>LNAC01000101.1:2966409-3060667 GCA_002007465.1 Ailurus styani | reverse complement strand
GTGTCAAGCTGGTGCTCCCCTCCCTCTTCCCTCGGCAGTTCCTGGCGCAGCTGATGCTCTTCCTCCTCAGCGTCGTCAGCTCCATCTTCTGCGGGCATCTGGGCAAAGTCGAGCTGGACGCCGTCACGCTCGCGGTGTCGGTAGGTGCCCCGTGTCTGCCCTCTTCCCTCCGGGGTCCGCCCCGCGGTGCAGCCTCCGAGTCGGCCTTGCGTTGCGGCTGAGGTCTGCCGTGGCAGGGCCGGACCTTGACCCAGGGGCGCCTTCCTGCGCCCCATCTTTCGACTGGAAAGAAGAGCGCGGCCGCTGCCGAGGAGGGGTGTTTGCGTCGTGGTTACCATCCCGCCAGGGATTGCAGGGCAGGGGAGCAGTGAAAGCAATGGTGCTGGCGAAGCGAACAGAACTGCATTTTCCCCCCTGGTGTAAAATCCTTGCAAAGAACTTAGAGGTCATGTCGGTTGTCTGCCACTCGTTCGAATTACACAATTCCTGACGGGCGCCGTATTTCACGCTCGTCAGAAAGCGGCTCCCCGTGGGGCGGGGATTGAAATGGCACCTCCTCGGAGGTCTTTTGTCCCTGGGTTTTTCTCAGTGATGTCACGGAAAGGGGCCTCGCTCTCGCGTTTCATTCAGGCTTTCAGTGAAAACCCTTTCGGGGGGCGACGGCAAGGTGGTCTCTCCCAGTCTTGAAAATGTCCCCTCGGTCCCCACTGGAGTTGGGTCTGTGCCCTGAGATGGGGGCGGGACCGCAGAAATTTCCCGTTTCATGGTTGGGATGACCTCAGTATGTGGAACCAGACGCTTTACTTACAGGTCTGCTGTTGAGTGAACTAATTCAGCTGTTATTTTTTTTTTAAAGATTTTATTTATTTATTTCACAGAGGGAGAGAGATCACAAGCAGGCAGAGAGGCAGGCAGAGAGAGAGGAGAGAGGAGGAAGCAGGCTCCCTGCTGAGCAGAGAGCCCGATGCGGGCCTCGATCCCAGGACCCTGGGATCATGACCTGAGCCGAAGGCAGAGGCTTTAGCCCACTGAGCCACCCAGGCGCCCTAATTCAGCTGTTATTGAGTGAACTATTTCTGCTTCCTTTCAAAGTTTAGATGGGGCCTCTAGAAAGCATGGAGAAAGCAGAGAAGCTTTATAGACAGGCTGCTCACTGCCCCCTGGAGAAATGAACTTGACCCCCCACCCCCATAGGTCACTGTGGCCCTGAGCCACCTTGTTCTCCTGGTCATTCTGTTGGCTGTGAACAGATATTAATAGTGGGTTGTCGTGGGAAACCTGAAGGTACACTTTCTCTCTGTTTCTCCACAGGGCCCACATTTGGGAGGGGGGTCTACCTTCCAGCTTCCAAACCTTTCTTTCCCGGTGTCCTTTCTTAAAAATGTCTTTTAATTAACTTTTTTACTGAGATATAATCATCGACATACCTGTGTATAACGTAACCGGATAGTTGTATATATTGTGAAATAATCACCATAATAAATTTAGTTAACATTTGTCACTATATACACAAGATTTTTTCCCACATGATGAAATCTTCCAAGATTTAGTAACATTCAAATGTGTAATACAGTATTATTAACTATGCTGTACGTTGCATCCGCACACTTTATGTATTTTGTGACTGGAACTTTATGCCCTTTGACTGCCTTTGGCCAGCTTCCCCCCCCCCGCCCCGCCCCGTCCCGTCTTGGGCAATCCCCATTCTACTCTCTGTATCTATGAGTCTGTATCTGTGAGTCTAGTCTTCCTTTGTTTAGATTCCACGAGTAAGTGAGATTGTTTAGCATTTGTCTTTGACCGACTTATTTCACTTGGCATAATGCCCTGAGGGTTCCTCCATGTCGTTACAAGAGGCAAGATTTCCTTCTTTTTTATGGTTGAGTAATACTGTGCACGTGCGTGTATGCTTGCACACGCGGGTGTGGACCACATTTCCTTTATCCACGTATCCATCAGCAGACACTCGGGTTGTTTCCCTATCTTGGCTCACGGATAATGCCGCAGTGAACACAGCGGTGCAGATACCTTTTTGAGTTCGTGTTTTTGTTTTCTTTGGCTAAATACCCAGAAGTGGGATTTTGGGATCATACGGTAGTGCTGTTTTTAAGTTCTTGGGGCTCCTTCCTACCATTTTCCCAAGTGGCTGCTCCAGTTGGCGTCCCCTCCAATAGTTCACAAGGATTTCCCATCTTCTCCAACACTTGGTATTTCCTGCCACAGACTCTCACAGGTGTGCGGTGATAGTTCCTTGTGGATTTAATTTGCATTTCCTCGAGGATGAGTGACATTGAACATCTTTTCTAGTATTCGTTGGCCCTTTGTACGTCTTCTTTGGAAAAATTTCTATTCAGATCCTCTGCCCAGTTTCTAATCAGATTGTTTGGGGTTCTTTTGGCTGTTGAGTTGGATGAGTTCTTTGTCTGTTTGGAGGTGAGCTCTTTAACAAGATACATGAGTTGCAGATATTTTCTCCCATTTTGTAGGTTGGGTTTCCATTTTGTTGGCAGTCTCCTTTATGGGGCAGAAGATTTTGAGTGTGGTGCAGTTCCACTTGCGTGTTTTGGCTTTTATTGCCTTTGTTTTTGGTGTCGAATCCAAAAAAATCATCACCAAGACCAATGTCAAAGAGCTTACAGCCTGTGTTTTCTTCTAGGAGTTTGATGGTTTCAGGTCTTGCATTCAGGCCTTTAATCCACTTGGAGTTATTTTTTTGTGTATAGTGTAAGAACGTGGCCCAGTCCCATTCTCTGGCCTGTGGCCGTCTGGCTTTCCCACCACCCTTTACTGAATAGATTGTCCTTTTGCAGTACCCGTGTCTGAACATTCCCTCCAGGTACACCATCCTGTACTTTTCCCCTGTCAGGATATCCAATGGCCAGTACAGGACCTCTTCGGTGTTCATCAAACACCCAGCACCTGGGTGGGCATCTCTTTGGGTGTGTGGGCCCCACCTCCCTCCATCTCATTGGCTTCTACGACCCCCCAGATCCATTTCAGGGCTCACATGCTGCACATTTTGTCCCACAGCATGGACCCACTGTAGGTGTTTTAAAGGTTACTTCCTGCTGGCAATGTTTTATCCTTGTCCTGTCAATTCCCCACACCTCCTACCTGCCCTTTGACCTCATGGGGTCTTCCCGAGCTGTGGTCCCTCCATCTTCTCTCCGTCCCAGGATCGTGGGCCAGTCTGTCCGCACCTAATGTCCCCTCACCCGTGCTCCCAACACCAGACCTCCATTACTCCCCTCTTCGAGGCCAGCCTTCCGCCTGTGTTCCAGAAGCATCCTTTCACTTCCACTTCTTCTCTTTACTTGCTCCCTCTGCACTCGGATAAACGTATCCCAGTCTCTCCTTTTCTGAAAAACACCTCCAGCCGCCTGTCTCCCTGCTCAGCCTCCTATCTGGCCTCCAGCTGCTTATGCTCTTTGCCAGAAAGTCTGTCTTATGTCTTCATTTCCTTTTCTCCCCATTGCAGGCAGGGCTGTGTTTCTCCACCATTCCATTTAACGGACCCTAATGTTGTCAGTGACACCCCGCTCTGCCTTCTCCAGAGGCCTCGCCCTTACCAGCCTCCCTGCCACTCCGGGTCTCCTGGGGACTCTGTCCCCTCTGTGCTTCCTGCCGCCTTCTGACAGGCACACCTCTCTCTCTTCCCCTCCTTCCTCCTGTTCGTTGGTGCCTCTCAGGTCTGTGTCTCCCTGCTTGATCGAGGAGCCTCCTCCCGTGTATAACTGTCTCAGGGTCTATCAGCTTGAACGCGCCAGGACCCCTCACACTCAGAAAATGTGTGAAGAAGCTCTAGTGACATCCTCCTTGGGAGCACCCGTGCACTCCCCTGTTCTACACCCCACCTCTCCAGCCGTCAGCGAGCCCTGCGAACTTCATTTCCCGCATTTCTTCTTCTTCTTTTATTTATTTATTTGACACAGAGACAGAGATCACAAGCAGGCAGAGAGGCAGGCAGAGAGAGGGGGGGAAGCAGGCTCCCTGCAGAGCGGGGAACCCGATGCAGGGCTCGATCCCAGGACTCTGAGATCATGACCTGAGCCGAAGGCAGAGGCTCAACCCACTGAGCCACCCAGGCGCCACCATTTCCCGAGTTTCTTAGAATGATCCCTCTTCTTCTGTTTGCTGCTACCACCGTCTTGGCCCGACCTTCACCCTTCCTGCCAGCCCTGGGCCGCCCCTCTTCTGGCCCTGATTCCATCTCATCCTCCTCCAGTCCCAGCCGTAAAAAAAAAAAAAAAAAAAAATCAAGGCACTCCCTGAATTAATCCCCCTCATCGCTCCCGTCACCAGACAGTGAAATCCAGGCAGGACGTCCTGCTGTGGGTGCCCACTGCATTCTGTGACTTGCATGTGAGGCTTGGGTGTATCCTACTAGACATGGCTTTGGGGCATCTGCAGAAAGCTTTCCCGGAAGCCCCAGGCAGAACCTATCCTTCCAGGGCTTTGCCACGTTCTGTCTCTGTGTGCCCTCCTGCTGATTGGCCAGCTCATGTTAAGTTTCGCCAAGCCTGGTTCCTGGCACAGACCTGGCCCAAGTGGTTATTTCAGAGAAGTACATAGCTTTGGGAAACCGTGAGCTGGGTCTCATCTAGACATGTCCTGATCACCTTCCTAGCACTGTTCCTTTATACTTTTCCATCCCAAATCACCCGATGGTGGGTTAAGCTTCTGCCTTTGGCTCAGGTTTTGATCTCAGGGTCCTGGGATTGAGCCCCACATTGGGCTCCCTGCTCGGTGGGGAGCCTGCTTCCTCCTCTCTCTCTGCCTGCCCCTCTGCCTATTTGTGATCTCTCTCTCTGTCAAATAAATAAATAAAATCAAAAAAAAAAAAAAGGAAACTCTTCATGAAAGCCAGATACATTTAAAAATGTTTTGCCTTATGAAAAATTCTGTACGTGGAACGAGAGGATTTACTAAAGTGTGTTTTTTTAAATATATATATATTTTAAGATTTTATTTATTTATTTGAGAAAGAGAGTGAGAGAGAGAAAGCACAACCAGGGGGAAGGGCAGGGAAGAAGCAGACTCCCCACTGTGTAGGGAGCCTAATGCGGGGCTCTCTCCCAGGACCCTGGGGTCATGACCTGGGCCAAATGCAGATACTTAAATGACCGAGTCACCCAGGCGCCCCAAAGTGTTTTTTATTTTTTATTTTTTTATTTTTTTTAATTTTTATTTTTTTAAAGATTTTATTTATTCATTTGACAGAGAGAGAGAGATCACAAGTAGGCAGAGAGGCAGGCAGAGAAAGAGGAGGAAGCAGGCTCCCTGCGGAGCAGAGAGCCCGATGCGGGCCTCGATCCCAGGACCCTGGGGTCATAACCTGGTCCAAATGCAGATGCTTAAACGACCGAGTCACCCAGGTGCCCCAAAGTGTTTTTTCAATAAAAGAACATTTTTAAAAAAGATTTTGTTTTTTTTAAGTAATCTTTCCCCCAGACATGGGGCTCAAACTCATGACCCTGCGACCAAGAGTCCCATACTCTACTGGCTGAGCCAGCCGGGCAGGCTGTGGGAACATTTATTTATACCCATCTTGTTTCCTGAAGAGTTGGAGTTGGTTTATAAAAATATTTTGAAGACAGAGGATAAATAGGTGGTAGGATAGAGTCAAAGCAACATGGATAGAAAAAGACTCAGCTGGGAGTGGTTAGCCCCGGAGAAGCTGCAAATTACACTCTGGACACCCTGCCCCGGTAGTTTCCAGAAATTGCCAGCATGCCCAAGATGTTACTGAGCCCTGTACTTGGGGGAAGGACGGCGTTTCCTGATGCTGAGTCAGAGGAATGTTTCTTGGCGGCCTCGATGGACTGGAAGACGGTGTCCCGACAGCTGGCACTGTGTGGGGAAGGGGTGACATCAGAGCTCGGGTTAGCAGCCCTTGCCCGGAGTCAGGGCAGGCTCTGGCAAGGGACCGGCCCCGGGGGAGACTCGGAGCCCTCTAGGAAGAGCAACCGGCGGGCTTCCCTGTCTTTTCCTGGAAGGCAGAGGAGCCTTTGGAGTTTGAAACCCTGACGCTGCCCTGGGCTGGCAGGCAGAGCACAGGGTGTCTTGGCCTGGGTGCCTCCCGCTGCACCCTGAACCCGGGCCCTGGGACTCGCTCTGTGTGTGGCCTGTTACCCGGGGGGCTAGAGTCCGTGACCCTGGTCAGCCAAGAAGTTAACCCACCTGGGGTCGACCTCCCTGCTAAAGGGGAGACCGTGGATGAAAATGAGGGCCTCCAACTCCCCCCAACACCCCCACCGCCCCCCCGCCATTGCACAACAGCACGTTGGCCTGTGCCTTCCATTGTCAGGGGCCCCAGGCCAAGGCCAAGGTGAGCAGGTGACGCACAATGAGTCCCCGTGTCTGGCTAGAGGATTAAAGCCTGGGGCCAGCCCTCCCTGCCTCAGGCCACCACCTGGATGGCTGCAGCTTTCCAGGACCTGTTCAGGTGACCCATGTGGGAGTAGGTAGAGCTCACAATCCCGCGTGGCAGGGGCTGGGGACGGGGGTGCTCGTAGCACCCGCCCAGGATGGGTTTGCTGTCAGTTCCGGGAAACGCACGTCGTGGACCAGGGGCCTTGCTGTCACAGGTTCACTTCACAGAGACGTCACGACGGGCGCTGTGTTGAGAAAAACGAGGTTGTAAGCCACCCTCGTGGACACGAAGTGAAGGGACCCCTTCGGTCAGAGGCTCCAGTTCCGTTTACAGTGGACAGTCAGCCGCTTGACCGGGAGGAGAAAAGCCTTCCGCCTGTGATCACGGGTTGCTCCTTCGAGATAAGCGGTCTTCCCTCATTCCTCGGGGTGGAGGGAGCTGCACTGGCTGAAGCTCCATGCTGTTCCTTGCAGGTGGTGAACGTTATCGGCATTTCCGTGGGAACTGGCCTGGCCTCCGCTTGTGACACGCTGATGTCTCAGGTGAGGACCGACCACCCCTCCCCCGCACGCCTGATTCGGTCAGTTACCTTTCCTGTGGGACGCGACATAGGTGACTGTCCCCTCTATGGCTTTTGTTGCCTTTTATTTGTCAAATACTGTGCTGCGGGTGACTGTGGATGCAAGGAGAGTCGGCTTTCCTAGTTGTGTCCTCGGGGATGTGTGCTCCGGGGGGCTGGGCTTCCCTTTTCCTTTCCTGTCGTGATTTCCCCCACCCTACCACGGTCCTCCCTCCCCTGATGTTGAAGACTCAGGTCTTCATCTCCCTCCCCCATCTCTCTCCTGAGGGCCAGGCTTGAATGTTAGTCACGTCCTAGACATCTCAAACTCAGCTCGACCAGAACTAAACTCATCAGGCTTTCCCACTCGAACTGTCTCTCTCACAAGAATACATCAGCCTCTGCTCAAGTCAGAATCCTTTATCTCCCATCTCCATATGTTAGCAGAGAATCTGCTCATTTCTCTCCATCCTCGTTGGCTGTCGTGGGATTGGGAACCCTGGGTTGGTGTGCTAGCATAATCAGAGGAGAGTTGAGGTTCTGGTCCAGGCCTTTCACTCCTGGCTCTGTCTTCCATCTCACGCACCTACTTTACTTTTTTTTTTTTTTATCATTTGCCTCTGGGTCACCCACCTACTTTACAACCATAGTGGTTTCCCTACTAGAATCCGAGATGATTGGGGAGAAAGTCTTTATCCTGTTTAGTCTTTGAATCCCTGTGGTTCAGTCTTGTGTTTGTTATACCCTGGAAGTTTGTTGAATGAGTGAGAGGAAGGCAGAGAAGCAAATAGAGATGGGTATACGCCTCAGACAGATGGTTGGATAGATGGATGGTGGATGGACAGGTGGATAGTTGTTTGGGGGGGATGGTGGATGCATGCTTGGGTAGGTGGTAGACGGATGGATGGGTAGATGGATGGGTGGATAGATGGATGATGCATGGATGGGTGGGTAGGTAGAGGGATGGATAGGTGGATAGATGGTTGGATAGATGGATGATGGATGACTGAGTGGGTGGGTGGAGGACCAGATGGATGGATAGATAGGTGGTTGGGTGGACGGTTGGGTAGATGGATGATGGATGGACAGGTGGATAGATGTTTGGGTGGCTGGTGGATAGATGCTTGGGTAGATGGATGATGGATGGTTGGGTAGATGGTGGATGAATGGTTGGATAAATGGATGAAGCATGGATGCGTGGGTAGGTAGAGGGATGGATGGGTGGATAGATGGTTGGGTAGATGGATGATGGATGACTAGGTGGGTGGTTGGAGGGACAGATGGATGGATAGATAGGTGGTTGGGTGGACGGTTGGGTAGATGAATGATGGATAGACAGGTGGATAGATGTTTGGGTGGTTGGTGGACGGATGCTTGTGTAGATGGTGGATGGATGGGTGAGTGGTAGATGGATGAGTGAATATATGGATGATGGGTAGATGGGTGGGTGGGTGGACGATTGGGTAGACGGATGACGGATGGACAGGTGGATAGATGTTTGGTTGGTGGATGGACGCTTGGGTAGATGGTGGACGGATGGATGGATAGATGATGCATGGATGGATGGGTGGATAGATGGGTGAGTGATAGATGGGTGAGTGAATAGATGGTTGATGGATAGATGGGTGGGTGGGTATATGATGAATGAGTCCTGCCTTCAAACCCAGTGCCTGAGAGAGTGAGCACAGGGTTATGTCACAAGGAAGGAGCAGCACTAGCATATGTGATATCTCCTGAGCTGTTGCGCTCAGCTCCCTGGCAGTTTGTGCATGAAGATGTCCTGAGATAGTTTTTGTGGGCTAAGCTAAATATGGCTCTAAAGGAATTAATGGAATTTAGGCTCAAGTTCGCTCTGAATTGGCATGGCACAGGATATGGATTTTTATTTTAAACTAGTTTTTTGTCCTTTTTTTGCACCATTTCAGTTATTTTTATTTATATATTAAAAAAATCAAAGACTATATCTATAATTTATTTCCCCACCTATCAATATATAATGGGCATTCTGTATTAGTAAATGTATTCTAGTATTCTAGTACTAGTATTTCATAATAGTATATTGTTTCCTGGATTTTAAATAGCCTTTTATCTTTTTATTTTTATTTTTAAAGATATTTACTTATTTGACAGAGCGTGTGCGCACGCACAAGTCAGGGGTGGGCAGCAGAGGGAGAAGCAGGCTCCCTGCTGAGCAATGAGCCTGACGCAGGACTTGATCCCAGGACCCCAAGATCATGACCCAAGCTGAAGGCAGATGCTCAAAGGACTGAGCCACCCAGGTGCCCCTTAAATAGCCTTTTAAAAAGATTATAAAATATATATATAAAAAAATAAAAAGATAGTTAAAAGTCAAGCACATATAGAAACTTCAGGTTACCTAGAAAAGTATTTGAAAAAGATGGGGGGAAAATCACTCAAATTTAACCTTCTGAGTTATCTCTATTAACTTTTTGGTGAATGTCCTACAAATACTTCCATCTAGGTACACTAACACACCCACACCATTCTAAAACCTACATGGTTTTATTATGTTTTCCTCACATTAAACCATGTGTTTTGGAGAACACGTGGAATGCAGTAGGTACACACATTCCCTTTAATATCTGCATTATATTCTATGTCATTTATATTGCCATTATTTTTATTTAATTTGTTTCCATTGCCTCTGTACTGTGCTTTAAGGTAGGCCCCGTTTTGGGTGTGGAAAGAGACAGTCATTTGGGTTACTTGAAGGAAAGGGAACGTGGGAAAAGGTCCGCAAGGCCCAGACTCAGCCAAGGCCACTGTGGGGACGTGGCCCCTCGGCCTGGGTCGGATCCGCTTCTGTCTGGGGCCTGCCCTGTCCTCCCCTTGCACTCTGTCTGCTCCGTGCTCTGGCCACCAGGCAGCTGCTCGTCTCTGGCTTCTGTATCTTTGTCCCTCTTAGACTTATGCAGGTTATGTCGTTTCTCCATGGACCCCGTCTCACTGGGGAGGCCTCTGGGCCTACTGCCGTGCCCCTACCTGGTCCCAGCCACGCGGGCCACCCAGTGCCTCTCCCAGATGGCTCTCAGCATTCTTTACCGTTGTGTGTTTCTTCTCTCGAGTCCTTTGGAGGCAAGAACCTAAAACGCGTAGGGATCATCCTTCAGAGAGGAATCCTCATCTTGCTGCTGTGTTGCTTTCCGTGCTGGGCCGTCTTCATCAATACGGAGCGCATCCTCCTGCTCTTAAAACAAGACCCCGAAGTCTCCAGGTCAGCAGCGTCTCTCATATCAGAACCCCAGGTTCAGAGTAAGTGGCTTTCTGGTCCTCTTCCCCGTGTCGATGTTCCCTGGACTCGAGCCCCGTGGCAAACAGAAGCTGTGACGTGTGGACCACAGGAGAGAGGGCTGGCGGGGCCACCTGACACAGGGTGACGTGGGGTGAGACGGGGTGACACGCGGTGACACGGTGACCTGGAGCTGTGCCCCGAGTGAAAAGATACAGGACAAGAACGTGTGTTTTGCAAACACGCAGGGTACTTCTCTCTTCCCAGAAGGAGGACAGCAACACAGTTGCCTTCAATTTGTTTTTAGAGTTGGGGTTTTTTTAAGCTACAATTCCAGCCAGCTCTGTGGGATCATCTTCAGGGTACATGGGATGCAGGGAGGCATCTCTGCTTTTCTAGAAGACCGTTTGTCTGGCGTCAGTGTGAGATACACCTACAGTCCTGACTCAAGAAGTTTCTAGATCTTGCCCAGCTTTCAGTTCATGTTACTGTGTGTTTGTTCCACCTTTTTTCATAAGAATGAGCTGAGAGATGCGAAGTCTGGCTTTCCATTAGAAAGAGGACACTCAGTAGGCCTGATGCAGTGTCAATTTGGGTTGTAGAAAAAGTCTCTTAAGAGTGTTATTAAATTTTCCCATGTAAATTATTTTTAGCTTTAATTTTTAGAATATACTGTATGGATTCAATTTGAAGAAGTATGGTCAGCAATTGTTTGAGTATTAACCAAAGGCTGTTTGTTGTTTATTTCAGGATAGCCCAGGTTTATGTGATGATTTTTATTCCTGCTCTTCCTGTAAGTGTCAAGGGTATTCTTTTTTTTTTTTTAAGATTTATTGATTTATTTATTTGAATGAGAGAGAGAGAGAGAGAGAGAGAGAGCATGAGCAGAGGGAGGGGCAGAGAGAGAAGCAGACTCCCTGCTGAGCAAGGAGCCCGGCGTGGGGGTTGATCCCAAGACCCCAGGATCAGGATTTGAGCTGAAGGCAGACGCCTAACCGACTGAGCCACCCAGACGCCCTGCTTGCATTGCATGAAGCTGTTTGTGAATGTGGTCACGTGTGTGCCTCCCTCCTTTCGTTTATCATAATGCTGTTCCTGTGTACATTAAGCAAGTACCTCTTGGACCTGCCATCCCTCCTTACTGATTGTCAGAGCTTGTACCACTTTGAGGTCCAACAGCTTACAGGAAATACACACACCGATCAGGGGAAGAACTTTCCTTCCTTACGCCATGGTTACTCTCTGTTGCAAATTAATCAGGATGTTTCCGGGGCTCCCCCGGGATTTGGGGAAGCTCCCCCAGCTGGTTCCCTCAGAGCCATTCCGATGTCAAGGTAGCGGGTGGTTTTCTGCTTCAGCCAGTTAAAGATCGACTTGTCCGTTCGTCAGGGAGTCCTTTCTGGAAGATTCCAAACAGCATCCTAGCATTGATGGGTGTGGCTCTGGTTCCCCGATTTTGAGGCCTCTGATCAAGAGGAAGTATCTTCTTGAAAAACAGAACTGACAGAAACTGTTGGAATTACACTTTCATGTTAACAAGAGGCGGTTTTCTGTTTCACCTACAGGCCGCTTTCCTCTTCCAGCTGCAGATGAGGTATTTACAAAGCCAGGTACAGGTTCTTTTTCTCTTCTTACTCCGTGGTCCTGGAAATGTATAGTAAACACTCTTGGGGCGTTTTCTTTTTTTTTTTTTTTTTTTTTTTTAAATTTTATTTTTATTATTTGCCCAAGGGGTACAGGTCTGTGAATCATCAGGCTTACATCTTTCACAGCATTCACCAAAGCACAAACCCTCCCCAATGTCCATAACCCATTTGGGGTGTTTTCTACGAAAGTAATTCACAATTTTTTCCCCCTGGAATTCTACCCAGAGCTCCTTGTTGGGGAGACGTGACGTCTCATGGATGGATTTTGTCCAGCTCAGGGGAGACGCCCGTCTCCACCTGACAGGTTCCTTCGCCCACCCCTCGTGTCACTGTGCAGGCCACACACTCCACCCCTTACCTCTTCTGTGGGCCGCCTGCTGGCTTTGTATCTGGGCCCAGGCCTGGCCCTGGTGCCTGTGTTTCAGAGGAAGAGGCCGTAGAGTTCCAGCAGCCACATCCCCAGAAGTGCCTGGGGTACACGGTGTCCCCCGTACACCCGAGGGAGCAGGGACACGGGCCAGAAGACCCAGGGCAGAGGTGAGGGGTGACCTCTGCCTCACCGGGCCACCTTCCCACGTTCCTCTTCCCTGAGCTGCCTGCTTGCCTTCATGTGACTTCTGTCCACGGAAGCCGCTCTTTGCTATTTATTTATTTATTTTTAAAGATTTTACTTGTCAGAGAGATTGCGAGCACGGGCTGGGGGAGCGGCAGGCAGAGGGAGCATCAGGACACTGGCAGTCCTCTTTAGCTCTGTTGTCATTTAAAATCCCTGCCCGCGTAACTGAGTGTCCAGTGGACCCCCTGTCTGGGAAGACTCCCTCTTGCTCCTACGAGTCTCATTGCTCTCACACCTCTCCTTCTCCCGGAGGTGTGTGGGGGGTTTCCACACCCCGCAGTCCAGCCAAAGCAGCTAGCTGGCCTCCTCTTACCTCGATTCTGACGCTCTCCGACTGACGGGGACCGCCCGCAGATGGGAGGCTCAGTCCCATCTTTTTTATTTTATTTTATTTTATTTATTTATTTGAGAGAGAGAGAGAGAGCATGAGAGGGGAGAAAGTCAGAGGGAGAAGCAGACCCTCCGTGGAGCTGGGAGCCCAATGTGGGACTTGATCCCGGGACTCTAGGATCATGACCCAAGCTGAAGGCAGTCACTTAACCAACTGAGGCACCCAGGCGCCCTCAGTCCCATCTTCTAACTCTCCCACCTCCACACGCCGATGGCAAGTCTAGGTTGTCCCCCGGGTGACCAGTTGGCTGCAAATTAGAATTTTCCACGATGCCCTGTTCAGGTTCCATTAATTTATTAGAGCGACTCACAGAACTGAGGACAAGTTTGCTTACACTTTACTGGTTCATTATCAAAGGATATGACAACGAATGCCGATGAACACCCACCCAGCTGGCGAGGTCTGTGGGAAGGGGGTGCCATTTTCCCAGCTTGTCCTTATGTTCACCAACCTGGGAGCTCCCGAATCCTGTGCTTTTGGGGGAGGTGGGACTGATCATTATGAGAGGGGGGCTGAAAACGTCAAGCTTCTAATCATGGCTTGTTGTTTCTGGTGACCAGTTCCCATCCGGGAGCCTACTCAGAGTCCCCTCATTATGACAGAGGACACCCTTGTCACCCACGACATTCCAAAAGATTTAGGAACTCCGTGTCAAGAACCCGGGTTGAAGGCCATGTGTCAGAACAAGGGATCCTTCTCGTGCTCTTATCACTGGGGAAATTACAAGGGATTCAGGAGCTCTCTGCTGGGAGCTGGGGGCAGGTTGGGGGCAGAGACCAATATACGTGTGTTCCCTTATTTCATGCCACCTGACTGATTAGCTCTCGAAAGTGCTATTTGTTTTCTTATTTGGGGATTTTAGGGCATCATCATGCCGCAAGTGATCACCGGGATTGCCGCGAACGTGATCAACGTGGGCATGAATGGCCTCCTGCTCTACGCCCTGGACCTCGGCGTGGTGTAAGTAGTGACCCTCTCGTTCCCCAAACCCTGAGTGTGTGCCGGGGGCCGGGTCCAGTCCCAGGGGCTGGGATACAGGGGGGTGAGCAGCCCGGGAGGCAGCCCTCAGAGAGGTTCCGTCAGACGGGGCAGGGGCTGGTGCTCAGGAGTTCTGGGAGGGGCAGCCAGCCCAGGCTGCTGGGAGGTAGGAGTGAGGGGCTTAGTTGGGGGAGATGAGGGAGAATGTTCTGGAAGAAGTGATGTGTGAGCCGACCCCTGCGTGTCAGACTGGAGTTTGCCCCAGGAGCCTGTGTAGAGGGAGACGGGCGCCCAAGCAAAGGCAGGAGTGAGGCTGAGCACAGTGGGGATTCTCCCACTCTCTCTGGGTTGTAAGAAATCAAGCCAGTTCCAACTTCATGAAGCTCGAGAACATGAGGGTCCCGCGCAGTTTGGACACACCTCAGTTGCACCTTTGGGTGTGCTGGCCCAGAGTCAGCCTCCCTCACAGGTGGCAGCGTGGTCCCTCCAGCACCTGGAGACACAGCCCCGAGCCCAGTTTCTAGACACCTTAGGGCAGCGTGTTTCTTCTTAAATAAAAACTGGTTTCGTGGGTCCTGATCGACACTTTAAAAAACGGGGTATATTAAGATTGCCATAAAATAAAATGAAATAGAATAGAAACTGTGAGAAGGTATGAGGCTTTTTTCAGGAGACGTTTGTTCCCGTTTGTGTGCACGTGTGTACACATGTTATTGAGGGTACTGGGTAGTGATAGAAAATGTATTTCTTCCTGTTAGTTGCAGTAGGAAATATATATATAAAAGCCATTAACTAAAGGGTAGTAGAGAGGCGGAGTACAAGAATAATCAATGAAAAAAGGTCTGCGACATCTTCCTTAGACCAGGAAACTGGAAGAGGCTTTGGCCACGGGGGAGGCAAGTGTCGACAGGCCGGTTTGTGACATCAACTCACGTAAACACCCAAGGAGGGGGTCCGGGCTTCCCCTGCAGGCGCACCTTACAGACCCTCTTTTAGGAGTTTCTGGAACAAAATAAATAAATAAAAATCTTAAAAAAAAAAAAAGGAAGACAGTTTGGGGTCGTTGGGTAAGAGGAGAGGAGCCCATAGGAGTGGATTAATCAGATGAAATTCGAGGATCGGTCAGAAGAGTGAAGTGAAAAAGTAGAGAGCAAACAGTCCCGGGCTCTCTGTGCCAGGACGGGGTATTGTTTTATTTGTGGGGTAAAATATCTGTCCAGGATGTTCTAAGGTTATCTTCTAATAGCAAATAAGCTTATTATAATCCTGGGAAATAAAACAGCTATGACCCTTAGCCCAGTATTTTGAACACAGTAGCTGTGTTTTGATACTCTGTGTAACTAACTATGTGTAATAATTTATCTGCTGGGTTATTTCAGGCTGTGAGGATGAAGAATGGTGACAAATGTTTACATGTTCTTTTGTTTTCCGGATGACAAGTCGTCATATTTGGCTCTTCCACAAAATTCAGTGTTGCCGGATAGAAAACAAGTCTATCTTAAGTGGGTACTGTATTTAGATCATTAAAAGGTAGTCCACAGGTTCTAGGCTTTTCTAGAGGCTGTGATTCTCTAACGGAGCCAAAGCTCGCCAGGGGTACCGTTTCTTTGTACTTGGTTGGAAGAGACTCACAGGGAATGATCACGTTCTCTCCTTCAGAGGATCTGCCTGGGCAAACACCACTTCCCAGTTCCTCCTGTGCGCTCTTCTTTTCCTGTATGTGTGGTGGAAAAAAATCCACGTCGACACCTGGGGAGGTACGAGGACTTTGATTTCTTACATTTTGTTATTTGTTATTCAGAAGGATGTAATTCTGGTTTGGGGAATTATTTTCCCCGTAGAGAGTTGTAGTTGTTGGTGTTGTTTTTTTAATCTTTTGGAAAATTTAAAAATTATAGAAAACATTTTAATTAGTGAAAATATAAAAGTTACAGGTCAATATGAGTTTTTTTTTTCATTTTATGTCTATGAAGGCAGCTTTTCATCATAGAAAACTGTTGGCAGCTGTTGGGTTGTAAGAGTTGATACTTAATGAATTGAAATTGCAGATACAAAATCCTAACTATTCTTTGCAATTCCTCCTGCTGTATTTTAACAAAGTTGGGTTAATGTCTTATCAACTCAAGTGAACAGACTAAACTCTCTTAAACAATCAGTACAACTAACAGGTTAGCTAAATTCCCTTAAATAGTTTAATACACATTTGTATATTTAGTGAAATAGATTTGTTTTTTGTTTCTAATCTTGAAAATAGTGGTAAAATATGTATCATGGAAAACTTGCCATCTTAATCATTTTCAGAGCTCTTCAGTACATTCACGATGTTGCGTAATCATCACCATCACCTATTTCAAAAACATTCCTATCACCCCAGAGAGAAACCTTGTACCAGTTAAGCAGTAACTTCCCATTTTCCCTCCTTCCAGTCCCTGGTGATCTCCAGTCTACTTTTGGTTGATCTTTTACCTTGAAACTTTGCTGGAGTCATTCATTAGCCCTCGCAGCTTTCTTGTAGGATCTTTGGGTGTTTCTACATACAGGATCATGCCATGTGTGAATAGAGATCATTTTACTTCCTCCCCAGTTTTGATGCCTTTTCTTTTCTTCATTAATCCGTCTAACAAAACTTCCAGCGCAATGTTGACTAGAAGTAGCAAAAGTGATCATCTTCGTCTTGTTTCTGATTTCGGCGGTAAAGTTTTCCATCTTTAGCCATTGATACGATACGTGTGGGATTTTCACAGAAGCCCTTCATCAGGTTGAGGAAATTTCCTCTGTTCCTCATTTGTTGAGTGTTTTTGTTCATAAAAGGGTGGCGGATTTTTTTTTCCTGCATTAACCGAGATGAGGACAATTTTTCCCCCTTTGTTTTATTAATAATGTGATGTATTGCATTGATTGGTGTTAATCATCACTTGCATTTCTGGGATAAATCCCATTTGGTGGGCGCCTGGGTGGCTCAGTGGGTTAAAGCCTCTGCCTTCGGCTCAGGTCATGATCTCAGGGTCCTGGGATCGAGGCCCGCATCGGGCTCACTGCTCGGCAGGGAGCCTGCTTCCTCCTCTCTCTCTGCCTGCCTCTCTGCCTACTTGTAATCTCTCTCTCTCTCTGTGTCAAATAAATAAATAAAATCTTTTAAAAATAAATAAATAAATAAATAAATAAATAAATCCCATTTTGTCACAGTGTATAATCGTTTTAATATGCTGCTGGGTGTGGTTTGCCAGTATATTTTCAAGGATTTTTACATCCGTATTTATAAAGTGATATTGTTTTGTGATTTTCTTTGCCTGTGTTGTCTTAATATGGCCTTGATATCGGTGATACTGGCCTCATAAAATGAGGCCATGAGTTTGGTAGTGTTACTTACTCTTCTATTTTTTGGAAGAGTTTGAGAAAGATTGGTGTCAGTTCTTCAGATGTTTGCTTTAATTCACCAGTGAAGCCCTAAGGTCTTGGACTTTCTCTGTTGGGAAATTTTGATAGCCTATTCAATCTTTTATTAAAGGTTTGTTGAGGTTTTCTGTTTCTTTTGGGTCAGTTTAGGTGATTCTTGTGTTTCTAGGAATTTTGTCATGTCATCTAGTTATCTAATTTGTTCCCATACAGTTGTTCCTAGTACTCTCATAATCCTTTTTATTAGTGTGAGGTTGGTAGTAATGTCCCCACTATTATATTTGATTTTAGTTATTTGAGTCTTTGCTCTTTTTCTGTTGGTCAGTTTGGCTAAAGTGTTTTTTTTTTTATTTTTTCGGTGATCCAAGATTCATTGTTTATGCATCACACCCAGTGCTCCATGCAATACGTATCCTCCTTAATACTGTCCATTTCGACACAAACCATAAGAGACTCCTAATCTCACAAAACAAACTGAGGGTTACTGGGGGGTGGGAGGGTAGGGATAGGGTGGATGGGTTATGGACATTGGGGAGGGTTTGTGCTTTGGTGAATGCTGTGAAAGGTGTAAGCCTGATGATTCACAGACCTGTACCCCTTGGGCAAAGAATAAAAAAAAAAAATACTGTCCATTTCGTTGATTTTTTTTCCCCCGAAGAATCAATTTTTTGTTTCTTCTGTTATTTTCTTTTTCTGTATTTCATTTATCTGTGCTTTAATATTCAGTAGTTATGTTGTTCTAGCTTTGGATTTTATTCGCTCTTTTTCTGTTTTGAAATGCAATGTGTAAAATTAGTTTTATCAATTTGAGAGCTTCTCTTTTCTTTTTTTAAAAGATTTTATTTATTTATTTGATACAGAGAGAGAGATCAGATCACAAGTAGGCAGAGAGAGAGGAGGAAGCAGGCTCCCCGCTGAGCAGGGAGCCTGATGTGGGCCTCGATCCCAGGACCCTGAGATCATGACCTGAGCCGAAGGCAGAGGCTTTAACCCACTGAGCCACCCAGGTGCCCCTAGTTGATTTTTTTTTTGTAGTGAACTGTTTTGATTCCATTCTCATTTCCTTTGTGTAGAGTAGATTTTTTTCTTCATAGTTATCATGGGGATTATACTTAACATCTTAAATTCATAACAGTCCTGTTTGAATTGATAACTAATGTAACTTGAGTAGCATCTGAAAATGCTGCTCCTATACAGCTCTCTCCCCCACCCCTTTTGTCGTTGTCATCACCGATTACATCTTTATTCCTGTGTGCCTGGTAACGAAGATTCATAATTCTTTTTATGCATTTGTCTTTTGAATTATGGAGACAATAAAACATGGAGTTACAAACCAAAGGTACAATAATGCTGGCCTTTCTCCTTGCCCATATACTTACCTTCACTGGAGGTCTTTATTTGTTCACACAACTTTGAGTTACTCTTTGGTATCTTTTCATTTCAACCTGAAGGACTCCCTTTAACATTTCTTTTAGGGAAGGTCCAGTGGTAACAAAATTTCTCGGCTTTTGTTTATCTGGGTATATTTCAATTTCTCCCTCATTTTTAAAAAAAGATTTTAGGGCGCCTGGGTGGCTCAGTGGGTTAAAGCCTCTGCTTTCGGCTCAGGTCATCCTGGGATTGAGGCCCGCGTCGGGCTCTCTGCTCAGCGGGGAGTCTGCTTCCTCCTCTCTTCCTCCTCTCCCTGTCTCTCTGCCTGCCTCTCTGCCTACTTGTGATCTCTCTCTCTGTGTCAAATAAATAAATAAAAAATCTTTAAAAAAATAATAAAATAAAAAAAGATTTTATTTATTTATTAGAGAGAGTGAGCCTGAGCCAGGGTTTTTTGGGGGTGGGAGAGAGGGACAAAGGGAGAGGGAGAAGCAGGCTCCTCGCTGAGCAGGGAGCCCAACATGGGGCTTGATCCCAGGAGCCCGTGATCACAACCTGAGCTGAAGAGGCAGATGCTTAACCAACTGAGCCACCCAGACGCTCTGAATTTCTCCCTCAATTTTTAAGCATATTTTCATCAAATACACAAGTCTTGGTTGACAGTTTTTTCTTTCAGCAATTTAAATATGTCATACCACTGCCATACGGTCCCCTGGTTTCTGATGAGAAACCGGCTGTTAATTTTATTGCAGATTCTTTATATGTGATGAGTTACTTCTCTCCTGCTGCCTAAAAAAATTCTTTGTCTTTTGACAGTTTTTTTTTAAAGACTATTTATTTATTTATTTGACAGAGAGAGATTACAAGTAGGCAGAGAGGCAGGCAGAGAGAGGAGGAAGCAGGCTCCCTGCTGAGCAGAGAGCCCGATGCGGACTTTGATCCCAGGACTCAGATCATGACCTTAGCCGAAGGCAGAGGCTTTAACCCATTGAGCCACCCAGGCGCCCTCTTTTGACAGTTTGATTATAACAAGTCTTGCTGTGGATCTCACTGAGTTTATATGACTTGTGGCTTGTTGAGCTTCTCAGATGTGTATATTCCTATTTTTCCGGCAGTTGTTAACCTACTTCCTATCTATGGATTTATCTATTCTGAACATCTCACATGAATTAAACCATACAATATGTGGTCCTTTATGACTGGTTTATTTCACTAAGCATAAAATGTTGAAGGTTCATCCACGCTGTAGTGTCTATCAGTACTTCATTTCTTTTTACAGCTGAGTAATATTCCATCGTATGGGTACACCATGTTTTACTTATCCATTGGACAGTTAATGGATATTTGCTTTCCACTCCTTGGCTATTGTGAATAATACTACATTCACGTACAAGTTTTTGTGTGGCTATATCTTTCAGTTCTTTTGGGTAAATAGCTAGGAGTGGGTTTGCTAGGTCATATGGTAATTCTGTGATTAACCATCTGCAGAACTGCCAGACTTTTCCAAACTGGCTACATGATTTTACATTCCCATCACATCCTCACCAACATGAATTTTCCTTTCTTTTTCTTTTTCTTTTTTTAATTCTAGGTATCCTAGTAGGTAGGAAGAGGTATCTTGTGATTTTGACTTTCATTTACCTACTAATGGTGGATGATGTTGAGTATCTTGTGTTTCTTGGCTTGCTTGGCTCTTGTATTTCCTTCTCTCTTTACATTTCTCCAGCTCCCTGTCTGGCTGTGAGGACACTTTCTATCACATCATTTCATCAGATGCTTTGCACCTTTAGTTAATTCTATTACCATGGCTTCCACCTTTCTCACCTGAGTAGACTCTCTAGTCTTTTGCTGTCCGTCCTAGTAAGTAGAACACACATTTCAATGGCATCTGACTGGATTTCCTATCTTGTGTTTTTGGCCCCAGCATTAAAGTCCCAAATTACCAAATATTTAAAAATTACAAGAAAGTATAGAGAATAACATAACACCCATAATTTAAAATACCAGATTTAATAAATGTTAGCATTTTCTTTCTGCCACTTAAAAAAATAAAGATTACAGATTGTGTTAGTTAGGATTTCATTCTGCTATGAGTAACAATTTCTTCAAAAAGATTGGAGTTTATTTTTCTCTCACCTGCAGGATATTCAGAGGTAGGTGTCTGGGCCGTAATGTCTGTTGATAGTGTCACGGTCATGTGCAGGGCATTCACTGTTGGTTGAGCTCACACAGGTGGCAAGTTGGGGGGAGGGTAGGAATCCCACGTGGGCCTTACCCGCCGTACGTTCTAGCACAGGACCTCAGGGTGGATCTGCTGGCTGAACTGAAGGTTATGGTGTCGTATCCACCCATAAGGGGCATTAAATAGGTTAACAGAGGTCCTGGTTCCAGGCTCTCTTTATCTTTCTTCTCTACAATATATAAGTTTCCATTCCCATGGTCACTTCATGGACCATGGTGACTCCAAAATTGCTCTTGGGTTCCAGTTAGCAGGAAGGAGGAGGGAGAAGAACAGGACATTCACACACTTCCTTTAAGTGTGTTAAAACTTCCTGAAAGTTGCCCACACCAATCCTGATTTGTCCTGCCAGCTAGTACCTCGCCACATGATCCTGGTAGGCTGCAAGAAATGTACACGTGGCCTCTAAGCTTTTTGTAAGTTTCTCTCTGTGAAAGGTAAGGACGTGGATTTAGGTGGGCAAACAGTGGGCTCCGCCACCTCTGGGAACACAGGTCACCTGTGGCTCTTCTGCCTTCACCCTGGCTTTCAGTTATCTTGCGAGATTTTGTGCATCCTCCTGCTTGACAAAGGTTCCCTGAAGAAGTTATTTATCCTTTTCCTGGTGGGTATAAATACTCCTTAGATAAGTAAACTGACATTGTGGCATGCTTGTTTTCCATCAACTGGGTCCCAGTATATTTGTACAAATGCTGCGGACTCGAGATTGGAGTTTGCCTGCAATAAGAAAAATATTATATACACGTTTGAAAACAAAATGAATCTGTTAGAAGTGATAAAAGAAGAGCGAGCTTGGGCCCTTACACCTTAACTCTTCCTTATCATCAGCCTCCTTTCACTTTTCTTTTCACTTTTAAAAACAGAAATGAATGGAATCTTAGAAAACGTCTTAGTGTCATTTTATGTTACATATATAATTATATACAATATATAATTATCATATTATTAACTTATATTTATTAATAATTAATATTAATATATAATATAATCATTATATAACAACATATCACATAATAATTGTCATATTTTAATATATTAGGTTATAAATATATAATTTAATATAATAATTATAATAATCTATTATACGATGATTATGATATTATATAATATATTAATAATATATAATATTATCGGTTATATTATTAATATTAATTTGTAATTAATATTAATATATAATAATGTATAGTTACATATAACATATAAAGTGGTATATAATACAGTTTTAGAGCATGTCCATCACCCACAGTGATTCCTCATGACCGTTGTCAGTCCCTGTCCTCCTCATGAGCCCCAGGTAACCACTAATCTGCTCTCAGTCTCCATGGATTTGCCTTCTCCAGACCATCATGAATATTTTATGTGGTACATAAACCACCTGGTTACGAGACAAACTAAGGGCCTCTGCAGAGGTGGCTAATTACCAATGATTAATAAATAAAGTAAGGAAGGCGATCTCACATATACCATGTAAAGTGATTCTTAGCTCCTTCTCAATTTTTGTCTGTTTTTATCTCCCCACCCCTTAGTTTTAGTGGTGGACGAAAAGGGCCATTTCTAAATGGTTTTCCACAAACACACATGCTATTTGTGACCCTCAGCAGATCCAGTTAATTGTACCAGGTTGGTAGATCCTTTAATGTTGGGAGAGAGGGGTCGGATTTTGGTATGGACTGATTGACCTGTTGTGAAATTATTAGCTGTTTAATATCCTTTAAATAATCAACAGTTGTCTAAATATTCACTCAGTGCTTACATAAAACCCCAAAACCTAGAATTAACAATTTAGATTTCCTGGACATTTAAACATTGATTGTAAATTTATCACTTTTACACATTTAGTTAAAATCTTAGGTCTAATGGATCAATCCCATAAATGCTTTAAACCACCTTAAAAACAGTTTTGAGATTATATACAAAATGTTTGGGGCACCTACATGGCTCAGTCGGTTAAGCATCTTCCTTTGGCTCAAGTCACGATCCCAGGGACCTGGGATGGAGCCGTGGTGTGGCTCCCTGCTCAGTGGTGGGGGGGGGCTGCTTCTCCCTCTGCCCCTACCCCTGCTTGTGTTCTCTCTCTCTGTCAAATAAATAAAATCTTTAAAAAAAGATTATATACAAAATATTTAATGATTATAAAACTAATTCTTTTCTCACACTAAACTCATTTATAGAAGCCTTAATATGAAAAATGTGAATTTTTTTTCATTTTTTTTTCTTCTTATTCTTACTTTTGCTCTTATTCCTCCTCAAGGAATAATTTTAGTCCACTGGCTTATAGGGCAAGGTTACCTTCTCCGATGGGCTGGGTTTAAGGAAGCTGGTGGCAGGCAGTGGTTCATTGGGGCAACTTGGACTTGCCTTGCCGGATGGCGCCCTGTGTCTGTGACCTGGCGTGAAAGGCCCTCCCCTCTCCATAGGTAAACTTTTTCCGTTTCATCAGGTATTTCCAAGGTACTGTTTGTGACCACTCAGGTGTGATTTTTTCCAACCCTTTTTTCCCACCCCACCCCCCAAATACTTGTCCTAGTGGGTTTTTTTTTCTCTTTGCCATCCAGCCTGATATTTACTTAGCTTCAGAGAACTCGTTCTGAGTGTGTTGTCCCCATAGCCCAGTCTGAAGCCTCTTCTGCAACTGCTTGCTCTGTAAGGGGCCCGTAAGGGTCTTGTGCCCAAGTCCAAGGCCTTTGGTGGGTCTGGCTCAGTGAAACCGAAATTGCTTTTCTTTCTGATCGATTGCCATGGACCCCAACGACTTGTGTCAAGAATGTATGAAACCACTTGTTCTACCTCTCTAGCCAGGTTTTCTGTTCTGCCATTGAGTCGTTCTGTTTCAGGTGTTTCTTTCATAAATAGCATGTTACGCTATTCATTCTAAGAATCTGTAATTTCTAATCCATTCCTTTACCAGTTTGCATTTATCATAACTAAAACATAGTAGGAATTACTTATTTTGTGTTTTCTCTTTTGCATGGTTTCGGTTTGCTCCTTTCTCCCCTCTTTTTTTTTTTTTAAGATTTTATTTATTTATTTGACACAGAGAGAGAGATCACAAGTAGGCAGAGAGGCAGGCAGAGAGACAGGGAGAGGAGGAAGCAGGCTCCCTGCTGAGTAGAGAGCCCGATGCCGGCCTCAATCCCAGGACGCTGAGATCATGACCTGAGCCGAAAGCAGAGGCTTTAACCCACGGAGCCACCCAGGCGCCCTCCTTTTCTCCCCTCTTTTCCCGTGTTTGTCAGTTGTCTGTCTGTCTGCGTCGCTGTACTCTCACTCTAAGCCCTCTTCATTTGGGATGCGGGGGGCACATCGTTCAGCACGTTGACTCTGGATCCAGACCACCTCCGTTCGGGTCCCGCCTCTTCGCAGTGGGATCTGGGACCATTCCCCAACTTCCGTGTCTCAGTTTTCCCAGTTGTGAAATAGCAGCCCTGAAAACAGGACCTACGTCCTTTGATTGTCGCGAGGATTCACGGAGTTACTCACGTGAAGGGTTTAGAGCAAAGACTGTGATGAAGGGCTTTCAACAGATGGTAGTGGCTACTTGTGTCTTGCCCTTACCTGGTTTCAGTTGTTTCTCAGTTCCAAGCACTTTCTCATTTTACCCGCCAGCTTTTATTTTCAAAATGTCCAAGCCCACTGAAAAGTAGAAAGAATGGTTTAATGGTCATTCAGCTGTACATTCTCGGAATTTCTTGACGGTTAACTTTTTGCCGTATTTGTTTTTGTATTTCTCTGTCCACACATGTAAATATGTGTGGGTATATTTTGCCATCTAGTGAATGACAGACGTGACACTTCACCACTAGTCACTTCAGCGTGCGTCTCTCCTAAGTGACACTCTCCACCATATTGTCACCGAGGAAAACAGAAAATATAACTGAATGTGACATGCAGTAATACCCTGAGAGACACCTTCTGTGTTCAAGTCTCCATCCCTGTTTTCCAGAACCCAGTCAAGGTCCAAGCATCACTCTTGGTTATTGTTTCCTTAGGCCCCGCCCCCCTTTTTTAATCTAAAACCACCTCCCCATCTTTTTTGGTTTTCCTGACACTGATCTTTCCAAGAACCTCTGCCTGTTGTCTCTGAGAATGTCTTAGATCTATTTGTTTCCTCATGAGCAGATTCCTAATGAAGCATTTGCGTAGGAATACTACATACAAGATTGTGCATACTTACTGCCTTTGCAGATCTGTAGTTTCAGGTGGTGTGGGTTTGATCATTTGGCTGAGGCAGTGACTGCCAGATTTCTCCCCTGGAAATACATATTTTCTCCTTTGTAATAAGAAAGTAACCTCTAACACGATGGAGAGAATTTGACTCTCTGGTACTTCAGTAAATTTTCATCCAATGGCTTTAGCATCCACTGCTGATTCTCACTTGAATAATTACTACATTGGCAGTTTCAAATTTCCTTAGATTTTTAGGGTGCATATTTGCATCCGATAGGATGCATTCCACTGTAAGTTACAGAAACCTAACAACCAGTTCAGTCTCGCCTCGCCATTACAACTTCACATAACTGACCTGTGTAAGTGGAAGTCTAAGGGTAGGCGTTTCAGTGTCTGCATGCAAAGGGGCTCGGGACGCCTGTATGAAAATTAAGTTTCCAGGGGAAATAGGGATGGTGGTGGTATAGGCAACTTTCCTGCTCACTGTAATATTTGAAAATACGTGTTTTTTCTTCTCTTTGTTCTCTTCCTAGATAAGTTTGCAACCCTTCTCTCCCCCACCTTCTCTTTTGTATTAACGTTCGTTATAAGTTTAGTTGCAGGGCGCCTGGGTGGCTCAGTGGGTTAAAGCCTCTGCCTTCGGCTCAGGTCATGGTCTCAGGGTCCTGGGATCGAGGCCCACATCGGGCTCTCTGCTCGGCAGGGAGCCTGCTTCCTCCTCTCTCTCTGCCTGCCTCTCTGCCTACTATCTCTCTCTCTCTGTGTCAAATAAATAAATAAAATCTTTAAAAAAATAAGTTTAGTTGCAGATTTTTAAGAATTCTAATAAAACATTAATTTGCCATATTTCAATTTATCGANCTACTTGTGATCTCTCTCTCTCTGTGTCAAATAAATAAATAAAATCTTTAAAAAAAATAAGTTTAGTTGCAGATTTTTAAGAATTCTAATAAAACATTAATTTGCCATATTTCAATTTATCGACACGTCCGAGATGTTAATATTTTCACTGCTGCTGCTTGCATCTTGTCCCTCCCTTCCAGATTCTTTTTATTCTTGCTGACCTTTATCTTTCAGTTGTCCTTTCAGGAAGGGCTGGTAAGGAATAAACCCTTAGTCTCCTGATGTCTTAAAAAAAAAAGCCTTTATCAGGCTCCCGAGTGGCTCAGTCAGTTAAGCATCTGCCTTTGGCTCAGGTCTTGATCCCAGGGAGCTGGGATCAGGTCCCACATCGGGCTCCCTGCTCAGCCGGGAGTCTGTCCCTCCCCTACTTGTGCACGCACGCACTCTCTCTCTCATAAATCTTTACAACAATGTCTTTATCTCTTTCTCCTTCTTTAATGTTGCTGGGTTTAAAAATCTAAGTTGATAGTAACTCTGCATGACTGATGTGACGCTATTTCCCTCTTGTTCTTGGTGACATCAACTGGTTGTCTTCGCTTTGTAGACAATCAGGTATTTTCTCCTGTAGTTTTAAAGATTTTCTCTTCCTTTTTGTGCTATAACATGGCCACATGAGGATTTTTTTAAAAGATTTTATTTATTTATTTGAAAGAGGTAGAGAGCACAAGTAGGCAGAGTGGCAGGCAGAGGGAGAGGAGGAAGCAGGCTCTCAATGGAGGAGGGAGCCCAGTGCGGGATTCGGTCCCAGGACCCTGAGATCAGGACCTGAGCCGAAGGCAGAGGCTTTAACCCACTGAGCCACCCAGGCGCCCAGTTGCGTATCTCTTTTTCTCAACTTCTTTATTCTCCATCATTTGGTCTTCTGTATCACTGATTCTTCTGCTTCATTTATCCTAGCAGTTACAGCCTCCATTTTTTATTGCATCTCGTTAACAGCCTTTTTGATTTTGACTTGGTTAGATTTTACTTCTTTTATTTCTCCAGAAAGGGATTCTCTAGTGTCTTCTGTGCTTTCTTCAAACCTATCTAGTATCTTATTTTTTTTTAAGATTTTATTTATTTATTTGACACACAGAGAGAGATCAGATCACCAGTAGGCAGAGAGGCAGGCAGAGAGAGAGGAGGAAGTAGGCTTCCCACTGAGCAGGGAGCCCGATGTGGGCCTCGATCCCAGGACCCTGAGATCATGACCTGAGCCGAAAGCAGAGGCTTTAACCCACTGAGCCACCCAGGCGCCCACAACTTTAATTTTTTTCTTTCTTTTTCAACCAATTTCTTATTCTATCAACACTTTAAAAATCTTTTTAAATTTTCAGTTTTACAGTTATATTCTATCCCTTCATTACATAAGTTTTTCTTTCTTTACAATTTTGGGATGCAGATTCTTCTAACAGGCCAAAATATACCCAAACTCTAATGTATGGCTTTGTTCTATTCACTTGTCTGATCATATTCTCTTTTATGTTGTTGTTTTCTTCTTCTCATGACGATCTCAGCATCCTGGGATCGAGGCCCACATCGGGCTCCCTGCTCAGCGGGGAGCCTGCTTCCCCCTCTCTCTCTCTGCCTGCCTCTCTGTCTCCTTGTGATCTCTCTCCCTCTGTGAAATAAATAAATAAAATCTTTAAAAAAAAAATTAAAGTTGAAAGACTGAAGAATCATGGGGAAAAAGCCAGGAGTGCTGTATTCCTCTAGCACTGGTGTTTTGCAGTTCTCATTGATCGGTGAACTTGGTCTTGGCTGGATGTTCTTGCCGATCTTCTGGGGAAGGAGCCTGTTGCAGTGATTCTCAAATGTCTTTGCCCGAGGCGGAATTGCACTGCCTGTGTCAGGGGCCAGGCTACGTAATCTGCTCGGGTTCAGTCTCGGTATTTTTTGTTCCCTGAACGCTTCCCGTACCACTTTGGAGGAGGAGAATGAAGATGGCAGCCTCCCATTCTCCGACCCAGAGGAGCCGGGAGCTGGGGGCCCCACTCCTCGGTGCGCCCTCAGGGAAAAGCTGTCAGTCCCTCCCGTCTCCCTGTCTCCCGCTACACTCCGAGCTTACCTGGCCTGTGAGCGAGCCTTTCTGTGTCTGGTGCACAGCCCCATTTGGAGTCTCCAAACCCAGCAGATTCCTGCAGCGTGCTTCCACGCTGCTCCTCCCAGAGGAGGACGAAGGGGGTCTCCCCGGATCTGCCACTTGTGGGGTCCCTGCTTGAAGAGCTGTGGCCCGACTGTGCCTCAGATCATGGTTTATGGTAACCCCGAGATGAGAGCCCCCTCCTCAGCCCTGTCTTTGCAGCTGGCTTCCCCGCTCCAATACTTGGGGGCTCTGCCGCATGAGGATTTCCCCCCACCCTCCAGCCCCTGGAGCGACTTCCCTCCACGGAGCAGACTTCTAAAAGTTCTGATTTGGTGCTCTGCAGCTCTATCACTTGCAGGGAGCTGGCTGATGGAGGCCCCCTCCCCCAGCGGTTTGTCTTCCCAAATATCGCCTTGGATTCACTTCTCTGCACGTCCTACCTTCTAGAACGTGGTCACTTTTCTATTTGTAGAGTTGCAGCTATTCTTTTCTTCGATCTCTAGTTGAGTTCGCAGGTGTTCAGAATGATTTGATAGCAATCTAGCGGAATCCCTGGGACCAGATGAAATTAAGTCTCCTACTCCTCCGCCATCTTGCTCTGTTGGTTCTTGATGATGTTCTCCCCTCAAGCCTTCACCTCCAAATTTGGGGGGATGGGGTATGGTCCTAGATGCTCTCTTCTCCTGGGACCCAATAAGGTGAGTGGCAAGATGGCTCTTGGTGCCTTTCTTTGCTCTTATGGTACAAAAATTCCTCAGTGTTTTTCAACGCCTTCTTCCCCTACTCTTCACTCCCTCCTGTGTCCTGGACCTTAGATCCAAAGCACTGAGTTTCTCACACTCCAATTCATGGCACACAGATGTCATCGTGTCTTATGGGGCCCCTCCCCCTTTAGAGTGTTTCTCCCTCCCTTTCAGTTCCCACCTTCCTCCCTCAAGGCTCCCTCTCTGTGCTTCATATATGTCTTTTCATTTGCATCTTTGAAAAATGCAAAGTGGTTTTATTGTTTTGGGGCCATATATGTGTTTATATTTGCCTGATAGTATTATAGTTTAGATTTCTTTTTTTCCACCCGTAATTTTTTTTCACTTGGTATGGAGATTGGCAAACAGCCCCATGGACCCAATCCAGCCACAGCTTGTTTCTGTAACTAACGTTTGATTGGAACACAGCCATGCCTAATCACTTGCACATTGCCTGTGACTGTTCCCTTGCTGATACAATGGCAGAGACCATTTGGCCAGCAGCGTCGAAAATATTTACTATTTGGCCCTTTACAGAAAAGGTTTATTGATCTCTCTCACTTAACACAATATTTTGCTGTTTTGTTTAAGTCATGCTGAAATACACATAGCCTAAAATTTACCATCCTCACCACTTCTAAGGGTGTAGTTAAGTAGTGTGAAAGCGCATTCGCACTGTAGGGTCACCATCACCAGCATTCATCTCCAGAACTTTTTCATCCTGCAAAACTGGAACTCTGCCCCCATTAAAGAGAAACTCTTGTTCCCCCTCCTTCTGTCTGGCAACCACCGTTCCATCATTCCACTTTCTGTCTCTGAGTTTGACTCCTCTAGATGCCTCATGTAAGTGGAATCAAACACAGTATTTGTCTTTTTGTGTCTTAGCAGAGTGTCCTCGGGTTCGTCCGTGTTGTACCACCTGTCAGACCCTCCTTTTTAAGGCTGAGTCATACTCCATGGTATGTCTGTGTCGCATTCTGCATATCCATTCATCCTGTCCATGGACGTCTGGGTCGCTTCCACCTCTTGGCTCTTGTGAATAATGCTGCTGTGAACATGGGTGTGCAAGTAGCTCCTGGTGGTCATGCCTGCAGTTCTTATGTATACTCAGAGGTGATATTCTGGATCATATGATACTTTTATTTTTAATTTGCTGAGGAGCCGCCACACTTCCTTTCCACAGTGGCTTGCACCATTTTAGATTCCCCCCAATAGCATACAAGGATTACAGTTGATCCTCACCAAGACGTTATTTTTTGTTTCTTTTTTAAAGAAGCCATTCTAATGGATGCGAGATACCATCTTGTTGCAATTTTGATCTGCATTTCCCAAATGATAGTGATGTTGAACGTTCTTTCATGTGCTTGTTGGCTGTTTGCATATCATCTTTGGAGAAATGTCTGTTTAAGTCGTTTGCTCATTTTTTAATTGTATTGTTTTGTTGTCGTTGTTTTGTATATTCTGGTTATTATGCTATCCACATATCTTTATCAGATACACGATTTGCAGATATTTTCTCCTGTTTCGCAGGCTGCCAGATTCTGTTCTGATGATTGTGTCCTAGGATGCACAGAAGTTTTAAATTTTGATGTCATTGAAATGATCTATTTTTCCATTAGTTGCCTGTGAGCAGTATATTTTCAGATCTAACCGTATGGCCGTATGTGCATCTGGTATTCTGCTTTTTAACTGTAATATGCATTGATGATAGTTTGCTTCTCTTGCTTCCTAGTGATGCTCTCCTCGATGCCCCCAGTAGGCCACACCCACAACCTGCCTCAGCCAACAGCCCACATGTGTTCTTACAGAGCTCTCTGAAAGTGTCTCTACCACTTATACCCAGGCGTGAAATGTGCTGGTGGGAGGGCATGTACATACTTCAGTTTTGCTAAGTATTGCCAGCCCTAGTCCCACCATTTCAAACTCTGGTCTTGTTTGACATCTTTAAAATGTACTATTTTTCTGGACAACTGTGGTTACTGACTAACTGGCCGTTGGGAGGAGGAGGCAGGCATGCAAAATGGAATTGTTGACATCAGAGTCTGCTGCAAAGTAAATGCTGTTTTCTTTCTTCCCTTTTCTCCAGGTTGGACCTGGGACTGTTTCCAAGAGTGGGGCTCCTACATCCAGCTGGCCGTTCCCAGTATGTTCATGGTGTGCATTGAGTGGTGGACCTTTGAGATTGGAACCTTCCTCGCAGGTTTGTCCATGGTCTAGTGGAAATCCAAGAACAGCCTGACCGCCCTTGTCTCCAGGGCTTCTCAAGAGACATAGGCCTTACTTCTCTTTCTTTCCCATTGCATCACATGCTCATGGAAGTTTCAACATAGGTTTAAATCCCTGTCCATCTGTAAGCGTATTCAAGTTGAGTGGGGCTTTTAGCTCTGCCTCCCTGCCCTTCACTTTATAGATTTGGAAAGGGAGACCACAGTTAAAAGGTCTGGCAAGGTCATGGAGAGGGAGAACAGAAACTCCAGTCTGGGTTTCCTGACTCTCTCAGACCCTCTGCTTCTGCTGATTTTTGCTAGGCATCGTGCAAGTTTTTAAGCCATTTACAAATACAGAGTCACCTATTTGGCTCTGTTCTCAATGTGATCTTTGTTTCTATCAGAGCTCTGATCATTTTGGTCATCGGTATTCACCTTAGTCATCTTATCGCTAGTAAGGCAATAGAGAAAATAATAGAGACAGAGGATGATAATGATTGATGGTATAGTTTCTGGGGACAGTTGAATCCTCCAGTAGTCCCACAATGCTCTATACAGAGTTCCACTGCCTTCCGTCCTTCCCCTCCCACACTGTGACCCTACGGCTCCCTGAGGAATGACCTGCAACTCTAGGAGCCTCATTTACTACTTTAAACCCGACATTTTGTTCCTTGGTGGAGCAGGGGCCTGTAGATTGAACCTGTGTCAGGTCTTAGCTGCCCTAGTTCTGGGAAGCTTCCTGGGAGCGGCTGTGTAGGGCTCTCCTCAGCACGGACAGTGAATTCTGCCACTGGGTTATGGTTCTGGGGCCAATCCTGGCTTCTTTTTAAATTCTTTTTTTAAGGTTTACATATTTATTTGAGCGAGAGAGAGAGCACACGCGTGAGTTGGGGGGAAGGGCAAAGGGAGAGAATCTTCCCGCAGACTCCCGCAGTGCTCGGTGTCACAACCCATGAGATCATGACCTGAGCTGAAACCCAGAGGTGGACATTTAACCAAACCGAGCCCCCAGGCGCACCCCCCCCCCGCTTCTTCTAAATTAAGATATATTCTAGTTTCCTAAGGAAAATGTTTGCTTTAACCCACCTTCTAAGATGTGTTTTGTGTGTGTCTGTACCAACATTTCAGGACTGATTAGCGTGACGGAGCTTGGGGCCCAGGCCATCATTTACGAACTGGCTTCTGCAGCCTACATGGTAAGGACCTTCGGGGTGAGACCCAGCACCTTCTCTGCATAAACTCTGCTGGGCCATTGCCATTGGCTTTATTCAGCCTGCCATGCCAGGCACCGGGGAGAGAGGAGAAGCAGACAGCAGGGGAGAGGGCACAGCAGACTGGGGGGAGTGTGGATTTTGGAGCCAGACACTGGGGTTGAGCCCTGCCGTGCTGCTCCCCAAGTGTGCAACCATGGACTCATTAATTAACCTTTCTGAGCTTCAGTTGTCTCATAAACAAACTGGGAAAAATAATATGTATGCAGCAGGTGAAGACTGAACAGGATAGACAATGTATTAAAGCACTTAGCGCAACGCCTGGCATGTCTGTTCAACAAATACGGAGTTGGTGCTAGGACACGATGGAGAGCGAGATGGAGACCGTCCTGGCCCTCGCGCGGCTTGTGGTCTGGTGGGGAGACAGAGACAAACAAGTAAACAGATACATGAGAGCATTACAAACATATATGATGCGTCCTATAGAAGAAGCCCAAAAAAAGTCTGAGATGAGAAAAAATAGAGGTGGATACCTTTTCAGGGAGGGCAGTCAGAAACAGTCCTTCTGAGTTGCTCGGTAAGCTGAGACTGGAAAGGGGAGAGGGAGCCAGCCCGGGAGGCCGGAGGCTGAGAGCTGACTGCACAGCCTGAGCTAAGGCTCCCTGATGGAAAAGAGCACATGGCATGTTCAGGGGCCCGAAACGGGAAGCTGAAGGGGTTCGTGAGGAAGGAAGGGTGTGACCCGTAGAAGCTGGCTTAGGGGACCACAGGTGCTTGGGGGTGGTTCTGGAAGGAGGCTACGGGCATCATCGAGGCGAGCACATAGGAGGCTGCTGGTGGCCGGGGAGAAAAGTGGGTGAGTTAGTCGTGTGGTAGGGCAGAGGATGTGACCAGGGTTTGGACGTGGAAGGCAAGGCAATGAGTAGGAAGAATCGCAAGCCACCCCCAAGTTTCTGGCTCGAATAGCTGTGCCTTGTACCTCTTGATTCTTTTGGAATATTCCAAACCCGTACAGATACTCATTTTTTTGCTTGTTTGTTTGTTTGATTCTCATTTTTTTAAAGATCAACAAATGCCGTCTGGGCAGTGGGATTATGGGGCGTTTTTGTTTTCCATGTATTTTTCTTTTTATTCTTAGAAATGAAAACAGGGTTTTTTTTAGTGGGGATTGATGACGTTGTTTAAGAATAAAAAGGGAGAGTGTCTAGGAGCAAACCGCAAGGTGTTGAAGTCAGGAATAGGACAGCTCGGCCAAAAGGGAGGACAGGCCAGTGTGGAAGGAAGAAAATCAAGAGAATGCGTCGTGCAGGAGGCCAGTGATGAAGAACCATTCGTGGAAGGAATGACAGTTGGGCACAGGTTTCCGGGGCGGGGGATCGCATTAGGTGAGGATGGAAAGTGTCCCTTAGATTTCAGGTCATCAGAGACCTTAGGTGGGAAGCGAGAGCCATGGCGAAGGAGCAGAGGCTGCTGAGGTAGACGGTTCTGTCTGGAGGTTTGGTAGTTGATGGTGGGAGATAATCCCATCGAGGGAGGGTTTTGGTGTTGCTTCTCCTCTTTAAGTGGGGCTCCTAGAGCTTGTGTACAGGTGTGTGGTCATCAGTAACTATCTCCTACAGCTGTCCTTTTCAGACTTCTGTTTTTCTTCCTGCTCTGTCGTAGCCTTCCTTTTATTTTATTTTTATTTTTAATTGTGCTAAAAACCACATAACATAAAATTTACCATCTTCCTAAAATTAATTTATTTTTTCTTGCACATACGCACAGGAGAGAGCACAAGGGGGGCTGGGGGAGTAGAGGCACAGGGAGAAGCAGACACCTTGCTGAGCAGGGAGCCCAACACAGGGCTCGATCCCAGGACCTGGATCAGGACCTGAGCCAAAGGCAGACGCTAACTGACTGAGCCACCCAGGCACCCCCAAATTTACCATCTTAACCAATTTTAACTGTGCGGTTTAGTAATGTTAACATTGTTGTGCAGCCAAGCTCCAGAATCTTTTCATCCCGTAAGACTCTAAACTCTACCCATTCCACAGTTACCCGCTTCCCCTGCCCTCAGCCTTTGGCAACCACTGTTCCGCTTTCTGTTTCTTGTCACAGGCTTTCCTTTGTTAGAGGCTGTAAGGCAATAATTTTTCATTATTCCTATGGGGGGAAAAAGAAATGCCCCCACAGGGGTGAGCTTCCAATCAAAATTACAACATACAAAGAAATAACCCACCATGAGCAAGAGTTGGGACAGATACAACAAACAGAAAAATTAGAGTTCAGAGCTTGAGATGATGGAGTAATAATTGGGGCATAGAAAAGTATTATGTTTAAAATCATTAAACGTAAAAGAAGGAACTGAAACCAAGAGAACAATATTTGGGGAAGAACCGGGTAGGGTTTTTTAAATTATAAATTATAGCCATACAAATGTAGTACTTGATAGGATGAACAGATAAGTTAAAGCTGGAAAATCAAATAATGAACTTGACCGATCGGTGGAAATTCCAGAATAAATAGATGTAAGTAGATGGAATTGGATACAAAACCAATACATGCATATGTGATCAGGTGATTTTTAACAAAGATGCCACGACCATTCAATGGGGGAAAGGACAGTCTTTTCAATAACGTGTACAGGGAAACTGGATATCCATCCACATGCAAAAGAATAAAGTTGCACTCTTATTACCTCACACCATATACAAAAATTAACTCAAAGTGGATCCAAGACCTAAATGTAAGCCCTAAGCAATAAAACTTTTAGAAGAAGATGTAAGGCAGAAACATCACGACATTGGATTTGGCAGTGATTTCTTGCACATGACACCAAAGGCAGAGGCAACAAAAGAAAACACAGACAAGCTGGGCTTCATGAAAATTGAAAAATGATGTGCATCCAAAGACAATATCCGCAGAGTAAAAAGGCAACCCACAGAATGGGAGAAAATATTCACAAATCCTATGGGATAAGGGATTACTATCCAGAATATAGACAGAACTAAACCTCAGTAGCAAAAAAACAAACAACTGGATGACAAAGTGGGCAAAGGACTTAAACAGAGATTTCTCCAAGGAAGATGTCCAATAAGCACATGAAAAGATGCCCAAGACCACTGATAGGAAATACTTATCAAAAAACTACATTGGGATACCATCTCATACCCATTAGGGCTACTGTTAACAACAAAGAACATAACAGGTGTTGGTGAGGGTACAGAAAAATTGGGACCCTCATGCACCATTGGTGGGAATGTAAAATGGTGTACCCACTATGGAAAGAAAACGTGGTAATTCCTTAAAAATTAAAAAGGTAAGTATCACATGATCCGGCAGTGTCACTTCGGGGTATACATAAAAAGAACTGAAAGCAAGATCTCCAAGAGCTATCTGCACACCCACGGTCACAGCAGCATTATTTCCACGAGCCAAAGGTGGAAGCGACCCAAATGTCCACCGACAGATGAATGGGTACACAGAACGCGATACAGACATACAACAGAGCGTGATTTGGCCTTAAAAAGGAAGGAGGGTCTGACACGTGCTACAACATGGATGAACCCTGAGGACACTCTGCTAAGTGAAATGAGCCAGTCCCAAAAAGACAAATACAAATACGGAGATAGCGTAGGTTTGGTTCCAGACTTTGCCGCAAAGTGAAGATCGCAATAAAGTGAATGAACAGTTTTCTTTGTTGTACAGTACATACACAAGTCATGTTTACACTGTAGTCTAAGTGCGTAAGGGCATATGCCTGAAAAAATGTATGTACCCTAATTATAAAGAGGTCAGCACTAAAGAACACCAACCATCATCTCAGCTTTCAGCAAGTTGTAGTCTTTTCGCTGGTGGAGGGTCCTGTCTTGAGGTTAATGGCTGCTGACCGATCCGGCTGGTGGCTGCTGGAGTTTGGGGTGGCCGTGGCAATTTTTAAATACGAGACGATGAAGTTTGCAGCACTGATTGACTCTTTCTTTCGTGAGCGATTTCTCTGTGGCACCGGATGCTGTTTGATAGCATTTTGGCCCCAGTAGAACTTCTTTCCAAACTGGAGTCCGTCCTCTCAAACCCTGCCGCTGCTTTACCAACGAAGCTCATGTCACGTTCTCAATCCTTTGTTGTCATTTCAACATCTTCACAGCATCTTCCCCAGGAGCAGCCTGTACCCCAGGAAACCACCTTCTTGGCTCATCCAGGAGAAGAACCTCCTCCTCTGTTCAAGCTTGATCATGAGCTTGCAGCCATTCCGCCCCGTGCTCAGGCTCTGCCTCTGCTTCTAGTTCTCTTGCTGTTTCTGCCACATCTTCAGATGCTTCCTGCTCTGAAGTCTTGAACCCCCCCAAGTCGTCCATAGGGTTGGAATCCACTTCTTCCAAACTCCAGTTTATGTTGATACTTTGACCCGTTCCATGAATGATGGATGTTCTTAATGGCATCTAGAACGGCGAATCCTTTCCAGAGGTTTTCTTTTTTCTCTTCTTTTTTTTTTAAGATTTTAATTTTATCTGTGTATCTATGTATCTATCTATCTATCTATTTTGAGAGAGAGAAAGGGGGCATGAGCAGGGAGGAGGATCAGAGGGAGAAGCAGACTCTCCGCTGAGCAGGGAGCCCAATTAGGGGCTCGATCCCAGGACCCTGGGATCATGACCTGAGCTGAAGGCAGACACTTAACTGACTGAGCCACCCAACACCACTTTCCAAAAGATTTTCAATTTATTTTGCCCACATCCATCAGAAGAATAACCATCTGTAGCAGCAATGGCCTTATGAAATGTATTTCTTAATTAGTAAGACTTGAAAGTTAAAGTGACTCCCTGATCCATGGGTTGCAGAGCGGATCCTGGGTTAGCAGGCCTCAAAAGAACATAAACCTCCTCGTACATCTCTGTCAGAGCTCTTCAGTGACCAGATGCATTGTCAACACACAGTAATATTTTAAAAGGAACCTTTTTTCCTGAGCAGTAGGTCTCAGCTTTGTTGTCCCACTGATAGAGCACAGGCAGACTAGATTTAGCATAATTCTTAAGGGCCCTAGGATTTCCTGGTAAATGAGCATTGGTTTCCACTTAGTCACCAGCTGCGTTAGCCCCTAGCAAGAGAGTCAGCCTGACCTCTGAATCTTTGAAGCCGGGCATTGACTTCTCTCTTGCAGTGGAAGTTCTAGAAGGCACCTTCTTCCAGTAGAAAGCTGTTTCATCCACATTGAAAATCCATCGTCGAGTGTAGCCACGCTCATGGATGATCTTAGCTCCATCCTGTGGAGAACTTGCTGCTTCCCTCGCACTTTGATGGCATGAAGACTTCCTTCCTCAGTCCTCCTGAACCGACCTCTGCTAGTTTCACACTCCTCCGCTGCTGCGTCCTCACCTCTCAGCCTCCACGGAACTGAAGGGAGTCAGGGCCTTGGTCTGGGTTAGGCTTTGGCATAAGGGAATGTTGAGGCTGGTTTGGCCCTCTCTGCAGACCACTAAACCTTGCTCCATGTCAGCAATAAGGCTCTTTTGGTTTCTTATGATTTCGTGTGTTCACTGTAGCACTTTTTGAGTTGCACTTTTCCTTTCCTCCAAGAACTTTCCCTTTGCATTCACAGCTTGGCTCACCGGGGCAAGAGGCCTAGCCTTCAGCCCTGTCTCAGCTTCTGAGATGTCTTCCTCACTAAGCTCGGGATATATATATATATATCAAAGTCTAGATATATCCTGAGAGACATGTGACTATTCCTTTCTCTTGAACACTTACAGGCCATTGTGGGGTTATTACGTAATTTTAGTATTGTTGTGTCTCAGGGAAGAGGGAGGACTAAGGAGAGGGAGAGACATGGGGAACGTGATACAGTAGTCAGAACACACATAAAATTTCTCAGTTAGGTTTGCCGTCCTAAATGGATTCAGTTTGTGGTGCCCCAAAACATTGACAATAGTAACATTAAAGATCACTGATCACAGATCATCATAAGTATAATAATAATGAAGAAGTTTGAAATATTGCAAGAAATACCAAAATGTGAGCAGAGACGTGAAGGAATGTTGCCAATAGACTTGCGTGATGCAGGATTGCCACAGATTTTAATTTGTAAAAATCGCAGTATCTGCAAAGTGCACAAAAACAAAACAGTAAAACAAGGTATGCCTACGTTGTGTGATTCCACTTATATAAGGTCTTTAGAGTAGTGAAAATCATAGAGGCAAAGTGGTGGTTTCCAGGCATTCGGAGGGAGGAATGGGGAGTTGTTTTATTCATTTATTCAGTTTTACAAGATGAAGAAAGTTCTGGAAAGTGATAGTGGTTGATGGTTGCCCAACATTATGAATCAAATATAGTTAATACCATTATTAAAGTGTATTTGAAAGGGATTATTTGGCTTAAAAACATAATTATTACTGGAGTAATAAGGGGAAAAGGCTAAAGATGGTATATTTTATTTTATGTGTATTTAACTACAGTAAATAAAAATGGGGGAAAGTAGAGATATGGGATGTATGAAAGATTTAGGTCCTTATGTGCATCCAATAGGAATTCCACAGAATAACTAACTGGTAGAGATGCAATAGTCAGAGACTTTTTTAAAAAGATTTTATTTATTTATTTTGACAGAGAGAGAGAGAGATCACAAGTAGGCAGAGAGGCAGGCAGAGAGAGAGGAGGAAGCAGGCTCCCCGCTGAGCAGAGAGCCCGATGCGGGACTCGATCCCAGGACCCTGAGATCACGACCTGAGCCAAAGACAGAGGCTTTGACCTACTGAGCCACCCAGGCACCCCAGTCAGAGACATTTAATAAGAGACAGAGATAGACCCCCAAAGTAAGGCGTGAATCTTATTATTCAAAAATCATAATGAACATTGTATTGGAGAATCTAGCCTGGGTAAGAAAAGAAAATATAAGGCATCCAGATCGGAAAGGAAGAAGTAAAACTGTCTGTATTTGCAGGTGACATGATTTTATCTATAGAAAACCCTAAGCAGTATACACGCACACACGCACACGTGCGCGCACGCACACACACACACACACACACACACTCTGAAACTACTAAGTCTAATAAATGAAAGTTTGCAGGATGCAACATCAGTACACAAAAATCAGTTGTATTTCCATAGTACTAGTGATGAACAATCTGAAAATGAAATTAGGAAAACAGTTCCATTCACCCTGCCGTCAAAAAGGTCAGTAGTAAATTCAACTAAAGAAGGGTGAAGCTTGTACCCTGAAAACTACAAACGTTTTTGAAAGAAATGAAAGGCTGCTTGAGTAAATGAAAAGATGTCCCATGTTCTTGGATTAGAAGAGTCAGTATTGTCTGATGATGTCAAAGTGACTGAACTGGCCGTTCTCGCGGATTGGGCAGGCCGATCCCAAAATTCCTACGAAGATGAAAGGGACCCCAAATTGTCAAAACAAGCTTGGAAGCGAACAGGGTGAAGCAACTCACCCTTCAACAACAGCAGTAAAAACCTGAAGACCATGAAATGTCATCATCAAAGCGTTTGGAGGACCATGTGAGGCCTTACCCAGCTAAGCTAGGGCTCAGGAAGGAGAAGAGATTAAAACACCGAGAGACCTCACTGATCACACTGTTACTGAAAGGCTCACTGGTATCAAAACAACGGTGAGCAAAGAAATTGACAAAGGTGGCTAACTCTAAACTAGCACCGACCACAAACAAAAAATGCAACCAATTTGCACAGTACAAAAGCAGACAGCAGTAAAATACTAACTGGTAATAAGAGGTGAGATTGGGAGAAGGTTTTCTTAGTTAAGACAATTCTAGACATCAGGGAAGAGGGCGGGAGATGGCGATTAACTTAACATTTTAGTCGGTATGCATGTTGACATTTTAAAGGGACTAGCTGAGAGAGAGGAAATAGAATGTATTTCTGGGGCGCATGGGTGACAGTCAGTTAAGCGTCTGCTTTCGGCTCAGGTCATGATCTCAGCGTCCTGGGATTGAGCCCCACATCAGGCTCCCTGATGGAGCCTGAGTCTCCCTCTGCCTGCCGCTCCCCCTGTTTGTGCTCTCTCTCTCTCTCTCTCTGGCAAATAAATAGATAAAATCTTAAAAAAGGAAATAGAATGTATTTCTAAGCCAGTAGCCTAGATAAAAAAGAAAATTTTAAAAATCATAGTAATAATTTTAAAAAAATTTTAAAAAGGAAATTAAGAAAACATGATCAATCCAACATAAGGCAGTGAAAATAATGAAGATAAAGAAGCAAAAAAAAAATAAGAAAGCATTATAATTCATACAGAATAAGATGGTAGAATTAAATCCAAGTATGGTTGCCCCTTGAACAACGCAGGTTTGAACTGCTTGGGTCTGTTTGTACGTGGAGGTTTTCCAGTAAAGTGCCGTAAGTGCATTTTCTCTTCTTTATGATCTTAATGACCTCTTTTTCCAGCCTACTTTATTGTAAAAAGACAGTACATAGGGGCACCTGGGTGGCTCAGTGGGTTAAGCCTCTGCCTTCAGCTCAGGTCATAATCTCAGGGTCCTGGGATCGAGCCCCGCATCGGGGTCCCTGCTCAGCGGAGAGCCTGCTTCTCCCTCTGCCTGCTTTTCTGCCTACTTGTGCTCTCTCTCTCTCTCTCTCTAATAAATAAATAAAATATTTTAAAAAAGGATAGTACATAATATGTAAGGCATATAAAATATGTGTTAACTGCAGTTTATGTTATAAGTACAGCTTCCAGTTACCAGTAGGCTACGAGCAGTTAAGTTTTGAGGGAATAAAAGGGTAATTTTTCCCCAGTGGTATGCTGCTTTTTCTTCCCCTCATTTAATATCTTCACATAAGCATTTTTCATTTTTTAAAGACTTGTCCAAAAAATAGTTAAAAATCTGATTTGCCTTGGTGTGATGAGCACCTGCGTATTTCACTTCATCGCTTCACTGTGACTGGACTTGACCTTGGTTTTCGTTTTTCACAATTACCAGTACTGTTTCAGTGAATATCTTCTAATGTGTAGAATTTTATCCTTGAGAATATAGTCTCAAATGAAGAAAATTTGGTTAGAAATGAGTATTCCCCCCCAAAAATCTTTTTTGATTGAACATATGAATAATGGGTACTTTAATTTTTTAATGAGGTTGGCTATCTTTATGTTTAAGTAGTTTTTTTTTAAGATTTTATTTATTGGGTGCCTGGGTGGCTCAGTGGGTTAAAGCCTCTGCCTTCGGCTCAGGTCATGATCTCAGGGTCCTGGGATCAAGGCCCGCATCGGGCTCCCTGCTCAATGGGGAGCCTGCTTCCTCCTCTCTCTGCCTGCCTCTCTGCCTACTTGTGATCTGCTCTCTCTCTGTGTGTGTGTCAAATAAATAAATAAAATCTTTAAAAAAAAATAAGATTTTATTTATTTATTTATTTATTATTTTTTAAAGATTTTATTTATTTATTTGACAGAGAGAATGTGAGCACAAGTAGGCAGAGCAGCAGGCAGAGGGAGAGGGAGAAGCAGGCTAGTAGTTTTCTTTTAATTACGAATTTATATGCTTTGCCTTTTTATCAGTTTGGGCTCTAGTGAGGTTCTTTTTCTTAGCAATCTATATGAACTCTTTATACATGAAAATTATTTTCTTTATTTTAAAGATTTATTTGAGAGCGAGAAAGCGAGCGTGATTGAGGTTGGGCAGAAGGAGAGGGAGAGAGAGCCTCAAGCAGACTCCCCACTGAGTGTGGAGCATGACGTGGGACGTCCTTGTCAGGATACTGAGATCACAACCTGACCTGAAATCAAGAGTCGGATGCTCAACTGACTGAGCCACCCAGGAGCCCCTAGACTCGAAAGTTGTTTTATGTCAGCAGTATTTGTGGCAAATTCCTCTCACTGCCTTCCTTTAAATTTTTATGTATTCTTAAAAATGTTTTAGTATAAAAGCAATTCATGCTAAGCAGCACATAATATACTCACATCGTTCTGGGGGTTACAAACTGAAAATAAATTTGCTTCCTTCTTTTGAGGCTGGTTCCCCAGAGCTGGTCACTTGGGAACCATTGCTGGTTTTAGCTCTGATGATTGAGCCCAGAGCTTTATTCCTACATTTCTTTTTTCTTTTTTTTTTTTTTAAGATTTTATTTATTCATTTGACACAGAGAGAGAGATTACAAGTAGGCAGAGAGGCAGGCAGAGAGAGAGGAGAGAGGAGGAAGCAGGCTCCCGCTGAGCAGAGAGCCCGATGTGGGCCTTGATCCCAGGACCCTGGGATCATGACCTGAGCCGAAGGCAGCGGCATTAACCCACTGAGCCACCCAGGCGCCCTATTGCTACATTTCTTATCATTACCTTGGACTCCTTGTTGGAGAGGATGAGGATTCCTGCTCACTGTCCACAACATCTCCCACCACCTTGAGGTGGTGGTTATTTCTACTTCTCTTGTGGTTACTATTGTGAACCAAAATAAAAAAGGTAGACCTCTACTCCCTGATCCATCAACTTGATAGATACTGCAACTTAACCCCCACGATGAGGAACGTTGTGTCCTTACATTTCTTTATATCTCTCTTCCCGGTTGCCTCCCAAATCCAATAAGGTATTAACAATGGCCACATGCCACGGGCCAGGCACTCTTCTAAACACTTTACAAAGAGTAGTTCCTGGAATCCCATGTGAGGAATTTCCTGCTATTTCCCACCTATCTACTGACAGAGAAACTGGGATCCAGGGAAGGAAATTCTTCCAAGTTCAGGGAAGTAACTGGCTGAGATCTGATCCCAGAGGCCTCCCTTCAGAGTTCAAGTTCTTGATCATGGTGTCATGCTGCCGCTTGGTTGTCCTTGTCTTTATTTAGTAAAGATTGTAACCTTTGACTTGTGTTCTGTAATCATTGTCATCTCTTTCATATTTTAGAGCTTGTCTGAAAGTCTGGAAACTAAGTAACACTTACGATACTAGGATTTTTTGTATAGAATTATGTGCATACCCAGTGATAGTCTGCACTGGATGGGAAGGAAATATCCCAGTAGACACCTAGACTCCCTCTGGAAAGAGACTTCTACAAGTAAAAGGTGATGTGTGTTATTTTTTCTTGCATTCATCAGTTTATCAAAATCATATTTTAGTTTGCTTCATATTTAGACTATGACTTTTCTATACATCCCCTTTTGAAGCTTTGGAGGCCTTTTTCATAGGGTTTATTTATTTCTTGTCAACAGAGCAGGGTATAGCCTCACTAAGGTCACGCAGTGTTTGACCAGACCATTCGGTGTGATTCCCTTTTCTTCTTGAAGAGCTTAGGGCTCTTTGATTCCCTGCTTTAATTTGTATCCCTGAGTTCTAGACTTCCTGGGGTGGCCCTCAGCTGTCACATCATAATTATTTTTTTTAAAGATTTTATTTATTCATTTGACACAGAGAGAGAGATCACAAGTAGGCAGAGAGGCAGGCAAAGAGAGGAGAGAGGAGGAAGCAGGCTCCCCGCTGAGCAGAGAGCCCGATGTGGGCCTCGATCCCAGGACCCTGGGATCATGACCTGAGCCGAAGGCAGCGGCTTTAACCCACTGAGCCACCCAGGCGCCCACATCATAATTATTTTTCACAAATAATTGAATTAAGTCTACAGTTTCTTGGATCTAACTTCTTCTACTTTATTATATTCCTTTAAAAAATATTTGGATTATTGGTGTACCTGAGTGGCTCAGTTGGTTAAGTGTCTGACTCTTGACTTCAGCTGAGGTCATAATCTCAGGGTTGTGAGGTCAAACCCTGAGTGTGGATCAGGATTCTCTCTCTCTCTCCCTCTCCCACTGCCCCTCCCCACCCTTTTCAAAAGATTTTGGATTATTTAGTCAAAACTTTTCCCCAGGATTATATGGAAGGTAAGCTGTGAGCCATGCACATTTGAAAGAGCCTTTATTTTCCCTGTATACTCGTTCAGTAAGTTGGCTGAGTATAGAATTGTAGGTTCAAAATAAGCTTCCCTCAGAACTTTTAAGGCATTACTATGTGTTCGTCTGGCATTGAGTTACTAATGTGAAGTCTGATCTTAATCTGGTTCTTACTCCTTTGTGACAACATGGTTTTTCTCTTTGAAAGTCATAGCATTTATTTCTCTGTCCATGTGATTATGAACTTTCTCAAGTGTTTTTTTCCGTGAAGGTACTTCTTTGCTTATCCTGCTTGGTATACCCTTTCCGACTGAAGACTTTTGTTTTCACCTGCTCTGCGAAGTTTTAAAAATATTACTCTTTCTCCCTTTTCTGTACCTTTTTTCTCTTCTTTCTTTTTAATTTCCTCTTAGGTAGAGGTTGACCTCCAGTATTGAACTTGGTTTTTTCCCATCCATTTAAAAAAAAATCGGGGTGCCTGGGTGGCTCAGTGGGTTAAAACCTCTCCCTTTGGCTCAGGTCATGATCTCAGGGTCCTGGGATCAAGCTCCGCATCGGGCTCTCTGCTCAGCAGGGAGCCTGCTTCCCCTTCTCTCTCTGCCTGCCTCTCTGCCTCCTTGTGATCTCTCGCTCTCTGTGTCAAATAAATAAATAAAAATCTTTGGTAAAAAAATCTCTGTCTTTTGCTATTAAATCTTTTCACTTTTGTTTTTAATTTCCAAGAACCCTTTCTTTTTCTCTTACAGTCCCTTCTTTATGGGAACCTGTTCTTGTTTTATGCTGCATTATCTGTTAGTTATCTTAGGGTACTAAGCTGGACCTTCACACATTCTCTTCTGTGCTTCCAGTCATGTCATTGTTTCCTCTGAGCTCAGTTGCTCTTCTGTTTATTTTGGGGTTTTTTTGGGGGGGGGAGATATGTTCTTTGGTTTTCCTCAAAGATCTGGTGATCTTTATTTGTCCCTTTGTAGTGAGGAAAGAATGAATACATTGATTTATAAAGTAAATGGCTGGTATGGCTTTTCTGACCTTGTCATTTGGGGGTTTTTCTCCAACAGACCTTTCCCCTGAGCGGGAAGCACCAGTAGGGAGCCGAGCACAAAGGTGGTATCTATCAAGTGACAGCTTCATTTTAGAGTTTGTGGGTGAGGGACAGGGCGCAGGCAGTTTGACCTCTTCATCTGCTGCTCCTCCCCACCGTCCCCAAGACAAAACAAGAAGGGCTTGGTTCTGAGGTACACCACACGGGGAGCTAGCTCCCCCGCTTGGCTTTTCTATTTCAGCCTAGTCTGTCTGTGTGCGGCGAGTCTGAGAGGGGGGGTCCAGGTAGGCAGTGGGGTCTAGCTGTGCTGTTTGTAGTGAGTATCCCTGAGCAGTGCTCACCACTGCCTCGCGGACACGGAGAGGCTTGAAGTTTCAGTCCTCCTTGGGCTGCACGGGGAAGAATGAGCAGGATCTGGCCTCTGCCTATTCATCTTCTGGACTGTGGCTTCCTGTGGTTCTACCCCAGGGCTATGACATCTGCTCTCTGTCTTCCAGAAGCCAGTCTGCTCTTCATTCTCAGTGATATGAATGAACGTCTTTTCCGTTAAGCGTCTTTACTAGTATTTTAATGGTATTTGGGAGGGAAGAGAGTGAAGTGTGTGAGCCAGTCACTCATCTTGAACCAGAGGACATTAGGTATACTCTGGACATGCAAGTGTTATCATGGTTGGGTTTTTTTTTTAATTTTGTTTTGTTTTTACCAACTCAAGCTAGTTCTCAACAGTAACAAGTTAGAGGTTGCTGGGAGGCTGCTCTTTCTAGTAGGAATGAAAAGTTAAATCTGGTGTATAAATTGTCAGCAGACATGACAACTAAAACCAGTTTTTTATACAGCCCACGTTACCCAAACAGCTCCTGAGGGCAACACTGTATTACAGAATAATAATAGGAGGTCAAAAGGATGACCCTGAAGGTTCAGTAATTGTCTGTTCAAGAAGCAAAGAAGCTTATAGCTTCAGGTTTCCATAATGAATGATGGAAAATAAAATTCTGGTATTTTGAAGGGACTTCACTCAGTGTCCCAGATAATTAGCTGAATGGGCTGTTTTGGACACGATGGAGTTACAGAGTCCATCCGTGTTGATCGAGTTCCTGCGGCGTGCCAGGCTTTGTTCTCAGTGCTTTTTCACAGGGTTCATTTAATTTTTATAAATTATTTATATATTTGTAATACATTAAATCTTCTCTTGTAGAATGCAGCTAGACTGAACTGAGTCTCGATGGTACGTGTTCAGCCAACAGGAGATCCGTTGCCCTCGAGTCCCGCTTCATTAAGGGATTCTGCCCTGGTGGACTTGACCCAGGGAGCAGTCGGGGCAGCCCCTAGGTTGCTCCAGCAACGAAGAGTTGGGTGTAAGGGAGACCGAGCAGTTTGGTTATGCTCACACAGCTCGAGTATAAGAGAACCAGTTCTAGAACACAGATCACTCTCTCTCTCTAGGGTTCCCATGCGGTTGGTCTCCGGGGCCCTGATATTCTAAGTCTCAGGCCCTCTGACGTCTTGTGATTTGTGATTGTTCCTTCTCAGCTGCCCCTAGGCTTCGGTGTGGCGGCCAGTGTCCGCGTGGGCAATGCTCTGGGCGCGGGGAACGCTGAGCAGGCCCGGCACGCCAGCGTCACCGTGCTCCTGTGTGCCGGTGAGTCCAAGCACTGTCATTCTCCGGCGCCCTCCTGAGTGCTGTCTCCTAAAATACACACATCAGAACCTCTCTGGGGAATTGATTTACCTGTATGAACTCAACTGAACTATTCTTCAAGCTCTTTCCAGTTTACTCGGTTAAATAAAACTTCTCTTTATGATTTTCTGTCATTAGGTACCAATGACATAATGTTACACTTGGTACCATTGAAAAATTTTCCAGTTATCATCTGCAGGCTTGTTTTCTGACCAGTGTCTGGGTGACTGCTTCTTGCCTCCTCTAGCGGCTGTAACGTTGTGGGATCTGAGCAGTTAGAGACGGTTCTGATTGTACTGATGTCTTACTGACATCTTTCCTGTGAATCTGCCTTAGAAAAAGGAGTCAGAGTCCTCTGACCATCTTTGCTCTTTTCATGGACAGGAAGAAGAAACACATCAAATTATTACATTTCCTAAATCCTTGACACAGCTATCTTCTGAGGGTCTTGGACTAGGATTTATCACACTCGGGAGAATTTTCATTTCCGGTTGCTTCTTCTGTATTTTCCAGGCGTTTGCGCACTCGTGGTGGGCGTTTTACTTGCAGCTTTGAAGGATGTGGTTGCCTACATATTTACCAGTGACAGGTATGTACTCCTCTTCTTGAGAAATGTTTTCTGTTTTATGCTTGCTTGCTTTTTTTTTTCAGTGTACTTTTTTCTGGTTCTAAGAGGTAAGTACTATTTTCCTTCACAGGAAAATCCGCAGTGCAGCCAGGAACGAGGACCACAGTTACTAAATTTGGATGAATTTGGGTGAAGGAAGCCCATGAGGTTGTAACCACCCCCATTCCTCCAATACCCAGGTTTTAGTTATCAGACCCACCCGAGTGGGGTGTCTCTTGTGCCCAATGCTGGTTTGGCTCAGAGAGACACAGAGAAAGCACTCAAAGTGTCTTTGTCCCTCAGATGTAAGAGAACCAGTTCTAGAACACAGATTGCCCAATGTGGATTACCCAGTTCTCTGCCTAGTGCAGAGAACACAGGCACCATGCACACCTGAATCAAAGGGGCAGAATTGTATAGATCACTAACTCAGTCTTAGGTTGAATTTTACTGTATTTTCTGTAATGACATGTTTGCACAATTATTTTGGTATAATGAAGTGTCTTTTGAATAAACCAGATCCTGTGTATGAAAAAGCTTCAGTAATTTGCACTGGTTCCCTCAGATTACTCCTCTGAAGAAGTTTAGTTTTATTACTTTCAAGTGTGCCCTTTTATTTTTATCTGACCTCACAGGTTTGTTTGTTTGCATGTTTGCTTTATTTACTTAATTTTTAAAGATTTTACTTATTTATTTGAGAGAGAGCGTAAGAGAGAGAGCACAAGCAGGGGAGAGGGCAGAGGCAGAGGGAGAAGCTGAGCAGGGATCCCAGTGCGGGACTCAATTTCAGGACCCTGGGATCATGACCTGAGCTGAAGGCAGACGCTTAACCAACTGAGCCATCCAGGTGCCCTAAAATATTCTTATAAAATCTTAGGACTGAGGAGACGGTCAGATGGAATAATAGGGACTGGATTCACTCTTCTGCTTTAAATAACTAAAAAACTGGGCAAAGTCTATATATTTTCAAGTGGTTTTCAGACAGTTGGACAACAGGCAGCACAGAATAGTAATTCCTGGGAGAAGAAACAAAGAGAACCCTGTGAGTGCTCCAGCTTACGAGGAGGGAGTTTCCAAGCCACAGCCCAGATGGGGAGGGGACCTGGCAAAGCCCCTCCATCTCCCAGGCTGAAGGAACAGTTAGGAATTTGGGGAGGCCATGTGACTAGAGTTCACAAAGCAGAGCACCAGAGGGGAGAAAGCCCCCAGATAGAGCTTTGGAAATCTACAGCGGGTCTCCCTTGTGTCTCCAGCTAATCGCTGAGCGGTGCATGCACGTGAGGATGGTGATTGAGGCTAAGGGAAAATCTCCTGAAAGTCACAGGCAGAACAACCCCTGAGGCTCACGAAAGGCCAAGAAGAATTTGTGTTCCCACCAGCCAGAGCAAACAAATCTCATCACGCATGGGACAGCTGGTGTTCTTGTAAGGATCTTGCCTTGACAATGGAGGAGAATTAGCCCCAGGAGGAAGGCTGCTCAGGTGCTACCTAACAAAACTTAAAAGCAAACCTGACAGGATCAAACTATTTCCAAGAAATTTAACTGCATCCCAGAACTTCACTGCATCACACCTCAGGAGTATCTAAACTAATCCAAGACTAGGTAGTACCCGAGAATGTCAAACTCATAAAACATCCATATCCAGTGAAAAGTGATCAGGCCTACGAAAATGCAAGAAACTGAAATCCATAATGAGAAGGAACATCAATCAAGGAAACTGACCCAGAAATGAAATGGATGATAGATACAGTAAGTGCCCAGGGATACTAAAAGTTTCTATAACCCTATTCTGTATTTTCAAGAAGTTGGAGGAAAACAGGAGCATGTTAAGGGTAAGCCATCAAAGATTTTCAAAACAAGTTAAATTTATAGAGCAGGGAAAAAATGAGATGAAAATATATTGGATGAGATTAACAGCAGAGCAGACACTGGAGAAGAGAGGCGAACTTGAAGACGGAGCGATAATGCATATCCTTAATGAAATGTGGAGAGAAGAAAAACTAGAAAAACATGAATGGAGCATCAGTGAGCCATAATTCACCTAAATATAATTAGAGTTCTCAAAGCCGAGGAGAGAGAATTGGGGACTGAAAAAAATTCTGGAAGAAATAATGGCAAAAAACTTTCCAAATTTAGTAAATTTTAGGATTAAATGCATCTAAAAGGCTATTTGATATTAATCACCCACCTGACACTTGGATTCCAGCAAAACATCCTCACCAAGTGGTCCAGCTTACATTTTTCTAAACTCAGCATCAAACTTGCTGTCTCTCAAGGCAGCTTTGGTTCTCAGGCCACCCTTCTTATTTTGAGCTGAAACCTACCTTCCCTTCCCTGACGTTAACTCTCACCCACTTACTCCAGTTCTGTGCTTGTGAGAATCTAGGTCTGTTTCTGAGTTAACAGCCCTACAGTTGTTTGAAGGTGGCTTTCATGATCTGCAGAGTCTTCTCCATGGTAGACATGTGTAATTCCTTCAGCCATTTCTTGTGGAATGTTCTTTTGAGTCCCACCATCTTAAATTCACACATACCTGAAGACAGTGCTCTTGGTCACCACCAATTCAGGGCAGAACTGTTTCCATTCTACCTCATTCTGCCTGATGGACTGCTTGAGAAGTATTAAATTTTTGGTGGCTACATTTCACTAAGTTGAGCTGATTGCCAGTGTGCCCCTGATCAGCCCCAACATTCCCACCCACCCTTCATGTGGTTGTCTTCTTGGGCCCAAGTGCAGTGTCCTGCATTTTCACCTATTGATCTTTATTTTTTCTTACTCATCTTGGCAGTTTTGGTTCCCAGTTCTGTCAGTGACAGTATTTCCTATCTTTTTCAGCTTCTGGCGTCTGAACATGTGATACATACTTTTATATTTCCATTTTCTCCTCTTTCATCTAAAACTCTGGCATCTTCATTATAGTCTTCCTATTTATCCCCAAGTCCTACCAGCATCTTGGGTGAACTTAGCATCCACATGGATGAGCCATCCATTGTCCCAGACCCTCACTCCAGTGCCCTCGCTCTCACCTCAGTAACCTTCTCTGCCCTCCTTCAGTCATACTCTCCCATGGTCATACTTTGGACTTTGTCATCACATAGAATTATTCCATCTCCAGTCCTGCAGTTGGCCACAACCCCAGTCCTTTGAACCTGCTTTTAAGAGGATTTTCAAGCATGTGTTTGCTTAAGAGGATTCTTCACCCACATGGGTCCTCCACTGTGTTGACACCTTTGATCTTGCATTTATTCTCAATCCATCATGACATTCCTGCCTTTACTTCTTTACTTAGATAACTTAGCTGCCATTGTTTTAGTAACTCTCTTGCTAGTAATCTAAATTCGTTTGACCCTCCCATATGGAGGGTCCTTTAAACCCCCACCCTGGAAGAATCCAGTTGTACATTTTCTGTGCCAATAACTGATTATTTTGGAAAAGTCACACAAGAGGATGTATTGGTTCCACTAGAAGCTTAAGACCACCAACCACAAGTAGACCCTCAGCACTGTCTATCCTGAGTCTCTCTGATCGTCTCACTGTCCATCCCTACAATCAATCCATAGTAGACCTTCTCTACTCTCCTCAAAGCACTGATCCCTCCCTACCACCCTTGGCCATCACTCTCAGCAAATGGCCTTGCCTTTTCCTTGAGTTTATCCTTCTTGGTATTTGTTGAGTTTCTTTATGTATAGGTTCATGTCTTTCATCAAAGTTTTCAGCCATTCTGTTTTCAAATATTTTTTTTCTGCTCCTTTTTCTCTCCTCACCCTCTGAGACTACCATTATGTGTGTGTTGGTATACTTGGTGTTCCAGTGGGTCTCTGCATCTCTGTTCATTTTTCTTCATTTATTTTTCTTTCTAGTCCTCAGAGAGAATAATCTCAATGATCCTATCTTCATGTTCACTGGTTCTTCCTTCTGCTGTTGGCACTCTCTATTGAATTTTTCATTTAAGTTTTTGTACTTTTCAACTCCATGGTTTTTAATGTTTCTCTTTAATGTCTGTATCTTCATTGATAGTATCTATATGATGAGACATCCTTCTTGTACTTTCCTTTAGTTCTTTAGATACAGTTTTTTGAAACTCCATGAACATTTAAAATTTGCTGACTTAAAGGGTTTTTTAATGAGTCCAAAGTCTGGGCTTCCTCAGAGACCAGTTCTATTAATTGCTTCCCCCCCCCCCGGTATATCAGCCATGCTTTCTTATTTCTTTACATAATTCATATTTTTGTTGAAAACTGGACATTTTTTATATTATAATGTGGAAATTCTGGAAGCCAAGACTCCCCCTCCCCAAGGTTTTTTGTTGTTGCTATTTGTTGTTGTTTGTTTGCTTAGTGACTTATGAACTAGTTTGGTAAAGTCTATATTTTTAGTCAGTTGTAGCCACTAAAGTCTCTGTTTTATTAGCTTAGTGATCAGCTACTTATTGGACAAAGATTTCCTTAGATACTTGAGCCCAGACATGGCCTACTCTTTGCTGAGGGCCCCTCTGTGCATGTGTCAGGGTATATTGTCAACACTCAAGCCATTACAACTTGGCCTTAACCCCTCATTTCCTGCTTGTGCAGAGCCTCAAGCTCAGCCAGAGGTGAGAGCTTTGGCCTTCTCTGGTCTTTTTTGAGGATGTGCCGGGTCATACACATGCTTCTGGCCTTCTAGATTACCAGGAATATATCAGAGCTTTCAAAGCCACTATTTCTATCTCTTTGCCCAAACTTTCCTACCAAGTTTGTTGGTTAGTCTACTGATAGTGCCAACTCTTATCCATTGCTTCAGGCATGGGGTGCCTGGGTGGCTCAGTGGGTTAAAGCCTCTGCCTTTGGCTCAGGTCATGATCTCAGGATCACGCCCTGCATTGGGCTCTCTGCTCAGCGGGAAGCCTGTTTCCTCCTCTCTCTCTGCCTGCGTCTCTGCCTGCTTGTGATCTCTCTCTCTGCCAAATAAATAAAGAAAATCTTAAAAAAAAACAACAACAACATTGCTTCAGGCAGCAGCAGCTAAAACATTTGCCTATAAAGACTTTTGACAAATATCTCTTAGAGACCAGCATTAGCACTGGGCTAGTTTGAGTCAAGAGAAAGAAAGACAGCCTTTCAAGTGGGAGTCTTCTGAGGAACAACCAGACAGGTGGTCAGTCTGCAAAACAACTGTTCTTTGGGAATGAGGCTTTGAAATAGTTCAACTCATTCTTCCTCTTCCAGTCTTGGAAATATGGGCTGTTATTTTTCAAGGTTACAGCTGAGCTGGGAGCAGGGAATGGTGCTAATGTCAGTTAAAACATCACAAAGCTCACCATTATTACCAAGATTCATCAACTTTTCTTGAAGAAGCACTCCCAGGTCACTGCAAGCCTTTGGTTAATTTCCAGAGTTCTGAAAAAATTGATTCTGACAATATTTGCCAGTTTTTGACAATTTATCTTTTACTTGTGAAAGGGCCATACTTCTTTCTTTCTTTGTATGTTTGTGATTTTTTTTAATTACATTTTGAATATTGTAATGAGATAACGCTGAAAATTAGTTTCTCCTCTTTCCTTGGGCATTGCTGCTCTTGCTTGTCATTGCTGTTCTGCACTTGTCCATTTGTATAGCGATTTTCCAAACCACTTTTTACAAAGACTGTTTTCCCTGTCATGTGTGGTGTCTCTTATCTCCTCAGCCAGCCAGTGGCCTTAAGATTTCCTTAAATGTCTTGATCCAATAAGAAAAGAAATACTGTTTTTAGAAGTTCTGTCTCTCTAAATTATTTGACAGGCACTGTGTGGGAAGGCATTTCAGCCCAGAGGGGTTGAGACAGGGACCAACCTCTATGCCAGTCCCTTAGTGAACTGCCAAGAAGCGCAAAACACGTGACTCTGATTTTTGGAGGAAAAGATCCTTACTGTCCATCATGCCACCAATAATCCATCAGGAATGCAGGCAGCCTCCCTACAGCTGCCTGTTGTGGGACCAGGGGTTGGGAAATGGTAGCTACTAGCAAAACACCAAATTCATGGATACTTACTGGCCTCTTTATTCATCAAGTACTCTTCCTGCAAGTTTTCACCTAGACTCCAGAGTTCTGAAAACGGATGGTTTTGATATTTCTTGCCAGTTCAATAATTGTTCTGGTAGGGGCGCCTGGTGGCTCAGTGGGTTAAGCCTCTGCCTTAGGCTCAGGATCCTGGGATTGAGCCCCGAATCGGGCTCTCTGCTCAGCAGGGAGCCTGCTTCCCCCTCTCCCTCTGCCTGCCTCTCTGCCTGCTTGTGATCTTTCTCTCTTTGTCAAATAAATAAATAAAATCGTAAAAAAAAAAAAGAATTGTTCTGGTAAGAGGAATGATTCTTGGAGCTTCCTACTCCACCATCTTCCATAATGTCATCTGGATATAGACTTTTCTTGCTAATCTGACTCTTACTCTTTTGAAAGAGAATTTTTTTTCTGGAAATCTTTCAGATATTAGTCCTTGGATGTACTTAGGTGTAGGTGAATCTTTTCTCTTTTATTCAGGGTGGACTTTATAGACTTTCAGTCTAAAGTACTAGATTTTTCTTTAGTTCTGAGAAATTTCTATAAATAGTAGAACTTAAGGATTAATCTGAATTGTCTCTTTTCTCTTATTTTCTATCTCTGTGTTTTAGCGTATTTCCTCAGCTTTATCTTCAAATTGAAATTTAGAGTTTATTCATGTCTATTTCATTATCCGGTCCTTAAATAGAATTTTTTTTAGATTATTTACTTATTTATTTGACAGAGAGAGAGAAAGAGGGAGAGAGAAAAATAGTGCGAGAGCACAAGCAGGGGGAGCAGCAGGCAGAGGGAGAGGGAGAAGCAGACTCCCTACCCAGCAGGGACCCCGGGATCGTGACCTGAGCTGAAGGCAGACGCTCAACTGACTGAGCCACCCAGGTGTCCCTAGAATGTTTTCTTTTAGTGTTTGTCTTTTTCATTTCATTTTTTCCCCCATTTGCTTCTTTTCCCAGGCATTCTGTGTTTGCTTACAGAAATGTCAGCTGTTTGTGTCCACCATTCTACACCCTCACTTTGGTCTTTCCTTTTTTTGTGTGTGCTGTGGATTTTCTTCAGTGTCTGGTGAACACAGGGTTAATGTCTGTGTTTGAATGAAAGACCACATCGTCGTTCTGATTTGTAGAGGTAGTGTGCACAGGAGGTCCATTTGTAGTCCTGTGGATCTGTTCTGAAGAGGTCACTACTGGTGGGAGGGCTGACCGCAGGCTGTCGTGGTATCTGTTCACTGGCAGTCTTCCCATTTGGGGCGCATGGTAAGGAAGCAGGAAAAGTTCCTTTGGGGAGAGAGTGATAGCTTGTCTCATGTATCGCCATCACATTGGCCCTGTTGTGCACGACCTTAGTCACCTCCAACTCTGCTCTCTGCTTGTCTCTCTCCAAAATCCCGGGACCCCCGCTGGAGTCCCTCCCCAGGCCTATCTCCCACCATAATCCGAGTTCAGAGGACCCATGAGGAGGCAAAGGTTTCCGATGTGAACACCGGCTTTCCACTCCAGTTTTGGGGAAGACTCCCACTCACAGAGGAAGATTACCGTACACAAGCTGAAACCTTTCTTCCCACCCTGCACATTTCTAGACTCATGAACAAAACTTTAACAGTTATCCTCCGTAGCGGCAACCTAGACCTTGTCCCTTTTACCATAAATTCTAACTAATAAAACTTACATTAGTGAGGCTTTACAGTGTACTTGTTTTGTCCAATTGCAAAGTAGTGTTTTCACTGAACTACCTGATCGATTTGTTAGGTTTGTCAGCTCAGTAGTTAATTAGTCCTCCGCTTATATGTGATTTTTGGGTCACTGACTACTTTCTTTTCCTCCAACAGAGATATCATTTATCTTGTGAGCCAAGTGATGCCGATTTTTGCTCCCTTTCATCTATTTGATGCACTTGCAGTGAGTATTTGGAGTGATTTAACTCTGATATACATGGCAAAATGTGCTTTGTGTTTCTAACTATTGAATTAAATGTCTGTGATGTCATCTTGAAGAAGAGAAACTGAATGCCTCAGGCATTCTTAGCCATTTGTGGGCAAGCTGGGTTGCTCTGGAGTACAGCATTGCAGGGTGGAAGAAACCAGAGTTACCCAACCTCTTCTTTATCTGAGGCCTGAATGCCCTGTGTGACTTTCTAGCCAAGTGATCAGGTGATCTCTGCTGTGTTGGCCAAGGCAGGCCGGGCCACCTTTGGGCTAACTCTGACCACTAAAAAGTCCTTCCCTAGGCTGATTTTCTAGAGATTTGTAGGCATTTGAAGACCCTGCTTCTGTACCCTGGAATGATGCTTCGAGGCTTATTCCCAATTTCAGCAATTAGCCCTCATGAGATGACTTCTAAGTACATTTGCCATCTTGCTTTTTCTCCCTGGGAATTTCTTCTGTTTGTTAATGTCCCTCTGAAGATGTGGTGCCCATTGAGCACTGGCTGTGTTAAGAATAATGTGGAAGAGAACAAGACGATTGTCACCACTCTGGTTCTGGGCATTTTTGAAGCCCATGGTCCCACTGATATTTTTCAGCCATGATATCAGACTGGTTTCTGCTGAGATTTCCATCAACAAAGCTCTACACTTTTTAACATATGCTTTTACAAAATATGTCTTTTAAAGATTTATTCATGGGGCGCCTGCGTGTCTCAGCTGGTTAAGTGTCTGCCTTCTGCTCAGGTCATGATCCCAGGGTGCTGGGATCGAGCCCCACCTCGAGCTTCTTGCTCAGCGGGGTCTGCTTCTCCCTCTCCCTTTGCCTGTCTCCCCCTGCTTGTGTTCTCTCTCTCTCTCTCTCTCTCTGAAATAAATAAAATCTTTTTAAAAAATTATTTATTTATTTTGGAGGGGGGGGGCAGAGGGAGAGAGAAACTTAATTAAGCAGACTCCCTGCTGAGTGTGGAGTCTGACGCAGGGCTTCATCCCGCAACCCTGAGATCATGACCTGAGCCGAAATAACAGTCAGGAGCTTAACCAACTGAGCCACCCAGGCATCCCACAAAATATTTTAAAATAGAGATTTAAATAATGTTACCTGATGGGTTTCTAATGAACGTTGCTGTAGTTTATTGTTGTTAATATAACCTTAGAAGCATAACATTTTTCTCTCTCTCTTAGATAATGTGCAGTTCTCATTTTGAGATGGAACTGTTTGACCATATCCAAACTTGTGATATGTTAATGTAGTTTTCCAGACTTGATGTGATGACAGGTAGATGATTACAGTGTTGGATTCGGTATTCCTCTCTTTAGGGCACCTGCGGGGGAGTCCTTCGAGGTACAGGAAAACAAAAGATTGGTGCTATCTTGAATGCCATTGGTTATTATGTTTTCGGTTTTCCCATTGGAGCATCTCTGATGTTTGCTGCTAAACTTGGGATAATAGGTATGTTTTTGACTCTTCAGTGCTCAGCGTCAAATCTCACCTGTCTTATTAAGATAAACTGCTTGAGATACAAAGCAGCATTATTTTCCTCTGTGCAACAGCACTGGAAATGTAGTCTTGAACAAAATAGACATGATCTGTGCCCTCAGGATGAGGCCAGGATTAATTAATTACCCAATAATTCCGTTTGGGTTCAATACTGCAAGAGAGAAGACCTTGGTCCTGTGAGCACCTATCATGGGTTGGAGGACAGAGTTGCCAGAACTGGCTTGTCCTAAAGTAGTCCTGCATTAGCCTCAGACCTGAAATATGACGAATCACGTAGGCGAAGTGAACGCCATTTATTGAAAAACTATTCTGTCCCCACTGAATGATCTTGCACACTTGTCGAAAATTAGTTGGCCATAGATGTATGAGTTTATTTCTGGACTCTGTCTTCTACTCCATTAGTCTCTATGTCTGGCTCATACCAGGACCACTCTGTTTTGATTTCTGTAAAATAATTTTTGAGATCAGGGAGTGTAAGCCTTCCAGCTTTGTTCTTTTTAAATTTTGTTTGGGCTATTTGAGGATTCTTGGAATTCCATATGAATTTGAGGGTCAGGTTTTCCATTTTTGCAAAAAAAAAATTAGAATTTTTATCTGCATTGAATCTGTAAACTGCTTTGGAGAGAATATTGGAATCTTCACAATTTTAAGTCTTCCAATCCATGAACACAGAATGTCTTTTCCATTTATTTAGGTCTTTAATTTCTTACAGCCAGTGTTTTGAAATTTTCCATGTTTTTCACTTCCTTCATTAGATTTATTCCTAGATATTTTATTCTTTTGGATCAATTGCAAATAGAATTATTTTCTTAATTTCCTTTTCAGATTGTTCCTTCATGGTGTATTAAAACACAACTGATTTTTTGTGTTGATTTAAGTTTAAGGAATTTATTAGCTGTAGTATTTTTTATGTGTAGATTTTTTTTAAGATTTCTATATATAGGATCATATATATATATATAGGATCATGTCATATGTAAATAGAAATAATTTTACTCCATTTCTAATTTTTTAATTTAATTTTATTATGATAAGTATTCTCTTTAATCCCTATCACCTAGTTCCCTCTTTCCCCCAACTTCCCCCACCTTAGTTTGTTCTCTATACTTAAGAGTCTGTTTCTTAGTTTGTCTTTTTTTTTCCTTTGCTCTTTTGTTTTGTTTCTTAAGTTCCACATATGAGTGAGATCATATGGTATTTGTTTTTGACTAACTTTCCGTGCTTTGCATTATACTCTCTAGCTCTATCCATGCTGTTGCAAATGGCAAGATTTCATTCCTTTTAATGCCTTAATAATTTTCCATAGTATACATGTACCACATTTTCCTTATCCATCCATCTATCGATGGACACTGGGTTGCTTCCATATCTTGGCTATTATAAATAATTCTGTAATAAATACAGTGATATATATATCTTTTTGAAATAGTGTTTTCATTTACTTTGGGTAAATACCCAGAAGCAGGATTGTTGGGTCATGTGGTAGTTCTACTTCTATTTCTTTGAGGAACCTTCATACTGTTTCCCTAAGTGGCTACACATTCCCACCCACAGTGTATGAGGTTCCCGTTTCCTTTTCTTTTTCCTTTTATTAAGATTTTTATTTATTTGAGACAGAATGAGAGAGACTGAGCACGTGCATGAGTGGGGGAAGGGGCAGAGGGAGAGGGAGAAGCAGGTACCTTGCTGAGCAAGAAGCCTGATGTGGGGCTCGATTCTGGATGCTGGGATCACACTCTGAGCCAAAAGCAGATGCCTAACCAACTGAGCCACCCAGGTGCCCCAAGGTTCTCTTTTCTTCATATCCTTGACTACACTGTTTCTTGTCTCTTTCTGTACTAGCTGTTCTGACTGGTGTGAGGCGGTATCTGATAGTTTTGATTTGCCTTTCCTTGTTGATTAGTGATACTTTCACGTGTCTGTTAGCCATCTGTATGTCTTTGGGAAAAAATGTCTATTCAGGTTCTCTGACCATTTTTTAATCAGATTGTTTTTTGGTGTTGAGTTATATAACACACATATATGTGTGTGTGTGTGTGTGTGTGTGTGTGTGTGTGTGTGTATAGGATATCAACCCCTCATCAGATAAATCATTTGCAAATATCTTCTCCCATTCAGTAGATTGATTTTTTGGTTTTTTTATGGTCTCCTTTGCTATGTGGAAGCTTTTTATTTTGGTTTAGTCCCAATAGTTTTTTGTTTTTGTTTTTGTTTTCCTTGCCTAAGGAGATATGTCCATAAGTATGTCTAAGAGATTACTGCTTATGTTTTCTTTTGGGATTTTTATGGTTTGGGGTCTCACATTTAGGTCTTGACTCCATTTTAAGTTAATTTTTGTGTATGGTTTAAAAAAGTGGTTCAGTTTCATTCTTTTTCATCTAGCTATCCAGTTTCCCCAACACCATTTATTAAAAAGACTCCTTTCTTGCCTTCCTTTCCAATTTTAATGCCTTTTATTTCTTTTTCTTGCCTTATTTTATGGCAAGAACTTCTACAATCAGGTTTTAACATTTTTCTATATTCTTCTACAATACTTTTATTTTTAAATTTAGAAAATGTAAAAACAAATTCACATGCTGTGAGATAATATTCATAAGGAGCTTTTATCAGAAATATGGTAACCTTTTATGTCTATTATATCATATAAGTTTATGATGCCCACATAAGATATGATCTCCCACTAGTTCCACCTTAAATATGAAGAAGCTAAAATCTGAAGAGGTTAAGTGATTTTTCCCACAGATAGTAAATGATGAAACAGGGTTTGAACCCAGATAGTTTGCCTCCAGAACCATACTGATTACTGTTGCGTGCACATTATCTTCATCTCTTTGACTTTCATAATTCCCTCATTCATAAAACAAAGGTTTATCTGTGTATCTCAGGCCCTGTGGTATGTTAGAATCTGGGAATATAAAGATAAACAAGATCCCTATCTTTTGTGAGTTCACAAAGCCTGCTGTTAGTATTTATTCCTCTTGTGTTCTTTGGCAGTTTTTCTACTTTATGCTCTTCGAATGTAGGCCTTCACCAAGAACCAGGAGGTGATCCTTTTGCTTTTCTTGTTCTGCATTCTCTTCCTCAAAAGCCTTAGGGTCTCGGTCTTTGGTGCCTGTGGTTCTTGGATCTCCATTTCTGGGCCTGACTTCATGCCTGAGGTTCTGTTCTGTGCATTTCAGCTGCCCCATGTATTCACAGTGGTCCTGCCAACATTTCTGACTCCTGGTGCCCTTTCGGATCTAGTCATCCAGGCTAAAAAGCTCTGCCCAGTGGTGATGCCAAGTCTTAACCAATTCTGCCTCTATAATCTTTCATATCTGTGAGGGATTTATCCCTGTTTCAGAGAGGAAGAGTTGAGAGTTTATAATGGCTATGACATTCATCTTAGCATTTATTATCTCCAGTAAACTACATACCTAACTCAGATATTTATTACGCTCATTAAGGTGTTACTATTTAGCATCTGTTTTCCTGCAGAGCGTGCAAATGAAGAGGTCCTTGAGACAGCTTCTATTTTTCAGATATCTTATTTCTTCCTCGGGGAAATTCTTCTCTCCTGGGTTTAATCTCAAAATATTACCTATAGATTTCTGTCTCTAGGGAATAAATCCATTCACATCGAAAGATGAAGGAACCAACTCTGAAATCCAGCCACCAATTGGTCCAAGACCTGGAAGCCGTTTGTGTTTTCATGAAGTGGGTGCATCGCTGACACTCTCAGTGGTGTATGTTCAAATATCTGATGAACATTTTGGAAATGTTAGCTTCTATTCAGGCATTTTTTAAAAATCATTTTCCTCAAAAGCTTTTACACATTTCTTGTTAATTGTAGCTCTGGACACTTTATCCTTTTGTTGCCATTGTAAATGAGGTTTCCCCTTCCAATCTATGATCTACGTGGTTGTTTGTATGTAGGAGGACATGTGAATTTTGTATCTTGTTAAAATTTGGAATTCCTGGGCGCCTGGGTGGCTCAGTGGGTTAAAGCCTCTGCTTTCGGCCCAGGTCATGATCTCAGGNCAGTGGGTTAAAGCCTCTGCCTTCGGCTCAGGTCATGATCTCAGGGTCCTGGGATCGAGGCCCGCATCGGGCTCTCTGCTCAGCAGGGAGCCTGCTTCCCCCTCTCTCTCTGCCTGCCTCTCTGCCTCCTTGTGATCTCTCTCCCTCTGTGAAATAAATAAATAAAATCTTTAAAAAAAAAAAAATTTGGAATTCCTCTTAGCTGCAGTAGTTTTCCGTTGATTCTCATGGTTTTTCCAGGTATACAGTCATATCATCTACAAATAATTTTATGTTGTCTTTACCAGATTTTATATCACTTATTTCTTTCTTTTCCTTAATGCTTCTAGTAATAAATTGTTCTAGTAATTGAGTGTTCTAGTAATAAAGTGTTCTAGTAATTCTAGTATTAAATTGTTGTAGTATTTGTGGAAATGTTTGTCTTATTTAGGATTTTACAGATAATGTTTCCAGTGTTTCTACAATAAATAGCATGCAGGATTTTGGACTAACACACACACATACACACATGCAAACACACATAAGTAAGTATGTGTGTACCTCCTTTTTAAATCATGTTTAAGAAGTATTCATTCAGTCTATTTTATTGAATATTTCCAACCAGAATGCTTGGGTATTTTGTCAAAAATAATTACATGTCATATGTAAATAAAAATAATTTTACTTCTTTCCAATTTTTATGCCCTTTCTTTCTTTTCTTGCCTTACTGTTCTGGCAAGAACTCTACAATAGGATTTTAACATTATTTTTATATCCTTCTACTTTATTTTTACTTTTGTTTAAAAAAGTAACTTTTTGTGCCTATGAAAATGATCCTATGGTTTTTCTCCTTATGTAGATTATGATGATAAATGATATTAATTGGGTTCCTCATATTGAACAATCCTGGTCATTATGTGCTATTCTTGTACTGAGCTGCCAGATTCTGTTGATATCTTATTTAAGGATTTTTTTTTACAATGATATAAGTAAGATTGGTCTTTAGTTTTATTTTTAGTGTAATATTTCTTAGGTTCTGATATTAATTAATGTTATACTCCTTTCATAAAAGGAATTAAACTTCTTTCCTTTCTGTATGCCCTGGAATAATTTACATAGTATAGGAACTATTTCTTTTGGAAAGGTGTGGTGGAATTCTATAAAACTGTTGTGACCTTATGTCTTGGAGGGTTTTCTCCTTTTTACAGCTTTCTCAATTTTGTTTCTGAAAAATCAGTTTGTTTAGACCTTTTTTGGGGGGTCACTTTAGCAAATTACTGGGGTTTTAAGAAAATTATCCATTATCAAGATCCTAAATGTACAGAATTGTACAGAATAATCTATCATGTGCTCTGGGAGTAAGTTGTTACACATACGTTTTGCATATATATCCACATCTGTATTTTCTATAGACTTCAGTGACAGTGAATTTATTTTTTTAGCGAAAAAAAAATAGTCTAATTGGAGGACTGACTAAATGCTATAGTATGTATTCAAATAGGTTCTTTAGTTCTATATAGAATTAGTACATTTTTTCCATGTAAAAATTTTGACTCTGCCCCAGTTCTCTGAAATTTTAACTTTGCAGCTGTCATAGAAGCCTCCCTGTGTCCACACAGCTTAGTTTCTTGACTTCCTTGGAAGTGTTACTTGATGGCTTAAAGAATAAGTGTCTTCAATGTCGTCTCTCTTTTTCATGACTGCTACATCTGGGGGCCTTTGCGTAGCTGATCAGTGTCAAGCTGGGCTTCATTATTCCTGTTTGGGACACACAACTGCCACATGTTTATTACCGTCTCATAGTACCACCAAACACTGTCCTAAACACCCGGGAAGTACCACTTACCTAAATTGCAAGAGCCCCTATCCTCAATAAGCTGCTAGGGTTTTATAATTCAACTTAAAAAAAAATGCTAAGACCTCTCTCTCATTAGAATTTAATGCTTCTTTAGAATAAGCAGATCTCTCTCTCTCTCTCTCTCTCTCTGTTCACTAAGAGGCTTTTTACTGTTGTACTTAGTAGGTACTCAGATTTGTTACAAAGTACTTTTAAATTATTAAAATTTTACTCTAACAGTATGGAAATTTGGGGAAATGCTTAAAATATACAGAAAATTAAATTACCTTTAATTATACTGCTGAGCTGTAACAGCAGAGGCATTCAGTGTATTTTATTGCAGTATTTTTTCTATTATTCACAGACATAGGGTTATACTGAATATATAATTTCCTCCCATTCCATGTTAAAGACATGGTTTTTAGTACCTCTGTACTACTTCCTTGTATCGTTTCTTTAATGCTTCCCTGATAGTGGACATTTGAATTGCTTCTCTTTATTTATTTATTTTTTAAGATTTTATTTACTTATTTGACAGAGTGAGAGAGAGAGAGAACAGAAGCAGGGAACAGCAGAGAGAGCTGCAGAGAGAGAGAGGGAGAAGCAGGCTTCCCTGCCACATAGGGCTCCCTGTTCGGCGGGGAGCCTGCTTCTCCCTCTTCTGCTCCCCCTGCTTGTGCGCTCTCTCTCTCTGTCAAATAAATAAGATATTTAATAAATAAATAAATAAATAAATAGCTTCTCTTTATAAATAAGATTGTGATGAGCCTCCTAGGTGTATGAATTATTAACCTCCCTGAATCTTTCCTCAGGATGGATTCCTAGGAATAGAATCCCTCCCTCAAAGGGATGTCAGTTCACCTACTTCTCAACTGAGAAGTTTTGTTTCATTGTCAGGAGTTTGGTTAAATTCCAGGTTTGTTTCATTACCAGGAGTCCACAGAGGACCAGCGTCCATGTGCATTTGCCAGTGTGGGGCCCCGGATGTGGAATGAATGAATGGATGGACTAATTCGCAATCTATGCCAGATTCCATCTCTAACCAAAGCGCCCCACTTTGTCGTAAAGTTGTCGATATACGAGTGGATATTTTATATCCACTTTGGTATATAATGGATATTTAATTAGTTTAAATAGTTTCATAAGTCATATGTGGATAGGCATTATTTATGTCGGTTTTTTTTTTTTTAATGGATCCGTTTATTTTCTCAGTAAACTTTCCCACACTGCAGTTGGTTTCCCCTGGGCCTGGGCCTTCGCCTCCCTCTGCCTGCTGGGCCTGTCCTGGAGCTGTCACAGCCACTCCCCCCACCACCCCTACCGTGGGTGAGAGCCAGCTGCCCTTCTCGCGGACTCCAGGCTGTGGGTCACTATTACAGCGCTCTGTTCAGTGTCTTCCGTGGCCCTTCTCACCCTTCCAACTAGCACGTTTGCCGCCTTGTGTGTCACCTGTCTCCCCCGGTAGCGTGTCAGCTCCGGCAGGGCCCCAGTCTTGCCAGCCTGTCCAGTTCTTTGTTTCTAACCCTTAAAACAAGACCTGCCACAAACAAAGCCAGTACATATTTGTTAAATCAGGATAGAAACAGCAAACAGTTTTGTGGTGCTTTTACTGTTTATTTGGCAGAGGGACGGCCACTGATTGATCATTGGTAAACTTGAGTCCAATCCTGATCCATACTCCTGTAAATTTTTGAGGAAGTCATTTTAGCTGAAGTTATTTTAACTGTATGGATACAGTAATTTTGGAAGAATGTTAACAATGACGGGAACATAAGCGAAGAACATCTAAGTGGTGATTCTCATCCTATATCCCTAGGTCTCTGGTCTGGATTGATCATCTGCGTTTTCTTTCAAGCCCTTTTCTATTTGGTGCTCATCTGCAGGACAAACTGGAAGAGAGTTGCCGAGCAGGTAACAGAGCGTCCTTCTAGATGGGTGGCTCTTTCTTGGCCCCGTGGCTCTGTAAGGAATCTCCCGAGGGTCAAAGCGCTAAGGATGCCATTGGCAGCCTGGCTCGCTTCACTTCATGGAATGTGTCTAATGTGAGAGTTAGGGCCGGAAGGACAGCATGTTTCAGCATGTTTTCTTTGTTCTGTGAGTTCAGTGTCTCCTCACTAGGGTTCAACAACAAACAAGGAATTAGCTTAGAAAATATTTTGCTGTTTTAGTATAAAAATCGTAGGTTTTTTTACCCTAATTATATTGACTTATCTGTGTTTAGGCCTCTTTTTAGAAATACTTTTGGCCCATGTTTTCCTAAAAGGCAGCATGCTAAGTATCTGTGGTCAGTGAGGAGTGCTTGGGGGAAGAGCCATAACCTATGGGTAGAGGAACGGGATCTCGACTCTATGGGCCTCTCTGTGTGAATTGTGAGCTGCGCTTATTCTGTCGAGATGAGATGGATGACAGGTTGGGGTAGGGGGTGTGTTAATGATAGGGAGATGGGGAATGAGTTTAGTGCACAAAGCGTCCCTGCTTCAATTTTGTGCCCCCCCCCCAGGGTTCACATGTCTTTGGTTTTCCTAATTGTGGTGTATGGGGTCTTTCCTACCTTACTGTGATGTATGGAGGGAGTAAACGGTACAGGACATTTAGCTGGGACATAAACCATCCTTTACGTGATAACACCATTTGTCTTCAGACTTTATTCCTCATATCAGTGCTTAGGAACACTGAAGTGCGCTGTGCAAGAAAAATGTGACATTGGGCGCCTGGGTGGCTCAGCGGTTAAAGCCACTGCCTTCGGCTCAGGTCATGATCCCAGGGTCCTGGGATCGAGGCCCACATCGGGCTCTCTGCTCAGCAGGGAGCCTGCTTCCTCCTCTCTCCTCTCTCTCTGCCTGCCTCTCTGCCTACTTGTAATCTCTCTCTCTGTGTCAAATGAATAAATAAAATCTTAAAAAAAAAAAGAGTAATTTAAAAAAAAAGAAAAGAAAAATGTGACATTTGCAACTACAGGCACAAGTTGTCTTTTACATTCTTATTGTGAGCTGAGCACTAGGGAGAGTAGTGGTTGTCCAAGGTTACATTCTACGTCATTGGCATTTTCAGGACCAGAAAGAACTGTGCTAGGTGTTAGAGCTCTTTTTTTTTTTTAAGATTATTTATTGGAGAGAGAGAGCAAGAGAGCAGCGGGAGGGGCAAAGAGAGAGGGAGTGGGAGAAGCAGACTCCCCACTAAGCAGGGAGCCTGATGTGGGGCTCGATCCCAGGACCTGAAGATCATGACCTGAGCCGAAGGCAGGCGCTTCACGACTGAGCCACCCAGGCGCCCTGATTTTAGAGTTCTTTAGGAGCGGTTTCATCGGTAGCTCAGGTGAAATTTTAACAAGAGAATACTTGCCTAACTTGACTTACACTTCGGTGACTTCTGTGATACTTGTTCTCAGGCACAGGTCCGAGCTGGGCTGAAGGGGATCAAAGAGACCACACCATCACCAGCAGGTAACAGAGGACAGTCTAGTGCCTTTGATCTGCCTCATGAGGCCAAAACTCAGTGTAGCCGGAGTTACTTAGTTTATGAGACCCTGCTCTCTTGCATAATAATCTTGTCTCTGCCCTAATCATTGGGAGATCAATGTTGGGTTCACCTGTGAAATGTTCTTAATGTAATTCCACATGAGGGCGCCTGGGTGGCTCAGTGGGTTGAAGCCTCTGCTTTCGGCTCAGGTCATGATCTCAGGGTCCTGGGATCGAGGCCCGCATCGGGCTCCCTGCTCGGCGGGGAGCCTGCTTCCCCCTCTCTCTCTGCCTGCCTCTCTGCCTCCTTGTGATCTCTCTCCCTCTGTGAAATAAATAAATAAATAAATAAATAAAATCTAAATGTAATTCCACATGATACCAACCAATAATTGACGGTCATTGTTTACAACGTATTCTTATGTACCTTTCCATAATGTCCCTGTATGGAACCCTGTACCTAAGTGTGTCTACGCCTCTGTTCTCTGCAATCAGATCTCCCCGTCTCAGAGAAAGAAGTAACCGATACGGTGGTTCTGCCTGACGTCATCACGCCCGAGAGCCAGACCCTCCAACTCATGGTAGTAGAAGAAGGCAGCCAGTATGCCATGTCCACCATTGGGGATGTTTTGACAGCGAGCCAGTTGGTTATCTATCGTGGAATAGCTCTCGCTGTCGCCGTTGCTGTTCTTTTAGCGGGCATTTTAATACGGGTCTTCAGTGACCGTGGCTGAAATAGAAGGGTTATCACCAGCCCATGAATTAGACATGATATGTCCCCTTAGTTATCCCGAGAATCTGCACTATCCTCGTGGAGATCAAGAACGGAGGTAGAATTCTTAAATTTCTCCCACATGTTAACTCTATCATGGTTTGTAAATCTGTAAATTTGGTTTTCCCTGCTGGAAGCGTTCTGTACTCTTATGTTGAATATCTTCCTTCTTTTGGGGAAAGTTCATTGCCCTCAAAAGTTGATTGCTGATCCAGCTTTGTTTGTATTTCTCTGTTAATGTATTTAATCTTATCAGTGGGTGTGTATTAAGTGCCTGTTCAAGTCCTATCTCAGGTATTGCCATAGAAGCTTTTATAAAATAAACATCTTAAAATTGAAAATGCGTGCTAATAACATTTGAGGCTATAAAATCTATCGAAATGCTACCTTTTAGTTTGGGGCCTTTGAACACATTTTTTGTGGCAACTTTCATAGTAAAAAATCAGTCTGTGTTCTCTTCTGCTGCTCAGCTCCCCAAATGCGGCCCTCTCCCAGCAGAGTGTTAGAGCCTTTATGGGGAGTTTGACCAATCCAAATTGAAAATACTAAAAAAGGAAAAAGTACTGATACTGGGGATTCCCTCCACAAAGCCCACTAAGTGACCAGTGTCTCCACTGGCTTTTCATCTTTCTTTGAAATGTGAACAAGGAGCCTAGGATTACCAGACAGCTGTGAAAAAACAGTTATACAAAAAGCAACTGAAAAGAAACCGAGACTTTATAGGGAGAAGAAGATTTACATCCTTAAAGGGATAACCCCAAATATTGCAACCATGATCTAGAACAGGAAGCTCTAGAATGAAACATTCAGGAAAACTTTTTTTTTTTAAAGATTTTATTTATTTATTTCACAGAGGGAGAGAGATCACAAGGAGGCAGAGAGGCAGGCAGAGAGAGAGGGGGAAGCAGGCTCCCTGCTGAGCAGAGAGCCCGATGCGGGCCTCGATCCCAGGACCCTGAGATCATGACCTGAGCTGAAGGCAGAGGCTTTAACCCACTGAGCCACCCAGGCGCCCTCAGGAAAACTTTTGAGCTAAAATTCACATAACATAAAATTAACAAGCTTAAGTGTACAATTCAGTGGCATTTTGTACACTTAGTACACTTGTGATTTTCTGTTGTTTGTTTTTTAACTATTGGGTTTTTTTTTAAAGGTTTTATTTGGGGGACCTGGGTGGCTCAGTTGGCTAAGTGTCTGCCTTCAGCTCAGGTCATGATCCCAGCATCCTGGGATGGAGCTCCGCATCAGGCTCCCTGCTCAGTAGGGAGTCTGCTTCTCCCTCTCCCTCTGCCTGCCCCTCTCCCTGCTTGTGTGCGCTCTCTCTCTCTCTCTCTCTGTCAAATAAATAAATAAAATCTTTTTTAAAGGGGGGGTATTTAATTACTTATTTGAGAGAATGAGTGAGCACACGCAGGGGGAGGGACATAGGGAGAGGGAGAAACAGAATCCCTGCTCAGCAGGGAGCCTGCTGAGAGACTGGATCCCAGGACCCTGAGATTATGACCTGAACCAAAGGCAGATGCTTAACTGACTGAGCCACCCAGGTGCCCAGAAAGTTTCTAATTTTGATGAAGACCAGTTCATCTTTTTTTTTTCTTTTGTTGCTTCTGCTTTTGTCATCATATCTTAAAAATCCATTGTCACGTGGTAAGAAAAAAAAATGTTAAGTACTCTCAGAATCTAAAAATATTATGGAAGAATTTAAAAATAAAATAGAAGACTGTGTTTCCAGTGTGACATGTCAGGAAGTTGGAGGTCATCAAGAATTCTCAGTCGGGAATTCTAGAACTTATTTCTGCTCTGCCATCTGTGACACCAAATGTGTGTGGTTCTTCTAGACCAACAGCCGGTTCTCCAAATCTCCCAATACCAGCTGGAGGTCTGATGATTCCATTGAATTCTGACGCTAAGTACCCAGAGTCCGTGTCAGACTGCAGGCTGAGGGTTAGGGCTCAGTCCATAAGACTGACCCCAACTCGAGAAGGCCAGTTGCAAGTCCAGGCCAACCAAACTTTTTCTGACCAGCTGTCAATTGGGGGTTTTCAGGACCCCCTTCTTGGATTCAATAATTTGCTAGAATCTAAGCTCACAGGACTCAGGGGAAATGCTTTACATATGGCTACTGTTTTATTAGAGAGAATACAACTCAGGAAAAGGTAAATGGAAGAGATGCACAGGGGAAGGAACAGGGATGGTGCTCAGAGGTCCCATACCCTTCCTGGGCAACGTCACCCTCCCAGCACCTCTCACCTCGATGTGCTCATCAATCCAGAAGTTCTACAGATCCTGTTGCTTAGAGGTTTTTACACAGGTTCCGTTAGATGTGATTGATTTAAACCACTGGCCATTGGTGATTGGACTCATCTCCAGCCACTTTCCCTTGCTGGAGGTTGTGGGGGGGGGCATGGGGCATAATCCTAGTTGGACTCTCAGTTGACCTTTCCCCATCCTGAAGTCATCCAGGGGCCCACCAACAGTAACTTTATTAGTATAACCTCAGGCAAGGTTAAAAGGGCCTCGTCATGATTAACAAAAGATGCTTCTCTCACCCCTATCACTCAGGAAATCCCAAGGGCTTTAGAATCTCTTGTATCAGAAACTGTGGGCACAGATGTCACAACAAAAGGAGAATAGCTGACCAAACTGAGTAGCAACTGCTCTTGCTAGATCCATCAGAGAATTGAGGTCACGAGGAAAGCTTCTTTCCCCCCAAATTGTAGAGACGGGCAGATACAACTTACCAGAGCAGAGACCACTGGAGCCAGTGAGAGATAGGAAAACTTGAGCTATAATTGACAAGTTGCTGGAGGCTTAATGCAGACAAGCTGAAGAGTTAAAAATTTCAAGGGGGGTTTTGTCTTAGGTGAGCCCCATAACATCCCATGAATTTCATCTTCAGGGCCTCATCAGGTTCTCCGAGTGTAGATCAGAGAAAAATCCTTAAATGCTCCTATAGGAGCTGAGGGAAATGGAACCTTTTAAACACATGCCCGGAGCATACTGTGCTATTTAACCAAAGCCTACTCTCAAGGGAAACTATTTTACCAGAGGCCAACTACCTTGGGTTTTATCAGAGCCTAACCTGGTGGGAAGGAAATAAGTAGACGCCAGCCCCCCCCCAGCCTTCCACAAGAAGTGAAATACCCAGCTCTACCCCCTGTACCCTTCTCTCATCCTAGGGAATGGAGTGAAATGGAATCATTCAGTAAGAGGAGGAAGCGAACAGTCCAGAGACACAGAGTGAGACCTTCTGACCTTCTGACTGAACTATAGAACTCTTCCCTCCCTCAGAACTTACCATCCCATCAATAGAACTCCTGTGTAATACCAAGAGATTACAACTGAAAGAATGACATGTCTCAAACCTTACTTTATTCTGTAGCAAAGCCCAAAGACAATACAGAGAGACAAAAATCGGTGGACACCAGGGGAAATTTTAGGCTCTGGCATCTACAGTCACAAAACAATAAACATAGCTTATGTCCCAGGCAGATAAACAAATCCTCACATCAGAAAACTATCGACCTCAGTTCCTTTTATCCAGTTCATCAAGCCGAGCCTTCAACAGGCAATTGCAAGGCATGCTTAAAGGCAAAATAGAGTGTGAAGAGACAAAGCAAGTATCAGACCAGACTCAGATATGTAAGAGATTTTGGAATGATCAGACTGGAAATTTTAAAGTATTAGGATTAATATGTTAAAGATCTCATGGAAAAAGTGGACAACATGCAAAAACACATGAGTAATGTAAACCAGAGAGATAGAAATTCTGAGAAAGTATCAAAAAGAAAAGTTAGAAATAAGAAACACTGTAACAGGGAAAATGTGTTTTATGGGCTTTTTAATAGATTAGATGTCACCAATGAAAGTGAGTTTTTAGAAATTTCGATAGAAACTTCCTGTCTTAGTCTGTTCAGGGGGCTATAGTGAGTGGGGGCTACAGACTGAGTGGCTTATGAGCAACAGAAATTTACTGCCCACAGTCCTGGCAACTGGGAAGTCCAAGGTCAAGATTCAAGCATCATCTCATCCTATTGAGGGCCTCTTCCTGGTTCCTTGCTAGTGCCTTCTCACTGAGTTGTCACAGGGTAGAGTGACAAAGGATCCCTCTGGGGCTCTTTTAGAACACTAATCCCATCCATTCTCTTCCCAAAGGCCCTACTTCCTAATCCCACCACCCTTGGGAATTAAGACTTAAATGTAAATTTGGCGGCGCGGGGGGGTGGGGTGCTTTAACTTTAAGGTATAGCAATTCCCAAGTGAAATGTAAAGAGAAAAAGAATGGGGGGGGGAAGAACATCCAAGAACTGTGGGGCAATCAGAAAAAGTATAACATGCAGTTAATGGGAATTTCAGAAGGAGAAGAAAAAGAGAAAGGAACAGAAGAAGACATAAAGTTAATGACTGAGAATTTTCCAAAATAATGACAAACACCAAACCACAGATTCAACTTAAAGAATACCAAGTAGGATAAATACCTACAACTCTACACCTCAGTATATTACATTTAAGCTGCAGAAAATTGAAGAGAAAGTCTTGAAAAGAAGCCGGGGGGGTGGGGGTGGGGGCAACTACCTGTAATGGAGCAAGCAGAAGAATTACATCAGACTTCTCTTCAGAAACTATGCAAGCAAGAAGAGAGTGGAGTGGAATATTTAAAGTATTGAAAGTAAAAAACCATCAGCCAAGAAATCTGTACCTAGGGAAACTGTCCTTCAAAAGGGAAAAGGAAATAAAGACTTTCTCAGATGAATAAAAATTGAGGAAATTTGTCATCTGTACACCTGCCTTGGAAGAAATGTTAGAGGTTCTTTAAAGAGACAAAACATGATCTATATCAGAAACGTGGATATATATGAAGAAAGGAAGAGCCTTAGAGAAGAAATGATAAAATTAAAATTTTTTCCCATATTCTTAATTGATCTAATGGAGAAAACGTTTGAAATAATAATAGGAACAATGTATTTGGCTATTATGACTTACAGATGACCAAAAAGAGTGACAGTAGTGTTACAAGGGTTGGGAGGGAGGTATTGGGGATACTCTGTTATAGGGCAGTTGCACTACCCTTGAAGTGTTATTTTAAAGAGAAATTAGAGGGGTGACTGGGTGGCTCAGTCAGTTAAGGATCTGACTCTTGATTTTGGCTCAGGTCGTGATCTCAGGGTTGTGAGATCTCAGGCTGGGCATGGAGCCTGCTTGACATTTTTTTTCTCTCTCTCTCCCTCTGCCCTCCCCTCTACCTAAAAAGAATAAAAGGTGGGGGGGGGAGAGATTCATTGTAAATGTATATTGCAAACCCTAGGGTAACCACTAAAAACTTTTAAGAAAAAGTATAATTCCTATGCCAGCAGAGGAGAGAAAATAGAATCATATGCAATGCTCAATTAAAACCAGGGAAGACAGAAAGAAAGTGAAGGAGAAAAAATGGAAGCACAGGGGCAGCACATAGAAAAAGTAACGATTAGGCTAGATATTTAATCGCACTATATCAAGATTCACGCCCTGACTTCAGAAACAAACAGTAAACTAGGAATGGAAGGGCATGCCCTCAACATGATAAAAGCCTTCTATGAAAAATTCACAACCAACGTCAAGAGTGAAAGACCTGAAGCTTCTCCTGTAAGATCAGGGACAGGACAAGTATGCCCAGTTTCATCAGACCTTCTCAGCACAGTACTGCAAGGTCTAGCCAAAGCATTAGGCAAGACGAAGAAATTAAAAGCACCCAAACTACAAAGGAAGAAGTAAAATTATCGACCTTCATTAATGACATGGTCTTATATGTAGAAAACCTGAGACTCTGTGAAGCTGTTAGACCTAATAAATTCACCGAAGTTGCAGGATACAAAGAAACATGTATACTCAGTTGCAGCTCTGTCTTAATGCTAGAAATGAACAGTCCAAAAAGGAAAATAGGAAAACAATCCCATTATATGATTGCAGTAAAAAGGATAAAATATGTAGGAGTATATTAACCAAGAAAATCTACACTGAAAACTATAAAACATTGCTGAAAGATATTAAAGAAGACAGATAAAAAGAAAAGACATCCTGTGTTCATGGACTGGAAAAGTTAATATTGTTAAAATGAAGATAGTACCAAAAGTGATCTATAGACACACTGTAGTGCCTATCAAAATCCCAAAGACCTTTTGAAGAAAGAGAAAAACCTATAATAAAATTCACATGGACTCTCAAGGGATCCAAAAAGCCAAAGCATCTTGAAAAAAGGACAAAATTGGAAGTCTCACACTTCCTGATTTCAAAACATACTACAAAGATACAAGAAGCAAAACCATGTGGTACTGGGATAAAGAGAGACATATAGACCAATAGATAGAACGGAGACCCCAAATAAATTCATATATATCCAAGACCATTCAATGGGGGAAAGGACAGTCTTTTTTTTTTTTTAAAGATTTTATTTATTTCACAGAGGGAGAGAGATCACAAGGAGGCAGAGAGGCAGGCAGAGAGAGAGGGGGAAGCAGGCTCCCTGCTGAGCAGAGAGCCAGATGCGGGCCTCGATCCCAGGACCCTGAGATCATGACCTGAGCCGAAAGCAGAGGCTTTAACCCACTGAGCCACGCAGGCGCCCAAGGACAGTCTTTTTAAAAATATTTTATTTATTTGACAGAGAGAGTTTACAAGTAGGCAGAGAGAGAGGAGAAAGCATGCTCCCTGCTGAGCAGAGAGCCCGATGCGGGGCTCAATCCCAGGACCCTGAGATAATGACCTGAGCCGAAGGCAGAGGCTTTAACCCACTGAGCCAACCAGGCGCCCCGGAAAGGACAGTCTTTTGAATAAATGGTGCTGGTAAGATCAGAAATCTTCATGAAAAAGAGTGAAGTTGGGCTTTTACCTAACACCATATACAAAATTAATTCAAAATGGACAAAAATAAAACCCTAATTAAAAGAGCTAAAACTGTAAACAAACAAACAAACATGGAAAACCTTTATGACACTGGATTAGGCAATGATTTCTTGGATATGATACCAAAGGAATAAGCAAAAAAAGAAAAGATAGATGGACTGGGTTTCATCAAAATTAAATACTCTTGCACATCAAAAGATACATTCAAGAATATGAAAAGGCAACCCACTGCATGGAAGGAAATACTTGTAAATCCTATATATGAAGGGGATTAATGTCCAGAATATATGAAGAATTTCTACACATCAACAGCAACAAAAAACAAATAACCCAATTCAAAAATGGTTAAAGGACTTGAATAGACATTTTTCCTTGAAAGATAAAGAGCCAGTCAACACAAGAGAATATTCTTTACATCACTGGTCATTAGGAAAAGGCAAATTAAAACCACAGGACTTCACTTCACACCAATTACAATGGCCATAATAAAAATAACAGGGAAAAAAAGTGTTGGTAGGGATGTAGACAGAATGGAAATCTTGTGCGTTGTTGAAAGGAATGTAAAATAGTGTAGTCACTGGAGCAGAGAGGATGTGTGGCCCTTTTCAATGAAATATAAATTATCATGTGATGCAGCAATTCCACTTCTGGTTACATACCCAAAAAGAATTGGAAGTAGGGACTCAAACATGTTCATAGCAGCATTATTTACAATAGCCAAGGTGGAAGTGACCCAAATGTGTATCAAAAGGTAAATGGATAAACAAAATGTTGTATATACATACAACAGAATATTATTCAGCCTTAATAAGGAATGAAATTCTGATATATTCTCTAACTTGGATGAACCCCAATAACATTAACCCACATGTAAAAAGGACCATTTTCTTAGACCACAGACAAAAATAAACTCAAAATGGATTTAAGACCTAAATGTGAAACCTGAAACCATAAAAATCCCAGAAGAAAACATAGGCAGTAATCTCTTTGTCATCAGCCTTAAAATATTTATGGATTTGTTTCCTTGCATAAGGGATACAAAAGCAAAAATTAAACTAATGGAACTACACGAAAATAAAAAGGTTCTGCACAGCAAAAGAAACGATCAACAAAACAAAAAGGCAGCCTAGTGGATGGGAGAAGATATTTGCAAGTGATATATCCAATGAGGGGTTAACATATATAAAGAATTTATACAAAAAAAAGAATTTATACAACAACATCAAAAAACCAAAAATAGGCAGAGGACTTGAATAGACATTTTTCCAAGGAAGACATACAGGTGGCCAACAGACTTGTGAAAAGATCTTCAACATCACTGATCATCAGGGAAATGTAAATCAAAACCACAATGAGGATCTCACATGACACTTGTCAGAATGGCTAGAATCAAAAAGACTATAAGAGATAACAAGTGTTGGTGAGGATGTGAAGAAAAAGGAACACTCGTGCACTGGTGGTGGAATTGCAATCTGGTGCAACCACTGTGAAAATAGTACAGAGCTTTCTCAAAACAATAAAAATAGAAATACCATATGATCAAGTAATACCCCTCCTAGATATTTACTCAGATCAAAACACTAATTTGAAAAGATCTATCTGTCTGTCGATCTATTTATCTATCTATAATATGTATATCTCACATAGCATTAAAAATTATGATATAAATAAGCCTCCAACTTCTTTTCTTAAATAATTTTTTAAAAAAGATTTTATTTATTTGACAGAGAGACAGAGCAGGAACACAAGCAGGGGGAGTGGCAGAGGGAAAAGCAGACTTCCAGCTGTGCAGGGAGCCCAACCGTGGGGCTCAATCCCAAGACCCTGGGACCATGACCCAAGCTGAAGGCAGTTGCCCAGTGACTGAGCCACCCAGGGGCCCCTCTTAAATAAAATTTTTAAAAATGTTTTACTTTAAAGGATATTTTAATTCAATAATGCCTTTTGTGATGAAACCTCACTTGAAAGTCAGCAATTTGGTCTTTCTCTTTCATTGAATTTTGGTAAAATTAAATTTGCTTTAAAAAAAATAGTGCTATACAAGATGGTGGAGGAGTAGGAGACCTTCATTTTGTCTCGTCCCAGGAATTCCATTAGACTGCTATCAAATCATTCTGAACACCTGCGAACTCAACCAGAGATTGAAAAAAAGAATAGCTGCAATTCTACATAGAAAAGCGACCACTTTCTGGAAGGCAGACGTGCAGAGAAGTGAATCTGAGGCGATATACGGGAAGATAGACGGGGGTGGGGGGGTGGCGGCGGGTAAGGGAGCCTCCGTCAGCCCGCTTCTGGCAGGTGATAGAGGAGCAGAGCACAAAATCGGAACCTGTAGAAGTCTGCTCCACCGGGGGATGTCACTCCAGAGGCTAAGCGGGGGGTGGAGTCCTCACGGGGACAGTGTGTTCTCAGGACCCACAGGGACACAAAAAGACCAGGGGTGCCTTAGTGTGGCAGAGCTCCCAGGTATCAGAGCGGGGAAGCCAGCTTCAGAGACGGAGCCGAGGAGTGGGCTCTCAGCTCGGGGTTCCCATAAACCATGATCCTGGGCACCGTCAAGCCACTGCTTTTTGAGCAGGGACCCCACGAGTGGCAGATCCAGGGGTACTCTCCACTTCCTCCTCTTGCAGGAGGAGCCCGGCAGTGTGCTGCAGGAATCTGCTGGGTTTGGAGACTCCAAACGGGGCTAGGTGCCAGAAACACTCAGTCACAGGCCAGGTGAGCTCGGAGTGTGGCGAGAGACCAAGGAGATGGGCGTGATTGACAGCTTTCCTCTGAGGGCGCACTGAGGAGTGAGGTGCTGAGCTCTCGCCTCCTACGGCGCGGGAGATTGGGAGGCCGCAATTTTCAGTCCCGTCCTCCACAGCTGTACAGGAAGCATTCAGGGAACAAAAGCTCCCGAGAGGGCCCCCGGGTGGCTCAGTGGGTTAAAGCCTCTGCCTTCGGCTCAGGTCATGATCTCAGGGTCCTGGGATCGAGGCCCGCGTCGGGCTCCCTGCTCAGCGGGGAGCCTGCTTCTCCCTCTCTCTCTGCCTGCCTCTCTGCCTACTTGTGATCTGATCTCTCTCTCTGTGTCAAATAAATAAATAAAATCTTGAAGAAAAAAAAAATCTCCCGAGAGTGAACCCAGCAGATAACGTAGCCTGGCCCCTGGCGAGGGCAGTGCAGTTCTGCCTCTGCCACAGACATTTGAGAATCACAGCAACGGGCCCCTCCCCCAGAAGATCAGCAAGAACATCCAGCCAAATCAGGGAAATACAAATCAAAACCACAGTGAGATACCACCTCACACCAGTCAGAATGGCTACAATTAACAAGTCAGGAAATGACAGATGTTGGCGAGGATGTGGAGAAAGGGGAACCCTCCTACACTGTTGGTGGGAATGCAAGCTGGTGCAGCCACTCTGGAAAACAGTATGGAGGTTCCTCAAAAAGCTGAAAATAGAGCTACCCTACGACCCAGCAATTGCACTATTGGGTATTTACCCTAAAGATACAAGGGTAGCGATCCTCAGGGGCACATGCACCTGAATGTTTACAGCAGCAATGTCCACAATAGCCAAACTATGGAAAGAACCTAGATGTCCATCCACAGATGAATGGATAAAGAAGATGTGGTATATATATATACAATGGAATACTATGCAGCTATCAAAAGAAACGAAATCTTGCCGTTTGCAATGACGTGGATGGAACTAGAGGGTATTATGCTGAGCGAAATAAGTCCATCAGAGAAAGACAATGATCATATGATCTCTCTGATATGAGGAACTTGAGGGGCAGCGTGGGGGGTCGTGCAGGGTAGGGAGGGAAAAATAATGAAACAAGATGGGATGGGGAAGGAGACCAAGCATAAGAGACTCCTAATCTCACAAAACAAACTGAGGGTTCCTGGGGGGTGGGAGGGTAGGGATAGGGTGGAAGGGTTATGGACATTGGGGAGGGTTTGTGCTTTGGTGAATGCTGTGAAAGGTATCAGCCTGATGATTCACAGACCTGTACCCTGGGGCAAAAAAATTAAAAAATTAAAAAAACATCCAACCAAGACCAAGTTTACCGATCAATGAGAACTGCAAACACTAGTGCTAGGGAAGACAGCACTCCTGGCTTTTTCCCCATGATTCCTTTAGTCTTTCAACTTTAATTTTTTTAAATTTTATTTCTTTCCCTTTTCTTTCTTTTTCCTTTTTCTTCTTTCCTTTTTCAACCAACTTGTTTTTTTAAAAAAAAGATTTTATTTATTTGACACAGAGAGAAAGATCACAAGTAGGCAGAGAGGCAGGTAGAGAGAGAGGAGGAAGCAGGCTCCCCGCTGAGCAGAGAGCCCGATGCGGGCCTCGATCCCAGGACCCTGAGATCATGACCTGAGCCGAAGGCAGCGGCTTTAACCCACTGAGCCACCCAGGTACCCTTCAACCAACTTCTTATCAATTCCTTTTTAAAAATCTTTTTTACATTTTCATTTCTATAGTCATATTCTATCCCTTCACAGTATTTAACCTTGTTTTGTCTATATATAAGTTTTTCTTTCCTTACAGTTTTGGGATGCAGTTTCTTCTTACAGACCAAAATACACCCAAAATCTAGTGTGTGACTCTGTTCTATTCACTCTGTTCTATTCACCTGATCATATTCTCTGTTCACCTGGCTATTTATATCCCTCCCTTTTGTTGTTGTTGTTCCTGCTTTTTCTTTTATTTTTTCTTGTCTTTAATTTCTGTTTCTACCAGTTACATTCTAATCTTTCATTGTATTAAGTTTTATTTTTGTACATATACAAGTTTTTCTTTCTTTATAATTTTGGGATCTAGTTTTCTAAAACAACAACAACAACAACAACAAAATAAAACCAAAAAACACAGACCAAAATAGAATCCAGCATATTGCTCTATTCTGCTCACTGGTCCAATTATATACACAAGACCAAACCATGGAGAATAAAGAAGCTGAGAAAAAGAGAGATAAACAACTACTGGATCACAAAGGGAGGGGCGCCTGGGTGGCTCAGTGGGTTAAAGCCTCTGCTTTCGGCTCAGGTCATGATCTCAGGGTCCTGGGATCGAGGCCCGCATTGGGCTCCCTGCTCAGTGGGGAGCCTGCTTCCTCCTCTCTCTCTGCCTGCCTCTCTGCCTCCTTGTGATCTCTCTCCCTCTGTGAAATAAGTTAAAATCTTAAAAAAAACACACACACAAAGGGAGAATTCAAGAGCTGAATGATACCATAAAGTGAAACAATATTAGAATAATTGGGATCCCAGAAGAAGAGGAAAGAGAGAGGGGGGCAGAAGGTATATTGGAGCAAATTATAGTGGAGAACTTCCCTAATCTGGAGCAGGAAACAGACATCAAAATTCAGGAAGCAGAGAGAACTCCCCCCGCCAATCAATAAAAATAGGTCAATACCTCAATATCGAATAGTGAAATTTACAAATATCAGACAAAGAAAATCCTGAAAGCAGCTCAGGACATGAGATCTGTAAGCTACAAGGGCAGAAACATCAGATGCAACAGACCTATCCATGGAGACCTGGCAGGCCAGAAAGGACTGGCATGATATATCCAGGGTGCTAAATGAGAAAAATATGCAACCAAGAATACTTTATCCAGCTAGGATGTCATTAAAAGTTAAGAAAGCTTCCAGAACAAACAGAAACTAAAAGAATTTGTGGTTGGGATACTGGGTGGCTCAGTTGGTTAAGCAGCTGCCTTTGGCTCAGGTCATGATCCCAGGGTCCTGGGATTGAGTCCTGCATCGGGCTCCTTGCTCATCAAGGAGCCTGCTTCTCCCTTTGCCTCTGCCTGACACTCTGCCTGCTTGTGTTTTCTCTCTCTCTCTGATAGATAAATAAATAAATAAATAAATAAATAAATAAATAAATAAATAAATAAATCTTAAACAAAAAATAAAAGAATTTGTGATCACCAAACCAGCCCTACAAAAAATATTGAAAGGGGTCCTCTAAGCAAAGATAGAGTCCAAAAGTAACAGACCAGAAAGGAACAGAGACAATATTCAGTAACAGACACCTTACAGGCAATACAAGGGCACTAAATTCATATATTTCAATACTTACCCTGAATGTAAATGGGCTAAACGCCCCAATCAAAAGACACAGCGTATCAGATTGGATAAAAAAGCAAGACCCATCAATATGCTGTCCGCAGGAGACTCATTTTAGACCCAAAGATTCCTCCAGATTTAAGGTAAGGGGGTGGAAAACCCTTTATCATGCATTAGACATCAAAAGACATCTCGGTGGCAATCCTTATATCAGATAAAATAGATTTTAAACCAAAGACTGTAATAAGAGATGAGGAAGGACACTGTATCATAATTAAGGGTTCTAGCCAACAAGATTGAACAATTGTAAATATTTATGCCCCTAACTACTTGGGAGCAGAAAATTATATAAGCCAATTAATAATAAAATCAAAGAAACACACTGACAATGATACAATAATAGTAGGGGATTTTAACACCCCCCTCACCGCAGTGGACAGATCATCTAAGAATATCAACAAGGAAATGATGGCTTTGAATGACACACTGGGCCGGGTGGACTTCACAGATATATTCAGAACACTCCATCCCAAACAACAAAATACACATTCTTCTCAAATGTACATGGAACATTCTCCAGAATAGATCACATACTGGGTCACAAATCAGGTCTCAACTGGTACCAAAAGATTGGGATCATTCCCTGCATATTTTTGGACCACAATGCTTTGAAACTTGAACTCAATCACAAGAGGAAAGTTGGAAAGAACTCAAATACATGGAGGCTAAAGAGCATCCTACTGAAAAATGAATGGATCAACCAGGAAATTAAAGAAGTAAAAAACTTATGGAAACAAATGAAGATGAAGACACAACTGTTCGAAATCTTTGGGATGCAGCAAAGGTGATCTTTTAAGAGAGACGTATATAGCACTACAAACCCTTCTCAAGAATCAAGAAAAATCTCAAATACACAACCTAATCCTACGCTTAAGGGAGCTGGGGAAAGAACACCAAATAAAGGCTAAGCCCAGTAGGAGAAGAGAAATAATAAAGATTAGTGCAGAAGTCAATGAAATAGAAACCAAAAGAACAGTAGAACAGATCAATGAAATTAGGAGCTGGTTCTTCAAAAGAATTAATAAGATTGATAAACCCCTGGCCAGATTTATCAAAAAGAAAAGAGAAAGGATTCAAATAAATAAAATCATGAATGACAGAGGGGAGATCACAACCAACACCAAAGAAATACAAACAATTATAAGAACATATTATGAGCAACTATATGTCCACAAATTAGACAATCTGGAAGAAATGGATGTGTTCCTAGGGATGTATAAACTAACAAAACTGAACCAGGAAGAAATAGAAAGCCTGAACAGACCCATAACCAGCAAGTAAATTGAAGCAGTAACCAAAAATCTCCCAACAAACAAGACCCCAGGGCCAGATGGCTTCCGAGGGGAATTCTACCAAACATTTAAAGAACTAATACCTGTTCTTCTGAAGCTGTTTCAAAAAATCAAAATGGAAGGAAAACTTCCAAACTCTTTTTATGAGACCAGCATTACCTTGATCCCAAAACAGAAGACCCCACCAAAATGGAGAATTACAGAACAATATCCCTGATGAACACAGATGCAAAAATCCTTACCGTGATATTGTTAAAATAGAGAAAATACACATAAAATAGAGAAACACACATAAAATAGAGACATCTACACATTCAATGCAATCTCTATCAAAATACCATCAACTTTTTTCACAGAGCTGGAACAAATAATCCTAAAATTTGTATGGAACCAGAAAAGACCCCAAAGAGCCAAAGGAATGCAGAAAAAGGAAAGCAAAGCTGGTGGCATCACAATTCCACACTTCAAGCTCTATTACAAAGCTGTAATCATCAAGACGGTATGGTACTGGCACAAAAACACATGTAGATCAATGGAACAGAATAGAGAACTCAGAAATGGACCCTAATCTCCATGGTCAACTAACCTTCGACAAAGCAGGAAAGAATATCCAATGGAAAAAGGACAGTCTCTTCAACAAACGCTGTTGGGAAGATGGGACAGCCACATGCAGAAGAATGAAACTGGACCATTTCCTTACAACATACATAAAATAGACTCAAAATGGACAAAAGATCTAAATGGGAGATAGGAATCCATCAAAATCCTGGAGCAGAACACGGGTAGCAACCTCTGTGACTTCGGCCACAGCAAGTTCTTGCTAGACATGTCTCCAATGGCAAGGGAAACAAAGGCAAAAATGAACTATTGGGACTTCATCAAGATAAAAAGCTTTTGCACAGCAAAGGAAACAACTGACAAAACCAAAAGATCCTCGACACAATGGGAGAAGATATTTTCAAATGACCTATCAGATAAAGGGCTAGTGTTCAAAATCTATAAAGAACTTCTCAAACTCAACACCCAAAGAACAAATAATCCAATCAAGAATGGGCAGCAGATGGGTGCCTGGGTGGCTCAGTGGGTTAAAGCCTCTGCCTTCAGCTCAGGTCATGATCTCAGGGTCCTGGGATCGAGGCCTGCATCGGGCTCCCTGCTCAGTGCGGAGCCTGCTTCCTCCTCTCTCTCTGCCTGCCTCTCTGCCTGCTTGTGATCTGATCTCTCTCTGTGTGTCAAATACATAAATAAATAAAATCTTAAAAAAAAAAAAAGAATGGGCAGAAGACATGAATAGACATTTCTCCAAAGACATACAAATGGCCAACAGAGGGCACCTGGGTGGCTCAGTTGGTTAAGTGACTGCCTTCGGCTCAGGTCATGATCCTGGAGTCCCAGGATTGAGTCCCACGCCGGGCTCCCAACTCCATGGGGAGTCTGCTTCTCCCTCTGACCTTCTCCCCTCTCATGCTCTTGCTTGCTCTCTCTCCCTCTCTCAAATAAATAAATAAAATCTTTTTTAAAACCCACAAATGTCCAACAGACACAAGAAAAAGTGCTCAATATCACTCAGCATCAGGGAAATACAAATCAAAACAACAATGAGATACCACCTCACACCAGTCGGAATGGCTACAATTAACAAGTCAGGAAATGACAGATGTTGGCGAGGATGTGGAGAAAGGGGAACCCTCCTACACTGTTGGTGGGAATGCAAGCTGGTGCAGCCACTCTGGAAAACAGTATGGAGCTTCCTCCCGAGGTTGAAAATAGAGCTACCCTATGACCCAGCAACTGCACTACTGGGTATTTACCCTAAAGACACAAAGGTAGTGATCCTCAGGGGCACGTGCACCCGAATGTTTATAGCAGCAATGTCCACAATAGCCAAACTATGGAAAGAGCCTAGATGTCCATCAACAGATGAATAAAGAAGATGTGGTATTTTACACACAGACACACACACAGACACAGACACACACAGACACACAGACACACACACACAAAATGCAATACGATGCGGCCATCAAAAATGAAATCTTGCTATTTGCAACGATGTGGTTGGAACTAGAGGGTATTATGCTAAGCAAAACAAGTCAATCAGAGAAAGACGATTATATGATTTCACTCATATGTGGAATTTAAGAAACAAAACAGGATCAAAGGGGAAGGGAGGGAGAAATAAAACAAGTTGAAATCAGAGAGGGAGACAAACCATAAGAGACTCTTAATCATAGGAAACAAACTGAAGGTTGCTGGAGTAGAGGCAGGTGGGGGTCGGGTAACTGGGTGATGGGCATTAAGGAGGGCACGTGACGTAAAGAGCACTGGGTCTGATGAGTCACTGAAGCTAATAATACACTATATGTTAATTGAATTTTCAAAAACAACCAAAATGAGATAATAAGCCTCATAGTCATAAATTTCATATTCGTAACAAACTTCAGAGCAGAGTTACAGAAGAGAAAATGAAATAAATAAAATAATAAATAAGCAGCCCTCCGAGAACAGTTGGACGCTGCTGAAGCAGGCCTCCATGCCTCCCCTCAGGCAGCACCCTTGTCCCCGACTGCACTTGGCCAGAGGAAACAGTCACTAGTCTCTTCTGCAGCCTTCCAGTTGTTTCTTTAAGCAAAAGTAAAGAAATATGAATATATGTTTATTCCCACAATTCCTTTCTTTCTTTTTTTAAGATTGTATTTATTTATTTGACAGAGAGAGAGACAGCGAGGGAGGGAACAGCAGCAGGGGGAGTGAGAGAGGGAAAAGCAGGCTTCCAGCAGAGCAGGGAGTCCGATGCGGGGCTCGATCCCAGGACCCTTGGGTCATGACCTGAGCTGAAGTTAGACGCTTGACCACTGAGCCACTGAGGCGCCCCATTCCCACAATTTCTTATACAAATGGCAGCATACACTGTGCATCATCTTCCTGTTTTCAAAACAGTGTATTCTAGAGATATTTCCATATCGGTGCAATGAAGGCTTTCCTCTTTTTCCTTCTTTTGTCTCTTTTCTCCCCCCTCCCCCTAATTTTTAGAAGCTCTTTCTCCACTAATAAATATGGCTTCCTTGGGGCCTGGGACTCGACCCACTTACGATTAACGACGATTCCTCTTGGTGAGGAGCTAGAAGAAATGTGGAAGGGGAATGGGAGCTTTGGATTCTCCTCTCTCAGATATGGTCCAAAAAACAGTTACGTGCAGTAACTGTTTTTTGTCAAGAAACAATGGAAATGAAGAAGAAAGGTTAAAAATGTATCAGTAGGGGAGATTAGGCATCAATACAGACTCAACACTTAACATCACTCTTCCTCCTGCTTCAAGTCCCCTTTACACGGTAAAAATACTATTACCGAACTAGACAGTTGGGGGGAGTTCCGAGGTGATAAAAAGCTGATGGAATCAGAATGACAGAAAATTAGGAGGAAACGCAGTCCAAATCCTAAGTAGAGAGGTACTATAATAGCAGTTTCCAACAAAATGCCAGAGAATCACGGAACTTAGAGTTACATGCAGAGAACATTGTGGGTGGGGGGAGGGGGTGTCTGGGGCATCACCAGGATAATTCAAGTAGGCTTTCTGGAGGATTTGGGACAAACAGGTGTATCCCTCCTCAGTAGGCTGAGTTGCTGGTGACAGCCACGTTTGTCCGGGAACAAAGTCCTGAGTACTCGTTTCTAAATAAACACTCTACCAGAGGAGAGCTCACAGAATGAAGGGCCGGGGTGAGAAGCAGCAGAGCAAACCTCACAACTAACTCTGGAAATAATGAGGAAGCCTTCTGGCACCCCTTCCCTCCAACCCAAGCAGGGCAGTAAGACAGGTAAAACGTACCGGTGAGGTGCAAATGCTGGAAGGAAATAGACAAGAATCCAACTATTTCCATGTGATGAGCTCACCCACCCAGAAACGACAGAAAAGCTGAGAAATTATTAGAATTTTTTTTAAAGATTTTATTTATTCATTTGACACAGAGAGAGATTACAAGTAGGCGGAGAGTCAGGCAGAGAGAGAGGAGAGAGGAGGAAGCAGGCTCCCCGCTAAGCAGAGAGCCCGATATGGGCCTCGATCCCAGGACGCTGAGATCATGACCTGAGCCGAAGGCAGCGGCTTTAACCCACTGAGCCACCCAGGTGCCCCAGAAATTATTAGAATTAAGAGCATTTAGGAAACTCGTAAGATGCAAAGTCAGCCTTCAAAACCCCAAGAGTTTGCCACGTCACCAATTCCCAATTAGAAATGTTAATTTAAAAAAAGATCGTATTCACAATAGTGAAAACGAATACACCAAGAGAAAATCTGAATACCCATGAACAAGGCCGAGCAAGAAATAGGCACGTTGTGGCACGTTGGGGGCACAGGCACGTTGATGCCGATTTGCAGTAGCACCTGCCCTACCTTACCTTGCTCCCTCCTCCAGTTTCTCTGACTCAAGGGCCAGATGGGTGTGCTTAGCTCCCCGGTGGCAGCCAGCCTTGGCAGTATGCCTCTGTCCCTGAGCTTAAAGCCACAGGAACTGATGGGAGTTTCAGTCTGTCCTCATGAGGTCCCAGCTTCTTGGGGCTCCCAGTCTGCCTTTGATCGCCTCTGCTTTATTTTATTTTATTTTATTTATTTTTAAAAAGATTTTATTTATTCATTTGACAGAGAGAGAGATCACAAGTAGGCAGAGAGGCAGGCAGAGGGAGAGGAGGAAGCAGGCTCCCTGCTGAGCAGAGAGCCCGAGGCGGGACCCGATCCCAGGACCCTGAGACCATGACCTGAGCCAAAGGCAGAGGCTTAACCCACTGAGCCACCCAGGCACCCTCCTCTGCTTTATATTCATCTTCTCGTTCTGGTTCTCTGGTGAACCCTGGCTTGGTATAATACCTTTCAAAGATCAAGCACCAAGTAAAACACCATCAATTCTACAACCCGAGCAGAAGTGGGCTCTCAGGAAATAGGTCATTGTTGGTAGAGGTGGAATATGGCATAGATTGAGAATTAAGCCATTCATTCATTCATTCATTCATTCCCCATACAGGGCCCCAAACTGGAAAGGTGCATGGAGGCTGGTCCTCTGTCAACTCCTGGTAATCAAACAAACCTGGAATTCAACAAATCTCCTGAGAATTCAACAGAAGTTCTCTTCAACTGAGAAGCAGGTGGACTGACAGTTCACACCCTTTGATGGGGTGATTCTCTTCCTAGGAATCATCCTGAGGAAAGATTCTGGAATGTTAGTAATTCATACACCTAGGTTGCTCATCATGATCTTATTTATAGGGGCACCTGGGTGGCTCAGTCATTAAGCATCTGCCTTTGGCTCAGGTCATGATCCCAGGGTCCTGGGATGGAGCCCTGCATCGGGCTCCCTGCTCAGCGGGGAGTCTGCTTCTCCCTCTCCCACTCCCCCTGCTTGTGTTCCCTTTCTCGCTGTGTCTCTGTCAAATAAAATCTTTTTTAAAAATCTTATTTAGAAAGGGAAGCAATTTAAATGTCCACTGTTGGGGAAGCATTAAAGAAATGATACAAGGAAATATTATAGAGGTACTAAAAACCATGTCTCAAACATGGGATAGGAGGAGATCACATATTCAGTGTAACCCTACATCTGTGAATAATAGAAAAAACACTGGAATAAAAACTATTTTACAATACTGGAATAAATTACACTGAAATGTTTCAGTTTTTATATTTGAGGGGTGAAATTAAGGCAACTTAACATTTTCTACCTTATATTTTTATGCATTTTCACAAGTACTCCATATTGTTAAAGTATAACTTTAATAATTTAAAAGGGTTATTTTAGAAATCTGAGTACCTACTAAGTACCATAGCAAGAAGTACCTTTGTGGACAAAGAAGAAAATATGACATGTCTTTATTCTAAAGAAGCTTAGAGGTTAATAGGGAAGAGATTTTATGTTTTTTGCTTTTTTAAAGTAAAGTTGAATTGTAAATCCTCCTTAGGGTTTTTACAGTTTGGTTAGATAGTAGTTCTCAGTGTTTAGGACAGTGCTTGGTAGAGATGAGACGGTATTAAACATTTGGCAGTTGTGAGTCCCAAATACACAATGACAAAGTCCTGCTGGATATTAATCAAATGCCCCAGAGGCCCCCAGCCTGTACCAGTCATGAAAAAGGGAGATGACATTGAAGACAGTTATTCATTAAGCCACCAAATAACATTTCCAAAAAGTTAAAATAAGAAACTAAGCACTCGTGTGGACCAGGGAGGCTCTTAGGATAGTCACAAAATTAAAATTTCACAGAGAAGGGGGGCAGATTCCAAATTTTTACTTGGTAAAGTGTACTGATTGGATACAGAAAAGAAAATGAGCTGTTTGAAAACATACTACAGCATTCAGTCAGTCCTCTAGACTATTTTGTTCTAAAAAAAAAATACAATCATTGTTACTGAAGGAAACCTATAGAGAATGCACGTGTGGATAGAATTGCAGAACGTATATACAATTTACCCCAAAAGCACACGATAGATTAGTTTGCACAATTCCCTACATTTAGAATCTTGATTAAGTGGATAACTTTATTTAAAAAACATATAATTTGCCAAAGTTGACCCAATGAAAGACAGAAAGTCTAAACAGACTGATTTTCAGAAATGAAATCACAAAAGCTTTAAGTATAAATTCCTCCAAAACACCAGGTCACAATAGTTTCATAAAAAAAATTCCACCAAACCTTTAAGTAACAGACCACTCCTGTTCTATGTATATTGTTCCAGGGCATACAAAAAGGAAAAAAAATTCTCTTTATAAAGTTAAGTATAATATTAATATTATCAATATCAAAACCTAAGAAAGATTACACACACAAAACTATAGACTAATCTTACTTAAAAATATCACTGAAAAATTCTTTTTTTTTTCTTTTCACCTAGTGTTTCACTAGGTGAAATTCACACCTAGGGTGGACTCCAACTTGGAACTTGAACTCACAATCCTGAGACCAAGACCTGAGCTAAGATCAAGAGTCAGATGCTTAGGGGCATCTGGGTGGTTCAGTTAGTTAAATGTCTGGCTCAGACCTGATTTTGCCTCAGGGTTGTGGGATGAGCCCTGAGTTAGGCTCCAAGCTCAGTGGGGAGTCTGCTTGAGATTCTCTCTCTCCATCTCCCTCTGCCCCTCCCCTGGGCTCTCTCTCTCTCTCTCTCTCTCTCTCTCTCTCTCTCTCTCTTAAAAAAAAAAGGTGGCTCAGTCATTAAGTGTCTGCCTTCAGCTCAGGTCATGATCCCAGGGTACTGGGATTGAGCCCTGCATCAGGCTCCTTGCTCATCGGGAAGCCTGCTTCTCCTTCTCCAACTCCCCCTATTTGTGCTCCCTCTTTTGCTGTGTCTCTCTCTGTCAGATAAATAAAATCTTTAAAAAAAAAGATTTATTTATAAAAAAAGATTTCAAGAGAGAGAGGGAGAACAAGCAGGGGGAAGGGCAGAGGAGGAGGGAGAGGGAGAAAGAATCCCAAGCCGGGGCATCTGGGTGGCTCAGTGGGTTAAGCTTCTGCCTTCGGCTCAGGTCATGATCTCAGGGTCCTGGGATCAAGGCTCTCTGGTCAGCAGGGAGCCCGCTTCCCTCCTCTCTCTGCCTGCCTCTCAGCCTACTTGTGATCTCTCTCTCTCTCTCTCTCTCTCTCTCTCTCTCTCTCTCTGTCAAATAAATAAGATAAAAATCTTAAAAAAAAAAAAAGTATCCCAAGCCGACTCCCTGCCAAGTGTGGAGCCCTACGCAGGGCTTGATCCCAGGATCCCAGATCAGACCTGAGCCAAAACAGAGTCAGACGCTCAACCGACTGAGCCACCCAGGTGCCCCGATCAGCTTTTCATAAACTGACCTTTCTCATGTTGAAGAATCTTTCATCTTGTTTTAGTAAGTTTTACAACTTTTTCTCTCTCATTTCATTTTTTAAATTGTGGTAAAATATACATAACATAGATTTGCCATTTAAACTGTTTTGAAGTGTATAATTCAGTGGCATCAAATGCATTCACCATCAGTCTGTCTCTAGAATTTTTTCATCATCCCAAGTGGAAACGGTGTATCAAACAGTAACTCTCCATCACCACCACCACCCTCCAGCCCTTGCTAACACCATTCTGTTTCTGCCTCTGTGAATTTGACTACCCTAGATAACTCGTTTAAGTGGAACCATGCGATATTTGCCTCCATTTCGTTTTCTGGCATTTGGCCAAACTTCTCTTTTTATCTCTTGCTTATTCTACTTTTTGTTGTTTCAGATTGGCTTTCACCTCTGTTAAAGCATTATTTTTCTCTTCCATTTCTTTCCTGAGTTTTAATTACTTGTTTGTCCTCTTCTATTGTCGCGTCTATTTCTTTATTCTATTTAATCTATTTCTAATCTATTTCTTAAACTACTTCTTCCAGCTCTTTTTTTTTCAAATATTGTTTCTATTTCTCAAGAGAATGTGAGAAATATACATTTGGATACTACTTTTGTATAAGGTTTTTGTCTCCCCTTCCTTAGAGGTATGTGTGCGCGCGCAGGTGTGTAGCGTCCATGCACGGGTCTTATGTTCATTCTTTCCTGTGACTGATCTGTGGACAGAGATCATATCGGGCAAGCATTTGCTGAAGAAGCATGTAGTGTTAGGACAGGTAGGATAGTGAGGCTTCAGTTCAAATTTGTTGTCTTAAACACCTGTCATAAGATCTGTTATTCCCTGCCGTGGAAAGACAGGCAACCATCCAATGAACATGAGAAAAGTGCCCACCATCATTGGCCAGCAGGAAAACGCAAGGTAATATCACCACGAGATACCACTACAGCCCCACCAGAAACGTTCATTTTTCCAAAGTAACATTATGAATCACTGGAGAAGCTGTAGGAGTACCATACGTTATCAGTGGGGAATACAAATTGCTGCAAGCACATTGGAAAATTATTTGAAAGTTAAACATGTTGACACCCATTCGCTTTCACCCAGAAATTCTGTAGCAGAAATTGGGTAGGGGCGTAACAGGGATGCTGGTGATGTTCTGAGTGGTAGACATAGGTGAGTTGACTCCGTAATAATTCATTGTATACATTTCTTTCTCTCTTTTTTTAAGATTTTATTTATTTGAGAAAGAGAGAGTGAGAGAGAGCACGAGAGTGGGCAGAGGGGGAAGCACACTCCGCGATGAGCAGGAGCCTGACGTGGGGCTCAATCCCGGGATCCTGGGATCGTGACCCGAGCAGGAGGCAGATGCTTAACCGACTGAGCCACCCAGATGCCCCATCACTGTATACATTTCCAATTCACACGCTATTTTATATTGATGTCATAGCAAATAAAAATGTAATGTTTATTATTTAAAACAACTGTAGTCTGTATGCAAAGTTTAGGACATTTGATCTCAATTGTCAGCAGGGAGAGTTTTCTTAAAGGAAAAGGTGAAATAGACACCCTCAACTCCTTTCACCCCATAGTGGAGTTAATCAAAGCACATGGACAACAGAATTAATTGGAGTGTAGCAAGTCTCTCTATAATAAAGTCTCTTTACGAAGCAAGTGGCAAAGTTTCAATTCAAGTTTTGGGCCCCTAACATTTGGAAATTTACTGGCTTATGAAACTGGCTTATGGTACTTCACAGATGTGCCTTTAGCTTCAAGTAGATACAACTAGGCTTATTAAGACCACTGTCTCTGAGCTCTGCCTTCCTCTGCATTAGCTTTCTTCTCAGCCAGTCATTTTTCTTAGAGTGCCAACAAATTAGCTAGTGATCCCATAGGGAAAACATGCCCCAGGGGTGGTTGGTGATGGTGAAGGGTTGGGGTGTATGCCTGGCTGGCTCAGTCAGTAGAGCATGTGACTCTTGATCTCAAGGTTGTGAGTGGGAACCCCACATTCTGTGTAGAAAGTACTTAAATAAAATTTAAAAAGAAAAGCATCTTTCGGTGTGCCTGGGTGGCTCAGTGGGTTAAGCCTCTGCCTTCTGCTCAGGTCATGATCTCAGGGTCCTGGGATCGAGCCCTGCATCGGGCTCTCTGCTCAGCAGGGAGCCTGCCTCCCCCCCTCTCTCTGCCTGCCTCTCTGCCTACTTGTGATCTCTCTCTTTCTCTGTCAAATAAATAAATAATATCTTTAAAAAAGAAAAAGAAAAAGAAGATCATCTTTCATGATAGTTCTAACAAAAGTCCCTGGGTCACCTGGATATTCCTGGATCAATCACCATGGCTAGGAAGAGCTGATACTCTGACCAGATAGACATGGGTCACATGGAAACCCTGAGGTGATGAAGAGGGGTCAGGGAGTGGATTACCCCCCGATAAAGAAACTGTATTTTATAACAAAAAGGGAGGGAGGTAGGAAAAGTATGATGAGCAGGCTGACTAAAATCACCTGTTTACTACATTTCCGGGAAGAAATAGCTTCTAAGCCCTCACTTCCTAGTCCTGGATCTTGCAGAGGTGATTTCATCGGCCCACAGCTACTTGGATCAATGAGTTTATCATACTCAAAGGCTGAAAGTGGGAATATTTCAACTTGGGAGTGTGGTCAAAGAATCCCGTCTCTCATTGGGTCCATACATATACCACCTTGTTCTGTGAATGTATTTGGATGTGATTTTAAATTGTCCCCAACAAAATGCCATCGACTTCTCCAACTAATAAAATGTTTAAGAATCCTTAAGAATTCAAACTCTTGGTGACTGTGCCATTAAAATCACAATAGATTCTTTTTTTAAAGATTTTTATTTATTTATTTGACAGAGAGAGAGAGATCACAAGTAGGCAGAGAGACAGGCAGAGAGAGAGTGGGAAGCAGGCTCCCCGCTGAGCAGAGAGCCCAACGCAGAGCTTGATCCCAGGACCCTGAGATCATGACCTGAGTCCAAGGCAGAGGCTTAACCCACTGAGCCACCCAGGCGCCCCACAATAGATTCTTTTAAAGAAATCCTCACACATTATTCTTAGCAGAAGCAGCTCTTTGCCAGTTGGAGATTAACTTGCCTTAAGTTAGAGGATACTGACTCCCACTCTGTTTTCACTTTGGAATTATGTTCATAGTTTACATTTTTTTTAAATCGTGGCAAGATTTGCATTTTGATTTACCTGTTCCGTTACACAATGACTGTTAGCTAAGAGTTAAAAATTGGCCACTCAGATCAGGTTTAAAGATAACTGGGTATACTCTGTGGTGAACTCTGAGCTAATTCAAACATCGTTCTACAAGCCTCAATATTGACATTAGATGGCTAGGCTGCTAGTCACAGGCAGCTCTGCTAGTCGTGGAGTTGGTTTAAAGACTTGGTATGTGTTAGAGATTATAGCTTTTCCTGAATGTAAGAAGCCTGCACTCTCCTCTTTAATATGGTATCTCCGTGTGGACTTGATTTCTACCCCCACCCCCACCCCCGCTTTCTTTTTGCCAAAAGAAGGCAAGGGAGAAGTGGAGGAGAAGAGTTTGATGGTCATGACAACAACTTCCTTCCCTAAGATTCTCTTTAAATAACCCTCAATTTTTACACCCTAGTGAGAAAGTCACAAATGTGGACAGTGCCAAGACACTGAGACTAATCAGCAGTATATCTTTCATTCATTCATTCAATAAATCTTTATTTAGTTTTTTAAAGATTTTATTTATTTATTTGACACAGAGAGAGAGATCACACGTAGGCAGAGAGGCAGGCAGAGAGAGAGAGGAGGAAGCAGGCTCCCCGCTGAGCAGAGAGCCCGATGCGGGCCTCCATCCCAGGACCCTGAGATCATGACCTGAGCCAAAGGCAGAGGCTTTAACCCACTGAGCCACCCAGGCGCCCCAATAAATCTTTATTGAATACCAACCAATGGCCACGTCCTACACTAGATGCTAATATTACAGTGAACATGAAAGACAAAGTCCCTGACTTTATAAGGCATTCCAGTGGGGAAGACAGACATAAACAAGGATCCATGGTAGCTAGCTGGAGAAAAGGCTGTAGGGAGGTGCATCAGTCAGGGTCCAGCCACGGGAAGAGAAACCACTCTGGTTATTTCAGGCAGAGGGAATTTTACGAGTCACACATATCAAATGGAAGAATGGAGTGATAGCAAAGATTAGAAGCTGCTAAAAATACCCTTGGCGAAACCCATGGGAGCCAAACCAGTTCTGGTGCCTGTCACCGTCGTCTTCTATTTACTACTGAAGTGTCGTTTGGACCGAGGACGTAACTACTAAGAGTCAGAAACGATCGATCCCCTTTCACTGTAGATGCAACTATTACACTACTGAATCCAGAAGCAAGCAGGTTACTCTCCTCCTACCTTATTTCCTGCTCAGTGCCTCCCAATGGTAGAAGTTCTTGGAAGCTCCGTTATGAGAACCTGGGGAAAGTAGTTTACACACTCCAGGCCCCTGCCCTACAGTAGTGTGCAGGGCAAATGTAGAGATCAGAAAGGACATATATATCTATAACACACATATGTAACCTCCAGAATCAAGAGAAGAAGCCAGGAAACCAGTAGGATCCTAGAGCAATAGACCGTGCAAGCGAAATGATTTGGCTTGGACTAGGGTACGAGTGGTTGGAATTCAACATATTTTTGAAGATAAGGTCGAAGAGAAGAGTCAAGGATGATTTCAAGGACTTTGGCCTGAGTCAACGGGATAAAGGACAGAGCATTTATTGAAATAGGGAACACTGGAGGAGGCGTGCCTTGTATTTGGTGGATGAGGGTCCATGAATAGTTCCACCTCCAGGGAGCCGAAGCTGCCCATTAACACATTCAAAGAGAGCCGAACAGGGCAGGGTTCCGCGTGGCCGCGGGAGTCTGGAGAACGGGGTGCGGCTAGAGATGGGCTGCAAAGCCCTGTCTGACCACCCCCCGCAGGGTTCGACGAGGAAGCCGTGAGCTGTGAAAAGAGAAGAGGTCCAAGGGCTGGTTCCGCAAAGGAAAAACCCGGAGGGCTCAGCCAGGGAGGTAAGAAGAAAACCGGGAGCGGGCGGCGGGATGGAAAACAGACGAACTGCAGACGAACCGCAGAGGACTTTCTGGAAAACCGTGCACGCCGCAAGCACTCGGCGCAGCGACGAGGGCGGGCGGCGCCTCGGGCCCCAGAGCTCACTGTCCACCGACGCGGCGGCGCCACTGGGCCCCCTCTGAGAGCCGCAAAATGGAGGGCTCTGCGGGGCCCGGCCGCTCGCCCCCCGCGCCTCGGCCGCTTCCCGGGCGCTCCCCGTCCCCTCCCTGGAGCCTCCACGCCGGCTCCGCGCACCGGCCGCCGCCCCACCCCGCCCCGCCC
>LNAC01000101.1:2933280-2965757 GCA_002007465.1 Ailurus styani | reverse complement strand
CCTCCCGCCGTCCCACTTGGGGGCCGCATTCCGCCCAAGCTTTTGCATTTTTTAAAAATTTATTTTTGGTTACGCGAGCACTGCGGGAGTGTTATCTCCAGCCGTACTGATAAAGCAAGTTTCCCTGGACTTTCCCGAAACTCTTACCTTGCTTCATCAGTGCCCCTGATTGCAGACAGCAAACACACAAGCGACTTCTGGCCTCTGTTCCTCTGTTGTAATTGCCTTTTAGAGCCTTGCCTGTTTTTCTGTTGCATTTGAGGTCCTTTTCCTTATTAGTTGTAAGAATTCTTTGTATATTGTGGATTTTGGTCATTTGTCAGTTTAATATATCGCAAAAAGCTTTTCTGCTGGTCTGTTTCTTGCCTTTTGGTGTGTGGTTTCTTTTACAGACAGATTTTTGGGTTGTCGTTGCGCTGAAACTTTCCTCCCTGACTCCGTTGTAGGCCAGTGCTCGTCAAACTCCAGTGCTTTGGTGAATCACCAGGGGATCTTGTTAAAATGCAAGTTACAGTTCAGTAGGTCTTGGAGGGCATCTGAGATTCGAAGTTTATAACAAGCTCCCAGGTGATACCATGTTGCCTGTTTTGAAACCACACTTTTTAAAAAATTATTTCATTTTTTTAATTGAGGTATAGTTGACATATTAGGTATAGTTGACTATTAGTTTCATATGAGGTATCGTTGACTATTATATTAGTTTCAGGTGTACAACTTAGGTGCCATATGGCTTTTTTCACCTTTTCTGGGTCCTCCCATATGGTCACAAATGGCAAGGTTGCTTGCTTTTTTAGGGCAGAGTAGTATTCTCTTGTAGACACGTGTGTGTGTGTGTGTGTGTACACCACATTTTCTTTATCCGTTCATCTGTCAGACACCGGATTGCTTCCATGCCCTGGTTATAGTCAGTAATGCTTCCGTGGACATAGGGATGCATAAATCTTTTTGAATTAGTACGGATGGTTTTTTGGGGTTTTTTTTTGGCTCTTGCTTTTTTTTTTTAAGAATTTATTTTTTAGAGTCGTCTCTACAGCTAGCGTGGGGCTTGAGCTCACAGCCCCAAGATCAAGAATCGTATGCTCCAACGACTGAGCCTGCCAGGCGCCCCCTAATTAGTATTTTCATTTTCTTTGGGTAAATTCTCGGAAGTGGAATTGCGGGATGGTGTGGTGTTTCTGGTTTTGATATTGCACTCACCCTAAGATTAGTCAATAAATCTCCTTTACGTATGGTCCAGGCACTTTTCGAACTGTGCTGAGCCTCAGAGTGAGTGAGTTTGTGTGCCAACACCTTCAGAGCAGAGTCTTGGTTTTCTGTAGCCCTCCTGGTCTTCACTAACCCCATCCCCATCCCAGTTAAGTCCTGCTGATTTTCAAAGCCAGAGTTACAGAGGTTCCTCAGTGCAGGTGCCCAGGGCAGGGACACCTGATGTGGGGCTTGAACCCCTCTGTCTTCAGGGAGGTTCCCATGCCTGTGGTACCACTGCTGGTTGTGGGTCCCCGTGCCAGCGGTGTGTGTTTGGACTAGATCGTGTCTCTGCCCCTCCCTCCCTTCTCCATGTAGCTTTTTCTTTATGTCTTTAGCTGTCGAAGAGGTATTCTGTGGGTCTCTGGGTCATTCTCAGAGAGAGTTAACTCTCTATGCAGTTGGAGCCTTGGAGAGGCCATAGGAGGTGAGCTCAGAATCCTCCTACTCTACCCTCTTCCCCGAAAATACCTGGAACCACTTTTTGAGTAGCAAGGCGTGGGGTGGTATTTAGGGCATAAGTATATTACTCTCTATTTTCTAATAATGTTGTTATCACTTTGTTTTTATGTTTTGTCTTTATTCCAGGGGCAACAGGGCCCTGCTCTGGCTCTCTGAGACCCCCCCTAGTCAAAGAGTATTTTGAGGGGTGGTAACACCAGTAGTAGTAGTAACAACGGTAACTGTAGACTTTCCTTCCTGGTACTTTTGGTAGAGAGAGGCTGTGACATCAAATAAGCAAGATGGCATAATTAAGATTTCAAAAAGGATGAATCAGTCACTCTAGAAGCATCAGATATTTGTGTGCATATGTAGGTATATACAGTTATTAAAGAAGAACACTAAGTCCTTGCCCTTGAGAGGTCTAAGTTTGGGAAACATACACAGATATAACGTGAATACAGTTATAAATCAGTGTGTAAGGGTGAAATGTTAAGATACTGGAGGCAGAATTGCTGTGATTTATAAAGTGCGACGAAGGGGTGCCTGGGTGGCTCAGTCGTTAAGTGTCTGCCTTCGGCTTAGGTCACGATCCCGGGGTCCTGGGATCGAGCCCCGCATCGGGCTCCCTGCTCTGCGGGAAGCCTGCTTCTCCCTCTCCCACTCCCCCTGTTTGTGTTCTGTCTCTCACTGTCTCACTCTGTCAAATAAATAAATAAAAATATTTTAAATAAATAAAGTGTGATGAAGACAGGCTAATAATAATCAGGGAAATCTTCCTGAAAGAGGTAGTGTTTAATCCTGACTTTAAAATGCCTGGATCCGGGACGCCTGGGTGGCTCAGTCGGTTGAGCATCTGCCTTCAGCTCAGGTCATGAGCCCAGGGTCCTGGGATCGAGTCTCGTGTCAGGCTCCTCGCTGGGTGGGGAGCCTGTTTCTTCCTCTGCCTGCCGCTCCCCCTGCTTTTGCACAGGCTCGCTCTTTCTCTCCCACAAACAAGTAAAAATCTTTATAAAAAAATAAAAAGGCTTGAGTCAGTAGAGAAGGGTTTAGAGGGGTTGACTACATTGGAGCCAAAGTTAGCAAGTCCTTGCTGAGGGCATGAAGGGTATGAATCTGCACAGCAAACCAGTTTAGTTTTGTAAATGTCACTGCAGGTATACCTGACCTGGTTTTTGGCATTCAGGGCTGAGTGTTGTCAGACTTGTGCAAGGTTAACTATGACTCTCTTTGTAACAGAGTGAACTCAATGCATACAGTCATGAAGTCATTACCATTCTTGGTGAACTGGATCTCGTGCTAGAGAATCTTCCTGAATGGGTTACTGCTAAACCAGCTAAGAAGAACTTGCTCACCTTGCTGGATAAGGCCTATGTGCAGCCAGAGCCCCTGGGAGTCATACTCATCATTGGAGCTTGGAACTACCCCTTTGTTCTCACCATTCAGCCTCTGATCGGAGCCATTGCCGCAGGTCCGGGATCAGCTTCGGTTATCCTGACTCCTTGCAGGGGCTTCTCCTCTTCCACGGGTCGTAAATTAAGGATAGTGGCTGATGAGATATATTTGCTGTGGTGGTTTGCCTTGCTTCACACCAGCAGTGTACTGAGGATGCAGAAATATTTCTATCATATGTGTATATTTAGCCAGCGCAAAGCAGTTTATTAAAGCGAAAGTACGCTCTCAAGGTGGGTGAGCCGGCGGGGTGGAACCAGCCAAAGGTGGTTTGGGATAGGATATTATTAGGTCTCTCTGGGCTGGGAGGAGCTGGGATGTACAAAGGGATTTTTTTTTTAACTTTTTTTTCTTTTAAAGTACTCTCTGCACCCAGCGTGGGGTTCAAGTTCACAATCCTGAGATCAAGAGCCGCACGCTCCACTGACTGAGTCAGCCAGGTGCCCCTTTATTATCATTTTTTTAAGCGGGCTCCAAATACTTGCATGGTGTCTGTTTTTTGAAATACCTGGAGAACGAACCTGTGAGGGTCTGAAGTCATGCAGTGACAGACAGGTTCAGGAATTTGGAGTGAGCCATCCATGCTCTCAGGTGGTTTTAGTTGCTGGCTCTGGCACTGGGCAAACCTTTTGATCGTATCTGACCGATTTCTTCATCCAGCTGTGGGCTAGCTGTGGGCTATGGGAGTTAACGCTAGCTTGGGTATGCCGCAGATGCCCGGGGATTAATTTCTCACTTCCGCTGGATCCCGATCAACAATGGTATGTTGACAAGGCTTGTTTGCCCAATAATTCCAAGGCGAACAGGAAAGTCCAGCAGGGAGAGTGGGAGTAAAGCTGGAGGAGGAGCGGAGGATAATGGAGCCTATTGTCAGCAATGCGAAGCTACTGAGAACCAAGGAGCTCGAATCTGAGCAAGTGAGACAAGCTCTTGGGGCCTCCGGGTGGCCCAGTCAGTTAAGCGTCTGCCTTCGGCTCGGGTCCTGATCCCAGGGCCCTGGCATTGAGTCCCAAGTCAGGCTCCCTGCTCAGCGGGGAGCCTGCTTCTCCTTCTGCCCCCCCTCTCTCTCAAAAAAAAAAAAAAAAAAAAAAAAGACAAGCTCTTACGCTTCTTGAGAAAGTGCAGAATTCAATGCTGCTGAAGTAATGGGAGTACCTAGCCAGTATTCCCACCATGAGCACTGTTTTGGTAGGTTTAAGGTTACTCAAGGATTAAAAGACGCTGTCCTGCTTTTTTTTTGCTTTGCTTAGGAAATGCTGTCATTATGAAGCCTTCTGAAGTAAGTGAAAAAACAGCTAAGCTCTTGGCAGAACTCCTCCCGCAGTATTTGGACCAGGTAATGTCTTGACCCATCCCCATCCTCGGCATATCCGCTTCTCCTGGGGGGACACACGCATCTGCTCTTCCTCCTGGTGCATGCCACGGACAGCTGTCCGCATGGAATTGCTGGAGGGAGGAGTCCTAACTTAGCTTTCACTGAAAGGCTGCTGTAAAATGTAGCTGGAGAGCGCCTGGGTGGCTCAGTGGGTTAAAGCCTCTGCTTTCGGCTCAGGTCATGATCTCAGCGTCCTGGGATCGAGGCTCGCATTAGGCTCTCTGCTCAGCAGGGAGCCTGCTTCCTCCTCTCCCTGTCTCTCTGCCTGCCTCTCTGCCTACTTGTAATCTCTCTCTCTGTGTCAAATAAATAAATAAAATCTTTAAAAAAAGATAAAAGGGCGCCTGGGTGGCTCAGTGGGTTAAAGCCGCTGCCTTCGGCTCAGGTCATGATCCCAGGGTCCTGGGATCGAGGCCTGCATCCGGCTCTCTGCTCGGCAGGGAGCCTGCTTCCTCCTCTCTCCTCTCTCTCTGCCTGCCTCTCTGCCTACTTGTAATTTCTTTCTCTGTCAAATGAATAAATAAAATCTTTAAAAAATAAAAAAAATTTAAAAATTAAAAAAATTAAAAATAAAAATAAATAAATAAAATGTAGCTGGAGCTGGACACGGTCCTCAAACAATCTGGAAGGGTTCGCCTTGCAGTCTTGTCACTGCCACAGCAGCTGGAAGAACTTCATTATCCCAATAGCTGTGGTTATCGGCTCAAGAGGGTGATGAAAACAGGATGATGTCATGGGTTGAGTAGGATTTGGAACCAGAAGATTGAGGTGGAAGGTTCTACTCTGCCACTCCCCGGGGGGTTAATTCTTCACTGTTTCACTCCGTGGGGGTAGTAAGGCCCATCCCCGCCTCTCTTTCTGAGTTCATTGGAGGACCAATCCCAGACGTTCTATAGATGAACCTATATGCAAGTTAAAACTCGAAGCATTTGTTGGGCCATTGAATGGTGGAGTGAGCGAGAACTAACGAGCCCTCCTAATTAGTAGGAGATCAGGTGGAAGCATGAGGCCCCCAAGCCTGCTTTTGTCTCATGTTCTTCGAGTCTTCTGAACACCTGGCTCTGTGTCCCTTCCTTGCCACCTGTCCCCTGTCACTGCTCCTCCAGGTCGTGCTGCTGCACAAGACGTTCTTCCATTCCAGTTGTTAGTGAGAAGGGCTCATCCCAAAGCTGTGGGACCTCTCCCCAGTGCCGGGTAAGGAAACGGAGGCTCACAGATGTGCACAGATGTGCCAGAGTTCCCTAGGTAGTGAGTGATGGAGCCCAGACTTAGTCCGGATCTGACTCCTAGAGCGGGGGTCTCCCCTGCATTGCCTCTCCCCTGCATTGCCTCTCCCCTGCATTGCCTCAAGTTCCGCTCGCTCAGCATTTCCCTGGCTCCTGGCCGAGGCTGAGCCCTGCAGGGTCGCATAGGGCTGGAACGTTCAGCTCGACACACTCGGCTGGGACCTGTCCTGTGGTCCCCGACCGCAGATTCTTCACCAAACTCCCCAGCTCTCATGGCCCCCGTCTCCTGCACTTCCCCGGTCGAATCCAGCCGCTTGCTCTCTTCTCTTGGGCGCCTTCACATTCGAGCTTGTGCGGAAACCTGCAGACTCGCCCCAGTCCCTTCCACCGCAGGCAGTGGGTCTCAGACACCATCAAACTCATGCTCCACATGTCGTCCGTTAGCTCCCTCCTGCCTCCTCCCCCGGGGCTGGTCCCCCTTTCCCTGGTGTTCCCGAACCCTGCAGGTTTGTGTCAAAGAAGTTGCACCCTTAGACAGTGGGATTTACTGGTGACGTCAGTGCTTCTGTTTCTCCTTCCTGAAGGACTTGTATGCTGTGATTAACGGTGGGGTCCCAGAAACCACGGAGCTCCTGCAACAGCGGTTTGACCACATTCTTTACACGGGGACGGCAGCCGTCGGGAAGATTGTCATGGAAGCCGCTGCCAAGCACTTGACCCCCGTGACACTTGAGCTGGGAGGGAAGAGCCCGTGTTACGTGGACACAGACTGTGACTTGGACATCGCCTGCAGGTGAGCCTGTTTGTACCTAAGGGCTTCCTGACACCGACAAGTTGGTGTGTCCTCCGCGCACCGGGGTCCCGGTGCTCCTGGCTCGGGGAGACAGCATGACACTCGGGTGGTTGACGTCCCCGGGGGCAGCGGAACTCTTTTCCAAACCATCTCTCGCCGCCGCTGCCGGAAGAGATAAGCAGCAGGTCTCGACATTGCATGGTTGGCCTTGGGAGTCACAGAGAAGTGCTTTCTTTTCTTGAGGTCACAGACCTGCTAGGTGATCCAGGAAGGAGGTAAAGGATCGCGTGTTTGTAATAAAATCTTTAGGTTCCCAACAGAAAGGTATTATGCTCACCTCTTAACGAGTTCCTTCATTGACACAGTCAGTTACAGTCAGTTCTTACTTACGTTTTCACTGTCAATGACACCATGCAGCTGCGCACCAGAAAACACAGGGTTGCAGGTGCTCTCTGCTAAATCAGGTTTGGCTCCCAAGAAGTGCCAAAACCCGGGACGGGCTGTGCACTCAGGGCGGGGGGGGTGTCTGGCTTTTCTCTCTCCTTCCGAGATGGGCAAAGAGGGCTTGTAGGCAGGTAGGCTGTGTCCAGGCTGCCTAGTCGGCGGAAGCTGAGGCCTTCGGGAAAGGTGCAGGTGGCAGGCTTTGACCCATACGTGGGCACGGCTTTCCAGAGCGGGGTGGGGCTCCGCAGAGAAGAGGGGGTCTTGGGGGTCTTGGGGGCTGGCTGCTGTCTTTATACCTGAACCTCTTGCCAGCAGGACCTGCAGCCACAGCCAGGAGAATTGAAGTCTGTATGGAGCTCCTGACATCCGACTGTCCCCTTGGCTAGAGTCAGAGGAGAAGAGGGTGTGGGGAGGTGGCTGCTTATCTCAAAACAGGCAAGGGCTTCCCTGCTTATAAAGTACCGTTTCCCACGAGCAGGAGACTGTCCCTGCGCTTAGCGTATCCTGTGTCGATGGGAAAATGCATTCTAAGTTCCAGCCAACTGATGTAGAGATAAGTTGATAAGACATTTTTGTTTTTTACAAGGACTACAAAGCCTATTAAGTAAATCTGTGAATACGTGCTAGTTGCAAAATATTCAAAGAACAGAAAAGCGTGTAGCAGATGAATGGTACACTGAATTCTATGGCTTTTCTGGTCCCCTCCCCCCCCAGGCGTATAACGTGGGGGAAATACCTGAATTGTGGCCAAACCTGCATTGCTCCGGACTATGTTCTCTGTGAAGCGTCCCTCCAGCATCAAATTGTGCAGAAGATTAAGGAAACCGTGAAGGTTTGTGCTTAACACATCTGATTCTATTGGTTTCGTTAAGATACGCGTCTAATCAGCTCTGTGCAGGCAGCATCCCTGGTCTCCCCCCGCCACCGGAGAATTCCAGTAGCGTAGCGTATGTGGCTGAGTTAATTTACGGGTTTATTCACAGTGCTCAGGGCACCATTCAGACAAAGGTGTCTGCTTAGGAGCAAGGTTAGGTTGGTGTTTAACCCATTTCAACTGTCTAGTTGATGTGTTGAAACAACTGGTTAGTTCTGGCACACGCTTTGAAAAAAAAAGTCAATAGCTATGTTTTGTGGCTTTTTTAGAGGATGTTGCCAATCCTCTGAAATGCTGTCCAAGGCCCTTTGGCCTGTCGGCCATTGCCGATTAAGGTTTTTGGTTCTTGTGTGTATAGAGAGCTTAGGAAGGCCGATAGTTTGGAGGAGTCAGTCAATCAAATATGTACTGGTACTATACTCTGGTCCTGGTTCTCAGTCTTCCAGGGTGTTCAGGGTAAAAATCTCTCTAGAACGAGTTGAGAAATGCTGTGGTAGTTGCCTGAGCTGAGCCCTGAAGAAATGTGGGATTTGGATTGGGAGAAAGGAACGGGGTGATCCACTGTGACTGAGCTCGCTGGTAGGATGGAGTCATTAAGCCTCCTGGGTGGAAGAAATTACCAGAACAGTCATAGTTCACTGAACAGATGCTAACTGAGCACTGAAAGGAACGATCAGGGGCACCGAAGAGTAACCTTACCATCAGAGAATGGAAAGTGTGTCCTGGGAAATTGAGAGAAGAGCAGGGATCCAAGCAGGGTCACTCTGGGCACAAGGAGCTGAAGGTCTGGATGTGGGACTTGGCTACGAGGGATGGGACTGAAGATGGGTCCAGAAAAGGAGAACATGAAAGGGGTATTGGCCATACTCAGGGAATGTGGGATGTCAGGGTTTCAAGGTCCCTGTGAGACTGAAAAACCCTTGGAGATGGGAGAAGACGTGCTTAGCTGAGTATGGGGATGAACTTGGTTTCAAAGGAATGGGATCCCCTCTGCCTTCCTCTGAGGCATTTACGTCCTTAAGACAGCAGTTCTCAACTGAGGTTCTACCAGGGAGCCAGGTATGAAAAGTTTCCAGTAGTCACCTTCTGAAGACTGCGATTCACCTGGTCTGGGGTCTCTAGATGATTCTAAGGGGCAGGAAGCCTTGAAAACCACCAGTGGTGGCTCCGGAGTTGGGACCTGTCAGCACGCTGACTGGGTGAGTCTTAGCACCTAGACCTGAGGGCGTTGCTTGGAGCCAGGTGAACAATGCTCCTTTTGACTTGAGAGTAAATTGAGAGCGTTCACCCCCAGGATGGCCCCCCGCTGGTCTGCAGGGGAGCCATCCCAACCCCGGACATCCCGGAGAGTCCTTGGTCTGCGTGCCTGCTCTACTCTCCTCCGCAGCCTGCCGGAGAGCGTCATCACTGGTAGACGACTCGAGGGAGGAGGGCGGTGATCTACAACCAGATGGCGGTTTGGGCACAGGTGGATTTTGTGCTTATTAAACTGAAACAGGGGTCTTTTGTGGTGGTTAAGTACTGTTATTTTAAGTAGGAATTTTATGGCGAAAATATAAAAGAATCCCCTGATTATGAGAGGATCATCAACCTTCGTCATTTTAAGAGGATACTAAGTTTGCTTGAAGGACAGAAGATCGCTTTTGGTGGGGAGACTGATGAGGCCACGCGCTACATAGGTAATGGAAATTCACCTTTTGCTCTGGGGACACGGGCAGCGTGACAGTTCCGTTGACGCTGTTTACTGACACTGAATAAACTCTTGGAGACATGATGTTTAATAAGCAAGGTGTACAGCCTTATAAACCACTCACAGATGGTTCTGTGTACAAGTAACACCACCTGTGTCGCACTGGCTTTTGCCTTTACACATATCTTTTCTTTTTCTTTTTCCTTTTTTTTTCCCTTCCTACAACCTGTAACCTAACAGCCCTGAAAAGCTAAACAGAACTCTTAATTCTTTCTGAGAAGAAACTCTTAATTCTTTCTCTAATTTTTTCTGGTTTCTGGCAGGAAGGACAGCGCAAGGGGGAGATCGTTCTGCCACAAGTAGTTAGTGGCAGTGCTGGTTCAGAAATAATGTTTCCTTGTTTTATTTTTATTTTTTTATGATTTATTTATTTATTTATGGGAGGGTGCAGGAGGGGGAGAGGGAGAGAGACTCTTAAGCAGACTCTGTACTGGGCATAGAGCCTGTTGGAGCACGATCTCATGACCCCGAGGTCACAGAGCTGAAGCCAAGTGTCAGGTGCTTAACTGACTATGCCACCCAGGTGCCCAAGAAATAATGTTTTGATCTCTCAGGCTTGACGTCATTTGTTCACTTTCTTTTTAACCCACTGAGCCACCCAGGCGCCCTGTTCACTTTCTTTTTGTGTTCTTTTATTCTTTGCCACAAGTATGTATGCCTGTTGCATTTTGAACACATTATTCTAATTTTTTTTCCTAAGATTTTATTTTTGTATTTGAGAGAGAGAGAGAAAGCACGAGCAGGGGGCAGGGGGAGAAGCAGACTTCCTGCTGAGCTGGGAGCCCCACGCAGGGCTCGATCCCAGGACCCTGGGGTCATGACCTGAGCCAAAGACAGATGCTTAACCGACTGAGCCACCCAGGCGTCCCGGAACACGTTGTCCTAAAATAGCATAAGGTGACAGAGGAATAACAGACATATTTACTTGGCAAAAGAGCTGCCCCATATGGCTTTATTTATCTGCTCTTATTAGATGGGATGCTGCACATCCCCAACAAAGCCAACTTGAAAGAACCTGTAACCCTAAAGGACTTAAAACAATGTGGGAGAATGTATTCGCTCATCAGTAATGGCCTCCAAACCCCCAGTTTTTCATCTTCCTGTTTTCCCACCAGCTGTTGACCTTGCCCATTCCTCAGCTCATCAACGGCAAGAAGAAAGGTGTTGCAATTAGCTCAACCAGTTAGGAACCTCCCCCTGACTGGAGTCAAGGTCAGCTCACCTGAGCGCACGGCTGCGTGGGGAATAGACCCCACCTCCCCCGATGGTTCTCCTAGCCCAGGAAGCAGCGGGCGGCGGTTCTGGGGAGACAGCAGAGACGCCCGTGCGGGGTGCTGGCGAGAGCTGTCTTCTGCCGCATTGCCGGGATGACCTAGTGGGAAATGAGGGGGAGAGGAAGAACGTAAACTTGTCATTGGCAGGCGTCTTCTCTTTTCGTTGAAGACCTGGCTTGTTTATGGGTCTTTTGGAGCGCTGGCACGGACGCTGCAAAGCCCTGTCAGCATCCGTGTTGCCTATGTGAGATCCTATGCGTGAAAGCACGCAAATTAAGAAATAGTGGCGATTTGATCCACGAAGGGGCTGCCTGCACCCCCCAAGGGACCCGTGCACAGCAAGATGGAAACAGCCTCCCGCTCCCTGCGAACGTGGCTGTCAGCAGGGTTAGACATGAATAGACTCAAGTGTGGCCGCCTGGGTGGCTCAGTCGGTTAAGCGGCTGCCTTCGGCTCAGGTCGTGATCCCAGAGTCCTTGCATCGAGTCCCGAGTCGGGCTCTTTGCTCAGCAGGGAGCCTGCTTCTCTCTCTGACTCTACCTGCCACTCTGCCAGCTTGCGCACTCTCCCTCTCTCTCCTTAAAAAAAAAAAAAAAAAAAAGACTCAAGTATCCGTATCCTTCCCTCGCTTGCCTGGGATCCCCGGCCGCACCAGCCTGGAGACAGACACGCACGGTTCATCCACATCCAGACTTGGGACTTTCTTTTTCTTTTCTTTTTTTTTTTTCTTTTATCTTTATTTCATCTTATTTTTATTTTCTTCAGCAGCTCATCCTGGGGCAGGAGCGGGAAGGGGATGATGGATGGGTGAGCCAGCGAAACAGACGTTAAGATGAGGGCTTGGCATTCCTGGCTTCGACTTCACGATTTCCTCTCCCTGCTTTCCTCCTTCAGCCCCAACGATCCTTACTGACGTCGACCCTAAAGCCAAGGTGATGCAAGAAGAAATTTTCGGGCCCATTCTTCCAATTGTGCCCGTGAAGGACGCCGACGAAGCCATAAAATTCATAAACAGCCGTGAAAAGCCACTGGCCTTCTACATCTTTTCTCACAACGATGAGGTACACGCTCCGAGGGCACTCCCCGGTGCAAGCCGCTACCAGACCGTGTGCCTTCTCGGCCACAAAGCCGACCGTGGTGTGTTTTCGTCCGGTAGCAGGGTGCACCGCTGGGCGGCGCTGCTCGCAGCTGGCTGTCTTGGGTAATGAGGCCCTGGGGTCATGGCTGTCACCCTTCCCATACTCCCTGGGGCCAGACCCGAGTCTTCAGGGCTGTGTCACAAGCTTTTGCGCTGACACACCTCTCCCCTATAATTGGAAGGCGTCCATACCAGCACTGGAAGCTTCTGTGGCCTTCACTCCCCGGGGCGTTCTTGTGTAAGAGCCTTCCCTCTTACCCAGTGGCACCTGCAGCATTCAGGTGGGCTGTGTGGGACTGAGGTCTCTGGCACGGTCACGGACATGGTTGTGAAATCGCAGACTTCACTTTCTTGAGTTCCTTCTTTGTTGGAGCGATGGGGCCATACCAGCCAGGGGAGCCCGTGACGCCATATTACACCAGGGTCAGCGGCCCCCCACCGTGTCGCGTGACTCACAAGGGGACCGGCTTTTGCCGAGGGACAGTGGCCTCGAGGTGGGCGCGTGAGCTCAGGAGCCGTCAGGAGAAGTGGAAGAGCCTGAGGGAGCCGGGACCGGTGCAGGTGTGAGGAGGTCATACGGCCGAGGCTTTGGGGAGGCCTGTCCTGGTGAGGCGGCTTCTAGAGCCTGCGGGCCGCAGGGGTAGGGCCCCGTGAAGGGACAGCGGACGCGTGGGCCTCCGTGAGTAATGGGTTATTGACCGCGGTCTGACATTTTAAACGACCACAGGTGATGCAGACGAGAACCTTGCAGCCCAAAATCTACCGGGCAGGGTGCACGTCTGTGGGGCCCACCGCCCAGCAACGGGGTCACCTTCAGTGACCACAGTCCACTGTGACACTCTTGACTCGAACTCCCAGGGCCCTGTGGGCGGCGAGGTGAAATGACATTTCCCGCTCGGTGTCCTCATGCCTGCTCTGGTCTAGGGCAGGCCGTTTCTTCAAATACGATACCAAGTCTGGAAACGTAAACATTCTGGGCAGTTCCTGCATGCTCAGGGATATCCGTCAGTCCTGTGCTGTCGTTCGGGGCGGAGGGAGGGAAATAGGGGCGGCGGCTGAAACCCAGAACGTAGTCTGAACGTCCCTCGTGGACAGAGGCTTCTGCGGCCACTCGGGGCCTGGCTCAGGGCCGCGGGGGGCACCCGGGACCTGTTCGCGCCGCCGCCCTCCGGGGGCCAGGTGCGGGCCTGAGCATGCGGGTCCGATCGCGCCTTTGCCAGATTGAGCAGCGCCCCCAGAGTGTTGGTGCAAGTGGCACCGTGTGCCAAAGGTGGCCCGTCGTGCCCGGCGGGTGCCCGCGGGTGTCCCCTCCTGCCTGCCGCCAGCTCCACGGGCACCGCTGACCGGAGCCGTGTTCCCCCCTCAGCTTGTCAGACGGATGATCGACGGCACGTCCAGTGGCGGCGTCACGGCCAACGACGTCATCATGCACTTCACCCTCAGCTCGCTGCCCTTCGGAGGGGTGGGTGAGTATTGGTCTCAGCCGTGTGTGGCGCCCACTGCCGAAGTCCCACGGGGGCTCCGATCATCTGGCCGGGCAGGCGACCCGCAGGTCCGTGCTGGACTGTCTTCGGCTGACAGCGGCCTCCCCCGGCCACCGCGCTGGCGGGTGCCTTCCTGCCCCCGTGCCGGGCCCTCCGGCCGGGGGGTGACTCTGTCCTGTCACCCCTCTGTCCTCAGTAGCCCCCACCACCGTCTGTGGCTGGTTTTGTGCCTTTCGTTGGTTTGCTTATTTATTGGTTATTACTTGGTTATTGTGCTTCTCTTAGAACGGGGGGATTTTTTTAAATTTTTATTTTGTGGCCAAAGCCAGGTCTCACATTCATTGATAAGGTTCCACTTTTTTAAAGTGAGGTAACAGAACGCCCAGAGCAGGCGGCGGTCGGGGCTTCCGAGGCCCCCCTTGCTGTCTGCTCAGGGTGGGGCGGGGTCCTTGGTGGGCAGCCCCGGCCCCCCAGCCCTGTGTGCGGCGTAGCCTCTCCTCGAGTCGTGTCCCGATTGGAGAACAGGGGGCTGCCCGTGCTCTCGAGAGGACACACAGAGATTCGTTCTCGGGGAAGCTCCGTGGACACAGCCCGGCGCCTGCTCTTCCCTTTGGGCCGTGACCCGCCTGCCTCTTCTACACGTGAGACAACTGGCCCTGCTCTTCCTTTTCCTTTGGGAGCTAGGTGGTCGGCTCCCCTAACGTCTCGTAGAAGTGTCACAGGTAACGAAAGCCTAGCACTTCTCACAGTAAAAAGCAAACAATAAAAGCCACTGTCTCCGAAGCTCCTGCTCTGTCCTCACCCTGTGTAACCGCCTGAGTCTGGGAGGGAAGTGGCTCATGCTGATAGACGACCTGTTCCTGCTCCAGGCCGGCTTGCCCTGTGGCCCAGAGACCGCAACCTGCCACCCATGCACGCCCCGTGTCCCGTTCCAGGCTGTGAGGGGATCGCCAGCACCCAGCACCGTGCCTGGCACACATGAGGGGCCTGTGGGGAGAGGCCGGGCCAGGGGTCCAGACTCGAGCTAGGGGTGGCTTGGACGGGCCTGGTTGCGGGGGAGCTGGTGGAAAGGGGCTGGATATTTAGGGGCGTCCAGCAACAGGATTTGCTGATGGATTGAGCGTGTTGTGCAGGGAGGGGCGGTGAACGAAAGGGAAGATGCTTACAGGAGGAGGGCTGCTGCCCCTCGCTGTCCGGATTCTTAAAGGATTCGCTAAGACTCCCGTCTCCTGGGCCTCAGGGCCCCCCGAGGATCCTGGCTCCCCGCAACGACTCGGGCGGCCCTGGTGCCTCCTGAGTGCACATCGAGTGACTTGTGTTCGGTCCCTGTTTTGCACTTAGCATCATCGACCATCCCCTCCCTTTGTAACAAAACAAAGCCTTACCCCCACTACATGCAGGAGGAATCGAGGCTTCCTAAGAAAAAGGAAGAATAAAAGGTTAGCTGACCCATACCCCACTCTTTAAAAACAAGCTCTGGCACACGTCCTTACAGTTCCTTTCCTTGCGCATATTTGTGCACATACACGTACCAGAAGCAAGAATATCTTGTTCGAAATCGTATTATGTTGTAGGTGGTCTCTCACTCCGTGTGTGAGTCTGGTGGGTGCCTTCCCACGTCGGCGCGGTCATGGTCATGATCTCAGTACCCGCGTAATGCTCCGTCCTGCGGATGGGGCGTGTTTGCGTTCAGTTCTTGGCATTAGGTTTTTGTGATTCCAGATTTTTCCGTATTAGGACTCTCACGCAGTTTTGTGCAATTTCTGATTCTTTTTTAGGAAAAATGTCTCCGCTGTGTTAAAAAGGCTTAAAGCTGTTTCTTTCCAAAGTGAAATGCTTTTTTCCTCCTATTTCTAAAAGTGATAAGAGGTTTTTTAGGGAAAAGGGCAACAGCAGAACAGTACAGACAGCTGTAAGGCCGAAATGTGATAGTCTCCCAGGCCTAAACGCTGGTAACGCGTTGACATACAGTTTCGGTTTTTCCTTAAAAATGTGTATCTTTGATGCATGTTGCCAGATTTCCCTGTAGCTTCAGTTGTCCGTGAAATGATGTGTCAGCAGCCCCTAAGGCACCACTAAGTGCCTTCCTGGCCCCATTGGTCCGCGCCTTCTGCCACCGTGCCATGCAGTGTGTCTACCCAGCACCCGTAATAAAGAAGACTGTCCTAGGGCGTGGCTCTTTAAGAGGGCAAGGATTTACACTTGCTGGCTGTCACCCAGCAGGGTTACCCTGTCATCCTGTCTCTGTTGCTCTCCAGGAGCTTAAAGGAAGCAAGTGGGTGAAGAGGGCTGTGGATAAACAAAGCCACATGGAACAGCAGGAAAAGAGTGCTCGGTAGTTAAGAGTCCAGCTGACCTGGATTCACTTTCTGGCTTGGCATTCGCCACCTTGGGCGGGTTGCCTGACCGTGCCAAGCTCCCTCGCCCTCTCCGGAATTGGGAGCACTGGTGCCTTTATACAAGGGGGTTGTGGTGAGAATGGATTTAGAGAACACAGAGCAGGGTCCTCGGTCTCAGAGACATGGGCCCCGAGAGCCGCAAGTCCTCGCCGGACCCTTGGAAAACGCCCTGTTTAGCAGGGAGATCACCTGGCTGGTGAACGAGGGGAAGAATTTCCTGAAAGAGCCACTTGCGCTGAGAAATTCGGCGGGGGTGTCCGGGGCGTCAGGGAGTGCAGTGGGTTTCCTCCGTCGGGGTTCACGGGGACAGGCAGCTTCTGTCACCTGCAGTAAAGCCTGTCTCGTCTGTTCCTTCTGTCCCAGGTTCCAGCGGAATGGGAGCTTATCACGGGAAGTACAGTTTCGATACTTTCTCTCATCAGCGTCCCTGTCTACTAAAAAGTTTAAAGAGGGAAGGTGCTAACAAGCTCAGGTATCCTCCCAACAGCCAGTCAAAGGTGGATTGGGCAAAATTTTTCATCCTGAAGCGCTTCAACAAAGGAAAACTCGGTCTGCTCTTGCTGGCTTTCCTGGGCATTGTGCTGGCCCTGCTGGTCAAGGTGAGTCCCTGCCTTTCCGGTCCCGTCCGGATGGCTGCCAGGCGCTCTCCTCTGTCGTGGGAGCGCCTCTACTTTAGAGACGAACTCTGTCTCTCATACTCACTTTCCGAGTCCGGGCCAGGGTCGGTGAGCTGCAGCCTGCCAGCCGTCTTCCTGGGGGACGGCCACAACCCGCTGCTGACTCAGCGTAGCGGGAGTTGAGTGTTTGCAACAGGGACTATGCAACCCGCGGGGCCTAAATGATCACGGGGGAAGTGTGCCGACCTCTGGTGTAAGGGGCGCCTGGGTACCTCAGTCGGTTAAGCGTCCCGCTCTTGATTTCGGCTCAGGTCATAATCTCAGGGTCATGGGATCTGTGGGATCGAGCCCTGTGTGGAGCTCTGCGCTCAGTGGGGAGTCCATGTGAGGATTCTCTCTCTTCCTTCCCCTGTGCCCCTGCTTGCGCTTTCTTTCTCTCTCTCAAATAAACCAATAAATCTTTAAAAAAGGGGGGCAGGACACCTGGGTGGCTCAGTGGGCTGAGCCTCTGCCTTCTGCTCAGGTCATGATCTCAGGGTCCTGGGATCGAGGCCCGTATCGGGCTCTCTGCTCAGCGGGGAGCCTGCTTCTCCGTGTCTCTGCCTGCCTCTCTGCCTACTTGTGATCTCTCTCTCTCTGTCAAATGAATAAACAAAATCTTTAAACAACAACAACCAAAAAACCCAAAGGTTAAAACCCTGTAGAACTCGCAGGATTCCAAGCCATCCGGTGCTATGATCCTTGTGGTCCCAGGTGTCTCGGTGGTGCTGTGACTCTCCCGTGTGCCTGGCAACCGTATGCGGGCCAGACGAGGGGGAGAGTCGTGCACTGGAGCGACCGTGGCAAGGGAAGCGTGAACGCTTTTCCGTCCCAGTTGACTGCCCTATAAATTCTGTCTCTGGTCACTGTCGAGGAGGGCTTCCTGAGCGGCCCACGAAACCTGCCTTCCCCAGGCAGCCCGTGTGTCCCTGGGGGTGACCGAGGAGATCCAAGGTGACAGAAGTGAAGACAGGCGTGGGGGCAAGGCCACGGTGTTCTCGGAGCGCCTGGCTAGCCAGCCGAGGTGACGCACTAAAGACAGTGGCAACACCAGTGACCCGTAGCCATGGAAGAGAGACCAGATTCTAGCGTTTACTGGAAATATCTGTGTTCTTGTCTGCATTTCCGTTCCGGTTTGCAAGGGGGTGGCTTGTCTTCCAGGATCATAGCTCTGGTGGAACTGGAGAGACCCGTTGCATTTGAAATCATTTGGGTTTTCTTAGAAACACCAAGCTGTGCTGAGGAGAAAGGCCCTGTTGATTTTTCTCGCAGCTCAGACTGCGTTGTCCCGTAAGCAGTGATGGACAACATCTCGCACAGCCCAGCTCTGTCTGTTAAGAGTGAGGTAGGAACTGCTTGTTTTCTATCTCTATGAAAAGTGGGCCGAGTTGGGGGTCTGTTGCTTGGCCCAGGGAAGCAGAGTGTTAAAACTTAACTTACTTTTTAAAAGGGTGAGGGTGGCTCGCTGGGTTCTTGAAAAAAAAAAAGTGTGGAGGTAACGGTTCACCTGGGTCTCGATGAAGCCCACATCATTTCTAGAAAAAGGAGAGTCGTGGGTGCTGCTCCTCCCTCCTCCCCGTGCACTCGGCTCCCCGGGAGGGCGCACCAGCTGACCCCCTCAGGTCTGTAGGCCGCACGTACACCGTGAACCCTTTGCTTCGTAATTGGAGACTCATCTTCTGGAAAATCTCTTAGGTCCCCCTTTTGGAGTTGTTTGGGTGTTTCAAAAAAGTGTGATTTTAGAACTCGTGGCAAACTGAGTGAATTGAAACCCTGTGTGGCATGGAGAGGCTCCTCCCTCTGCACCTCCCTGAGGGCTGAGGCGGGCGAGGGTCTCAGGTCATCCTCTGCCTGTCTTCTCTTGTCCCCAGACCCCAGTCCCCAGCCTGAGAGGCACCTTCTTGCTTGGGGGTGGGGGGGACCTCTTTGCATCATGGACACTCAGAGCGCCAGGCTGCCGGTGCTCCCCACAGCGGCAGCGCGCCGGGGCCAGCCAGGTAGCCCGCCCCAGGCTCCCCAGAGGGTTTGGCAGACAAGCCTTTCTGTGCCAACAGCTAGAGAGGAGCAGCAGTGTATAAAGACGTGTCGCTTGGAAACAGGAAAATGCGGCTTCGATCCCTGGCTCCGAGATCAGCCGAATTCTGGCCCTGAGCAAGGCCTGCTCATGTGTGTAATGAGGGCCGCCAGCCGTGGTCACTCAGTGGGGAGACCCCGCTTCTCACTACTGTGAGTGGTTGTGTTAGTGGTTCTGACCTTTCTGGATTCTGTGTGGGGCAAGTGAGGATTTGGTTTTCTTTTCCTCTTTGCTGCTTCTCTGCTCTTCTGTCTCTGAGCTTCTGTCCTCTTTCTAGTAAATCCCCTTTTATTTTAAATAAGTGATTGTGAGCCCACGTTGTGCCTTTACTTGAGGAGTCTTTATTGGGACTGCACTCATTTTCCTGAAACGGCTTTTCCGCACTTAGTAGGTACTTTGTTATGTGCTTGGTTGTGATTTCATTAATTCACCAGAACGAGAATGGGCTTGGGACAGTTTTAAACAGGAAATTGAGAAGAGCGATAATAGGTTTAAAGGGAGCATTTCAAAATCACAGAGTGGAGAGGAGTTTTCTGTATGCATTTAAGAAAAATGTGTGTGTGTGTGTACACATCTACACAAAGTAAAGTTCCACCAAAGTGTCATATAAGCCACAGAAAGCATGGCAGGGGGTGCGGGTTTTAAAGAGTTGAGAAATATAAAGGGTTACAATTGAGAGGCGGCATGAGGCCTTCGAGAATCGAGTTTGCTGTTAGAACTCTGAGTTTTCAGATTTCGTCTCGAGACTTCAGCCTCCCACTCACAACCGGAGGACAGTAAATGAACATTTTCCATTCCCGGCCCAACACCGATGTTGTGTCACTGACGTGAGACCGAACGCCGCCTCTTCACCGCTCCCTGCCTTGTTATCGCTGCTTTGCACGGGAGGGCAAAGTCTTCTATCCTCAGCCCAGGCTGCACTTAACTTCTTAGGGGACAGGGACCTTTAATACAGCACATTTCACGTCTCTAAAAACAGGAGCCGCTTGGTAGAGTCCTGATACGGAGTTCCTGTTCCGGGGCTGGCCAGGCAGGGTCTTACACCAGCAGAGTAACCTGGATCCCTCTCTCCTCTCTCTAGGCTGGATACTACTGAAGAAAGACCCTCTTCAACCCCCTGCCTGCCTCTACCGAATTTTTCCTCTTTTAAATAGTTAAGGGATCAGTCGTTTTAAAATCCTACCAGAAATAGTAAGGAAATATGCAGATGCACATAGTCAACCCTCAAAGTCATTGCCGCGCCCCCGTGGATAAAATCTGCCATGTCAGCCAGACCCCTGCCTTCCCCTCCACAGTGGCGTGGGGGTGGGGGGTTGGGAGGGGCTCGGAGAACCCATTTTACACGGCGTCACCCAAACCTTAGAGCTTGAGTCTGGGGGAGGAGACTGTTCTGGGCTAAGAACTGTCTGCCCCAGACTCCTTGGGAGATATAAAGGAGTCTCAGAACCGGTTGAGCGACTCCTTCACTCCAGTTCATGGGACACAGGACACCCGGCCTTGCCCCTGCTGCCTTCCACCATCTTGCTGTGAAGCCATCAGGGGCCCCTCCCTGCTCAGGGTTATCAGCAGCACTCCAAGACCAGAGAGGTGAGGCTAGACCTTCCCAGCTCTGAGGTTTGAGGCACTAGAATTGTAGATGGGGGTGGGGGTGGGGGGGCGGTCCCTGTCTCTCATCCACTGCGACATGAGGACTTGACCTTCAGGAGTCCACCCTCCTGTCACGTGTGCCGCCTGACCAGTGGTCTTCCTTCTTTCTCATCCATCTCCACCGTCTCTCGTGTGTATATTGGGACCGTCTCTTGGGGCCGGGCACAAATGCCTTCTGTGACTAATACCACGGGAAACATCGTCTTGTCTGTCCCAGGGCTTCTGGGAAGACAAGTTGCCAATTTCATGCAAGTGTCATCTGTCATTCTTCCTGTGTAGGAGTTGTAGGATTCCGCATCTTCTAAAACCCTAACTGGCATGTTTTTATGCTGTAATAAAGTGACTTATAACAATACTTACTTTCTCTCAGGATCTTAAAGTTTCAAGTCAGTGGCTCTTCAAGGACAAATCTTTAAAGTTTCTTATGTCCCTAGCATAATGCACATAAATTCCACTTTCCTGAACTTCAGAGAGATGCCTTTCTGAGTAAGTGCAGCCTTCAGAACCTAACATGGAAAGCCATTGCCTGCCATGACCCAAGAGGCCTTGGATATGAAGGACTTCGGAGCTGGAGAGCCTGGGGGGCTGATGGTGGATCGTTTGGAAGAGAAGGACTCTGAGCCACAGCGGTCGGCCACGCTGAATGGGACAGTGGGCACAGGAAGGGGTGGTCTCCTGAGCACGGCCGAGACCTGAAACCCGAGGAGGTTCATCCGGTGGGGAAGAGCGCAGCCTCACTGCTGGGCCGTGGGGACTCCTGGCTACAGGGGCCAGGAATGTGTCATCAGAGAACGTGCCGTCCGCTTGGTTGCGTGGATCTCTTCCAGGAAGGCTGTCCAAGTGTGTGATCTTCATCCCAGGATGAGGTGTCAGGAACTCCTCACCAGGCTAGTCCATCAGGATAATTGGTCATAAAGTAGCTTAGGATTTCCATGTGGAATTTTTCATTTAGCATATTATATTGTTCATTCTGATTTCTAATTCAGCTAAATTATTGGCCTTGTCTATTCATATATTCTGCTTCAAAATACATTATATTTGCTAAAGCTGGCATGAAGTGTGATGACATTCTTTGCGTAGAACCTCGTACACCCTGTTGGAGACAATTCTTTGGCCATAAGTTTCCCCCCAACTATAAATCCATTTTTTGCCTTTATCTGGCACAGGTGGTATTTATCAACTTTAAGTCCTGCTTTCTCACTTAAGTTGTTCCTTTTTTTTAAGATTTTATTTATTTATTTGACAGAGAGAGAGCACAAGTAGGCAGAGGGACAGGCAGAGGGAGAGGGGGAAGCAGGCTCCCCGCTGAGCAGAGAGCCTGATGCGAGCCTCGATCCCAGGACCCTGAGATCATGACCTGAGCCAAAGGCAGCGGCTTAACTGACTGAGCCACCCAGGTGCCCTTTCACTTAAATTCTTTTTTTTAAAGATTTTATTTATTTGACAGAGAGAGACAGCGAGAGAGGGAATACAAGCAGGGGGAGAGGAAGAAGCAGGCTTCCCACGGAGCAGGAAGCCCAGTGCAGGGCTCAATCCCAGGACCCTGGGATCATGACCTGAGCTGAAAGGCAGACGCTTAACGACTGAGCCACCCAGGCGCCCCTCTCTCACTTAAATTCTTTTTTTTTTTTTTTTAAAGATTTTATTTATTCATTTGACAGAGAGAGATTACAAGTAGGCAGAGAGGCAGGCAGAGAGAGAGGAGAGAGGAGGAAGCAGGCTCCCTGCTGAGCAGAGAGCCCGATGTCGGCCTCGATCCCAGGACCCTGGGATCATGACCTGAGCCGAAGGCAGTGGCTTTAACCCACTGAGCCACCCAGGTGCCCCTCTCACTTAAATTCTTGGCCAAGATTTTCTCAGGCTTTACTTTCTATCTTTTTTTTTTTTTTTTTAAGGGAGGGAGGGAGGTGGGGGGCGGGGCAGACGGAGCGGAAGATAGAGATTGTCCAGCAGATTCCTTGTAGAGCACAGAGCCAACGCGGGGCTCGATCTCACAACCCTGAGATGGAGACCGGAGCCGAAATCAAGAGTTGGACGCTTAATGGACTACACCACCTGGGCACCCCTGTGGGTTTTTATTTTTTTAAATACCTGTATAGGAAATAGGTTTTTTCCAACTCTACCCTCATATCCCCATTTGCTAATCTAAAACAAGCGTTTCTGTAAGCCTCTGCCCAGAATACTAATCCCATAAGGTTTTACGCAAAAGTTGATCCCACCACCCATCCTGTCGACCAGAATAGCGCATCAGCCATATTATGGGGTCCCAGGCCTGTAGAACATTTGCAGTGCTGGCCTGGGTTGTTTCCCAAACTTAATTGGCCGGGGAACACTTTGCCCCGAACACTTTGTAACCTTTGAACAAACACACTTGGGGAAACAGTGAAATCACTTTTCCGTGCTCGTTCCCAGTCATTTCCTTGGCTCGCCAGCAGCTCACTGACAAGTGTGAGTGTCCCAGACAAGGAGGGTCTCCGCGTCCTGGGGAGTGGGAGGCCCGGAGTGTTGCCGGGTCCTGAGAACGACACGAATTCACGGTGAGTCTTTCCAACCAGGATTACATTCCGTGCCTCCTTTTTTGTTTTTCTCTTGGCCCAGATCAATAAATTCATTTTGTTTGTCAATGCGTTTATAGCTACTGAAGCCGAAGGGACCGTGTGTGGCAGGGGAGGCCAGACCGCCCTCCACTTCGGAGGCCCGGATCCTGGAAGCCATCGGCGGGCCCAGGCCTCCAGGAGAAGTGTCCTAGGATTCGGGTCGGCACCGCCTTCCGTCCCGAGGCTGTGTGGCCTGGCAATCTGGGTTCGGCTGCCCTTGTCTGCACCCCATCCCTGCTGTCGGAGCGAGTGCTTCTCAGGGACTGTGATCAGCCCGATGCTGACGGAACCCAGGGTCCGCGGAGAGGCAAAGGCGGGTCTGTGGGCAGCCTCGACAGCGTTTCCTGGCACCCGGGTCTGCAGGGGCAGTGGGGCAGGGACACACAGGGTCCACTGGCCCCCGGTCTCAGAGCGTCACAGAGGCTTGGTGAACAGACCCGGGCACCAGTCTCCTGGAAAAATAACGTGCTTCTTAATTGGGTGACAGTGTGTTTCGAGATTGCATTTTGATCTGAAATCTCCCAGTTTGAAGCCATGTACATGACTGACGTCTAGCAGCAGCCCCAGGACTCTCTCGGGTCGGTGGATGGCTTCGTCCGGAGCAGAGGGGAGAAAGCCGGTTTGTCACACAAGTCTGACACCGGTCACACGAGGCGCCGGCCGCAGGCGGTCTTCGGAGGTGTGGTCCAAGCTGTCCCCGAGCTGTGTGGCTAGTGTCGGGTGGTCAGGAACCTGATGACCAGGCCCACCATCAGCACGGCCGCCGCCGCCCCCACGGCAGCCCCTCGGCGGACGAGCAGCTGTTTCACCGACAGGGGGCTGGCCGGGGCCATCGGGGCACTGGCTGCTTCCGGGGTCCTGAAGAGGTCCATATGGCCCTCAGGCCTCGAATATGTCATCAGGGTGATGCCCGGGGAGTTCTCTGAAGCCACTGCAGAGGCAACAGGAGCCAACTCAGCGGGGCTGGGGGTGGGGGCGTTGGGGGAGAGCTGCGGCCTTAGAACGAGGAGGCCCCGCTGCCTGTGTTACGCTGGGTGACAGTTAATAAATCAGCCTCGGTGGGCACCTGGGTGGCTCAGTGGGTTAAAGCCTCTGCCTTCAGCTCAGGTCATGATCTCAGGGTCCTGGGATCGAGGCCCGCATCGGGCTCCCTGCTCAGCGGGGAGCCTGCTTCCTCTTCTCTCTGCCTGCCTCTCTGCCTACTTGTGATCTCTCTCTCTGGCAAATAAATAAATAAAATATATATTAAAAAAAATCAGCCTCGATGCCTCAACACTAGAAAATGCCCACATGGGAGAGGAGTGGGCCTCATCTACTCCGCAGCAGGATCGGAGGTGGAAATGATGTGGGAGAATGGGAAAACATCTCACCCTGTGAGTTTGCAGCACCGATAAAAGCTACTGCTAAGGTCGCATTAAAGGGGTTCCTATGGGAGGCCGGCCTCCCGATGACGTGTTGAGTGTGACATTCACATGTGTCTTCAGAGCGCATGTTGAATGCCTGGTCAGACCTTACCGTGGTCTCTCACTACACTCTAAGCTCCCCGAGTTCGGTCCGCTAGCTCCCTACCGCGCTGCTGAAGGCAGAGCCCAGGATGACATGAGGTCACCGAGACAAGTGAGGCCTCTGGGCTGCATACACGCACACCCCACACTCCACGCCTGCCTGGGCCTCGAGCCGAGGCCACGTCTTCATCACAGAGACCCTGGTTGTAAACCAGGGGTGCCCGCCTGTCTGATGGGGCACAGAGAGGTGGGCAGGGGAAGTGCCAACCGCCCCCTGCCCCCACCCCCAAGCCGGTTCAGCCAGGCTGACCTGCCGAGACCAGCCACTGTGGGCCAGGACGTGACCTTCAGAGAGGAGACCGTGCTCTCTGGTCTGACTGGCCCCTGCAGGGACCTTCTCACCTGTTCCGGTAGTGGGACTACGGGGAAGAGACCTAAGCTTTCAGCCCGCCTTCCTCATCTGAGAATGGGGCTCCAGTCACCACCGTGCGAGGCTAAGGATGTGAAGTAGTTCGCGCAGGGCCCGATGAGTCCCAGGCAGCGGCGGCGGCGTCTTCCCGGTACTTAGACGGCGCGTCCGAGCCAAGAGGCCGAACAGTGGCCCGAGCTTGCGCGGCTCCCCCTCGGCCCGGGCCCAGACGCAAGGCCGCGGGGGACCGTGTGCCCCCAGCAGGTGGGAGCCCAGCCCAAGTGTTATGGCCGGCATTACCTGAAGACGTGACAGCTTTCGCAGGCCCAGGCTGGGGGGCCATTGTCGCTGCGCCGTCGCGTCCCTGCAGCGGCAGCCCCGCGTGTTTCTGCGCCTGCAAGAGCGAGAGCTCGCTGGGGTCGCCTCCCGATCTTTGCCGGCCTCGCCAGCACCCTGCCTTAACACAGCGTAAGCTCGGGGCGCCTGGGTGGCTCAGTTGGTTACGTGTCCGCCTTCAGCTGGGGCCACGGGCTCAGGGACCTGTCTGGGGTCAGCCTCGTTTGATTGAGCTCTGTGCTTTTGTTTGGGTTTCCAGCAGCTCGGGCTGGCTCAGGGAGGGTTTCAGTGTGTGCACGTCTCCTTGTGATTGGAGAGCATCCTGGCACCGTCTGGGGTCCCGCCACAGTGACGGGAGCAGGTGTGGAGGCTGAGGCGGCCCCTCGGTGCACCCTCCCAGCTCCCCCAGCGTATCCCACAGATCGCTGCAGCCGAGGCCCTGCGTGCCCTGAGCGCTTTGGGGGAGCAGTCACTCTGCATGCTTGGCCGGGCCAGGGCCCACCGCTCGCTCACCTCCTCTGCTGCAAACTTCCAGTCTATCCGGGCGGTGTAGACGACAAGGGCAACAGTGCCCAGGAGGCCGCCAGCCAGCATGCCCAGCCAGAGGCCTGCGGGAGACAAGCAGCCATGGGGACAGAGCATCCGAGGGCTCCGCAGGCCTCTTCCGACTTTGTCTCATGGCACATACCCATGATTCTCATTCTGACCACAAAGGTCAGCACGATGCCCAGAGGGAGGCCCACGACATAGTACATCATGGCGTTCACGATGGCTCCGAAGGTCTGCTTGCCGGTCCCTCTCAGGACCCCGCCATAGACGCACTGGGAGGGGAGGCGAGAGGGGCGGGAGGCAGGCATGAGACCTTGCCTGTTGCAAGGCCTCCTTTCACCCGGCCCCGGGACAGTGCTCTTGTCCCCTTCTGTGGGGAGACCAAGTCAGGGCAAGTCACTTGCCCACAGTGGCTCTGAAGTAGCCGGGTTCTGGACGCAACTCCAGAGCCCCCCACCCCCATCTTCACCTCCACACCGTGACCTCCTTTCTAGAATATCAAGGTAGGACTGGTGACCGACCACCAGCTGGCCCAGGAGATGGGACGAATGTCACATAGAGTTTGTTCACGGAGCTGTGCCGTGTGGCCTTCCCACGGCTGCTGTGGCAAATTCTGGTAAAGTAGCGGTGTGGAACAAGGCACGCACATGGTTTCCCAGCTCTGGAGATTATAAAATCCGAAATGGGTCTCGCTTATGCTAAAGGCAGGGCAGGTTCCTCCTGGAGACTCAAGGGAGACTCTGTTTCCTTGCCCTTTGCAGCTTCAAGAGGCTGCCCTGTATTCCTCAGCTCTCGGCCCGCAGACAGCGGTGACACCACCAGCTGTCACACACATGACACCGGGATGGGTCTGTGTCAGACCACACGACAGAATTAAGTGAGAGACACCAACAAAGAAAGAAATCTGGGAAGACCCCCAATATTGGAAGGTAACACACTTCTGTGTTTTTTGTTTCGGAAGTTAACATGCTTCTAAGCCTGTGGGTCAAAGAGTAAAGAACAGGAGAGACTGTAAAGTATTTTAAATGCAAAGTAAAACAACATATCCAATGAGTGAGATGCCACTAACGCAGTGCTTAGAAAGGTACAGCTTTAAATGCCTAGATCCAAAAAGGAGAAAGGCCTCAAATCGAGAGCCTAATATTCCACCCTAAGGAACCAGTAAGAGCAAACCGTATCGAAATAAAGCAGGAGGATGGGAATAATGACCATGAGAATGGAAATCACTGAAACAGACAACAGAAAAACAACAGACTATCAACAAAACCCCAATTCTAGTTCTTTGATAAGATCCACAACACTGACAAACTCTTGCCAAGGAGTCGACCTTGGTAAAATAAGACTAAGAAAATAAAGTGAAGACATGAATCAACAAAACCAGGCACGAGAGAAGGGACATAACCACGGACCACAGAGGAAAGATTGGGACCATAAGGAAATTTGGAGAGCAACTTCGCGCCAAAGAAATAGACAAATTTAGTTGAAATGAATAGACGACTACAAAGACACAGATTACTGAAAGTAACTCAGCAAGAAATAGAAAGCGAAGAGAGCCGTAACAAGAAATAAATGGCATTAATTAAAAAATCTGACCAAAGCTCAGGCTTCAGTATTTAAAGAAGATGTAATGCCAATCCTTCCCAAAGTCAGAAAGCCTAGGAGGAGAGGACGCTGTCAGAACCATTCTGTGAGGCTGGTGTGACCCTGACACCAAAGGCAGAAAAGAGATCACAAAGATAAAAATTAGCGGACAAATATCCTTCATGAATGTAGACGCAAAATCTTGAGCGAAACGTTGCCAAGCCAAATTCAGTAATAGATAAACAAGATCTATACCATGGTCAGGAGGGCCTTACCACAGGAATGCAAGGTATAACTTTTTTTTAAAAGATTTTATTTATTTATTTGACACAGAGAGAGAGATTACAAGTAGGCAGAGAGGCAGGCAGAGAGAGAGGAGAGAGGAGGAAGCAGGCTCCCTGCTGAGCAGAGAGCCCGATGCGGGCCTCGATCCCAGGACGCTGAGATCATGACCTGAGCCGAAGGCAGAGGCTTTAACCCACTGAGCCACCCAGGTGCCCTATAACTTTTTTTAAAGATTTTATTTATTTATTTATTTGACAGAGAGAGAGAGAGAGAGAGAGAGAGAGAGAGATCACCAGTAGGCAGAGAGAGAGGAGGAAGCAGGCTCCCTGCTGAGCAAGGAGCCTGATGTGGGACTCAATCCCAGGACGCTGAGATCATGACCTGAGCCGAAGGCAGAGGCTTTAACCCACTGAGCCACCCAGGTGCCCTATAACTTTTTTTAAAGATTTTATTTATTTATTTATTTGACAGAGAGAGAGAGAGAGAGAGAGAGAGAGAGAGATCACCAGTAGGCAGAGAGAAAGGAGGAAGCAGGCTCCCTGCTGAGCAAGGAGCCCGATGTGGGACTCAATCCCAGGACGCTGAGATCATGATCTGAGCCGAAGGCAGCGGCTTTAACCCACTGAGCCACCCAGGAGCCCAGGTATAACATTTTTTAAAATCAATTAATGTGATTCTGTCATATTGATACAATAAGAGACAAAAGCCATTTGATTATCTCCATAGACGCAGAAAAGGCATCTAGAAAATCCAACAGTGTTCATGAGAAAATGTTTTAACAGACTAGGAGTAGAAGGGATCTTCCTCAGCCTGATGAAGAGCATTATAAAAATCCTACAGATAACACTTCATGCTGAAAGACTGAACCCTTTCTCCCCAACGTTGGAAACAAGGTGTAGATATGCTCTGTGTGTATCCAACATCATACTGGAGTCGAGTTCCAGCCACATGGAAAGGGGGAAGTAAAACTCTTGATTCACAGATGACCTGATCCTATATGAACATCTTAAAGGACTCCACACACACACACAGACCACTCAAATGAGTTTAACAAAGTCACAGGATAAAAGATCAATAAACAAAGATCAGTTCTATTTCCAGGAGCTAGCAACAATGACCTAAAAATGAAATTAAGACACCAGTTCCGTTCACAATCTCATAAAAAACAAAACCAAACCAAAAAACCCAAAACAAAAATACTTGGGGATAAATGTCACAAAAATAGAGCCAAATGTGTCCACTGGAGACTACAAAACATTGTTGGGTAAAGAAGATCTAAATAATTGGATGGAAACCCCCAATATTGTTAAGATGACCATGCTCCCCAAACTGCCCTATAGATTCAACACAATTCCTTTCAAAATGCCAGCAGGGAGGAGGAGGGGAGTGAAAAGGATCACGCAGAATTTTATGGCAGTAAAATTATTCATCATGGTGAATCCATGGCCTTCTAGATTTGCCAAAACCCATTGACTCTACACTACGAGCGACCCCCTTCAATGAACTATGTACCTTAGTTAATAACATACCAATTTTCCTTCATCAGCTCAACAAGGGGACCACACTCGTACATAATAACTACTAATAAGCCGTGAAATGATAAGGGAAACTGAGAGGGAGGGAGGAGGTTTATGGGAACTCTGTATTTCCTTCCATAAACCTAAGACTGCTCTTTAAAATCTGCTGATTTTTGTTTCAAAAGACAATACCAACACTGAAAAAAATAAAAAATAAAATAAAATAAAATTACCTTAAAAAAAAAAAGACAATACAAGAATTACCAAGGGATGTGGAAAGACTGGAAGTCTCAGATTGCCAGTGGGAACGTGCAATGGTACCGAGGAAAAGAGTCTGGCAGTTTCTGAGGAAGTGAAACATACGCTTCCAACAATTGAACGCACAGGACTCAACCAAGAGAGATGAAAACATTCACGCAGAGACTCATGTATGAATGCTGCGTCATAAAGGCCAAGAGCAGATGTGGGGGCAGAGGGTAGGTGACAGAAATTTTCTAAAGCTGGATTGCCATGATGGTTGCACAATTCTAAATGCACGGGTTTGGGGAGCCTGGGTGGCTCAGTGGGTTAAAGCCTCTGCTTTCGGCTCAGGTCATGATCTCAGGGTCCTGGGATCGAGGCCCGCATTGGGCTCCCTGCTCGGCGGGGAGCCTGCTTCCCCCTCTCTCTCTGCCTGCCTCTCTGCCTCCTTGTGATCTCTCTCCCTCTGTGAAATAAATAAATAAAATCTTAAAAAAAAAAATGCACGGGTTTTATGGCCCATAAATCACAACCCCATAAAGGTGTAGAAAAAGTGAAGCTTCGTGGAAAGCATAAATGAGGAATAATAGAGCTAGGAGAAAAAGATGACAGTTTGAAGATACAGTGATGTGAGCCGTCTATGTGGTACAAGCAGGTGAACCCCTCTGCAAGGCATGGGGCGCCGCCCTCCTGCAAGGCGAGGAGAATCGCAATGGGTAAAGCATTAATCACCCCCTTCCAGTTAAAAGCGGCTTGCAGCTCAAATGACGCATATTAATATGAGTGGTAAGAATAGACTAGATCTGTTAAGCATAAGTTGGGTTTGCTATTTGTAGATCCCGTATTATTAATCAACATATATATAATATAAACCTAGTTACTAGAAAAAACATAGTGTGATTATAAACAATTCACTTTTTCCAGGTATAGTTCATTTACTCTTTCTATAGATGAACAGGCCCAAGTAGAGTCCGGGATGACTGCCAGAAATAGAGTCTGGCGCTATGCTGTGCCTCCCCCAGAGCAGCGTTTAGCCTTGGGGCTAAGTGACCTTGCGCAGGGCCCATAATTTTGTACAGGACTCGGAGTGACCATAAAAAAGGGCACAATACAGATCAGCAGAACAGGCTTCGTCTATCAAGCCTCTGGGGAAAAAAACACCAGGTGCACCTACAAAGGTTCCTTTGACCAGTGATTAATCATCTTGGTTACGTCTTTGGTCATCCTCTGTTACAATGTTATAAATAAAGGACCCCGAGCCCTGAGTTTTTGGGAGACCCCTGAAACATCATCCGAGTCCGTCTCCTCGTTTCGTATCGCCGACGCCGTCCTTTCCTTCGGGGAGCCTGACTGTTGCCGGGCCGGCCTCCGGCAATACACCAACTACAAGACCCCTTACAATTGCTAGCTGCAAATTTGCTGGAGTTCCTTGGAGGACAGAGAAGTGTTGCTCACTGGAGAAGAGGCATACTTAATTGCATGAGGAATTCCTATTTCCAGGCCTTAACTGCAAGAAGAATTTCTCAGCTATGGCAGAAAAAAAAAAAAGGAGTCTTCTTGACACCATCCTGTGACAAGAGCCATTATAGATTCCACAGGATGGTTTCCTTTACTGTGATGAATTTTGGGATATCGTCCCAAAGCCCAGCCCAGAGGAGGCCGTTCTGCGGAAGGCAGAGAGGGCGTGCTGCAAACTTGGCGCATGCATGCTAGGGTCGAACGTGAATTCTAGAATGCGTCATGATCTAGACGGAGTGGCTGTCTTTTAGAAAAATTCTTCAGTGAAAAAAGAAAAAAGAAAAAAGAAAAATTCTTCAGTGAGAATTTTTCTTTTCATAAGAGTTAATAGTGGACAGGTGGTTTTCCCCAGGGCAGGACCAGGCCGGAGGGTAGGTGTTCTGCGGAGGTCTGGAAGCCCACCCTCCTAGGCAGAGCTGTGGCACGGTAAGCAAGGGGTGCATTCCTGACCAACTCAAGATGTGAGGTAGAAGACACAGGGTTCCAAACTCTGCTTCTAAAAGGAGACGTTAGTGTTTTCTTTCCTATTTTTTTTTTAATGCTCTTTAAAATGCATGTCATTCCGATCTGCGCTAAATGGGACCTGTCTCATAGTGGTCAGAGATGCAGAAAACTCGGATCCCTGGTGCAATCTCTCCGTTTTTTGCTAATCTCCATTCATCTTTTGCCTTGCTCGAATTGCAGAAGGGAAGGGGAGTCATTGTTTTGAATAAGAATAGAATTAATCTGAGCGAAGGCTTTGGGCCCTTACCATCTACAGTTAGCCCTGTCCGTGTTTTAATGAGTTACTCTTCACATCCAGTGGAGGGTTCTTCAGGGGACGCCCATGAACATGGACTCAGACTGGGGGTCAGGCTTCCCACCGGGGCAGTACTCACACAGATGGCCTCAAACAACTGAAAGACGATATAAATCAGCAGGACCTTGTTCACCAGGTCGATGACTTCTCTGCAGGAGAGACAGGGAAGAACATTCGGGGGGAGATCTAAGGCATGACCGTGTTCTTGAGACTCACGGATCTCCCCTCTGTTAGACCACCTCCTAAAAAGGATCGGAAGAGAGGTACCGGTCCCACATGAACCTGACATTCCTAGCCCCGAGTTTCTGCATGTCTGTGGGGTTCTTAAACTCCAGAAGAGTGCGCCTCCCCCCCGATCCTACCGCCCTCCGCTCAGCATCCTGTCCAAGCAGGTGACGGAGGCCGCGGTCCGGGAGAGAAGCCGAGCCAGCTGCTCGCTAGCTTCCTCCCAGTGAGACCAAAGTCGGGGCTGGTCCCGCTTCCTCTGGACCCAGTGCCAAGCCAGCCAGCCGTGCCACCCTGAGGACCAGCCCTGAGCACCCGCCACCAGCCACTGTGGCATTTCCCAGAAGTCAGTGAGGAGAACTGATTACCTACTCATCATTTGTAAAAATATGCCCCAGTTTGTTTTTCAGGAGGCTCAACAGTATGCCCACAGCCAGCGAGGTGCCAACTGGAAGAGACAAAAGGAAGCGCCTTTGCCCCCGCGCCCCCCGGCCCCCACCCCGATGGGCGGAGGAGCTCAGCGGAGGGCCTTTCCTCCTCTGGTCCTCAGAGTGGGCTTCCTGGACCAGCAGCTTCAGCACCACCTGGTAACTCGTTCAGGGCGCGGGTTCTCGGACCCGACGCCCCCCCCGCCCCCCCCCCCC
>LNAC01000101.1:2883376-2927449 GCA_002007465.1 Ailurus styani | reverse complement strand
CCCCCCCCCCCCCCGCCGAGCCGTCCCGGGTGCTCTGGGGCTCCCTAGGAGGATAGAGGCCCCTCGGGGCTCCTGCTCTGCCTCAGGGGAGGACAGATAGGCAGGGAGGGTTGGCTTCAACAGAAAGCACAGCTCAGCAGGCTTGTGTAAGAGGCCGAGCACCAGGCAGAGAGCTCCTGGCTGCCGACCCAGACCTTCCAACAGCTCGGGGAGGCCACCCAGGGGCCTGGGCTCAGAAGCACCCAGCAAAGCCCCAATCCACAGGCTGTGACCACCCCTGAGCCTGGCTCTGACTGCTGAAAACAATCTGGGGGGAGTGGCCTTGGGCTGGAGGGGGGGGAGCAGGAGGGGGGCTGAGCAGTGTGCCCATCAGGAGTCCCTGGTGAGTAGGCTCAAGTCCCCACGGGTGGCAGGACAACAGAGAGGGCATGCGCATCAGTGTGTGCGTCCCTGTCCCTCTTCTGTCCTCTGTCAAAGTGTGACCCTGGGCTTGCGCCTTCCTACCCCATCCCTTCCCTTACCCCTCTGCTTCTCTTCAGTAGAGCTCAGTGCTTAAGAGCATGGAGCTGGAGCTAGACTGCCTGAGTTCAAATGCTGGCCCCACTTTCTTATGAGCTGTGTGATCTTAGGCAAGTTGCTTAACCTCTCTGGGCCTCAGTGTCTTCATCTACGATGGGGATAATCACCTCTGTGAATACTGCATATTCATCTACGCATACATGTAAAGTTAATATCAGATGCTTACAAAACAGTATATGGCACGTTTAAGCATCCCAAGTTTAGGTAAGCATTATGCAAATGATATTTGGCACTTTCATTATTGCTTTACTGGTACATTTTACAGCAACATTTTATGGGAGAGACTCGCTTTATTTGATAAAGGAGTTGTCACAGCCATAACGTTATAGGATGCAGCCCCAGTGGCCCTGTCTGGCAAGATACCAAAGGGGTGCTGTGGTTCCAAGGTTGCTACCCCCGACAACACGGCCAGGCAGTCATGTGTCTCGCTAAGCCTCCACAAATCAAAGAGGGTAGTAGTGAATTCCTGAGCAGACATACAGACCACCGGGGTCAGGCTGGAAATCTCAGAAATGGACTTGACTAGAGGCCCTGCTTAGCTGGTGTTTAATAAATTAATGGAGAAAGGAGAGAATATGCAATCATGAGTCCTAGTTAAAGTTTTTTGGATGGGTTAGAGCTTTAAGGGTAAGAATAAAAACCATAGGAGAGCTCAAAGACGACAGAAGCAAATGTTTACATAATCTTGCAATGGGGGGGGTAAGAGTTTTTAAGCTCATTGAAGACCCCATCGAGAAGGGTGCACGGATCTGTTATGTATACATTAAAAATTCTTTAGGTCAAAAATATCAAAAAATTAAAAGGCGAGTGACAAGCTTAAAAAATGAAAAAGTATGTGCCACAGAGGACAAGGAGTTATTAGTTAACACAAGTTACAATAATTAGAAAAAGATTAACCCAAGGGGTGACTGGGTGGCTCGGTCCATTAAGCCTCAGACTCTTGTTTGGGCTCAGGTCATGATCTCAGGTTTGTGAGATCAAACCCCATGTCAGGCTCCATGCTCAGTGGGGACTCTGCTTAAGATTCCCTCTCTCCCTCTGCCCCTTCCTCCTTCCCCCTCTCTCTTTCTAAAATAAATAAATAAATCTTAAAAAAAAAAAAAGGAAAAAGATGAATCCACTAAAATAAGCAAAGGATATGGACAGTTCACAGAAGAACAAAATGATCAATAAATACGTGAAAAAAATGTTCATTAGCAATAAAATGTCGGTGACAGCTATTTCGAATCGGGAAAAACGTTAGTAACAATACCCTGTGCTCACGAGAGTGTTACTAGTGGGGGAGAATCGGTACAAATTGGTATCAAAAGCCGTTGCCAGAGCAACCCAATTCCCATCATGCCCCCGAAGGAAATCATTACAGATGTTCACGAAGATTTTTCTTTTTCTTTAAAAGATTTTATTTATTTATTTGACACAGAGAGAGAGATCAGATCACAAGTAGGCAGAGAGGCAGGCAAAGAGAGAGGAGAAGCAGGCTCCCCGCTGAGCAGAGAGCCCGATGCGAGCCTCGATCCCAGGACCCTGAGATCATGACCTGAGCTGAAGGCAGAGGCTTTAACCCACTGAGCCACCCGGGCGCCCTCACAAAGATTTTTCTATAAGAGCTTTTATCACCATCTTCTTTCCCATAGTGAGTATTGGAAACTACCGAAATACCTACCAAAAAGGGATGGGTCAATACACTGTGGCACTAACAGAAGGCTCCACAGCCTTCGAAGTGGAGGTTGTGGAGGGCTATTTATAATACAAGATACACCCACTGACCCTCTTTCCAACTACACGTGTAACCACGAACAGAAACAATCCTGGAAAGAGCGATTACCCTATATTCTCTCTGGGGGGCAGGATCAGAGGTGATTTAAAATGTTTCCTTCCCACGCTTCTCACGACTTCCCCAATGAAAGGCTTTCTAATCAGAGAACGTGTTACTTCTTAAAACGTCAGACTGCATGGACTGGAAGGAGCCCGGAGTTCTCCTCTCGCCTTCAGCCGGCCTCAGGGGCTGCGGGCTCCTGGGCTGCCCCAGTGTATAGCATGGAAAAGCATGGAAGAGCAGGGAACGGCATGGACAAGCAAACCGCCAGAATCTAAGGGAGTGTAAGTCCACCCTCCTCCGGGCTCGGGAGCCAGAGACACTTACCGGAAGAGCCGGGATGAAGATCAGCACGTACTCCTGGGTTAGCCTGCAAGAGAGCCGGGAGGTCCCGAGCCGCCCAGGCTGCGCCCTCCGCTGTGGGGGGTGGCGGGGGGAGAAGTGGGAGGCTGCCCGAGCAGCACTCTGGGCACCCCAGGTTCGAAGAGAGCCTTTGCCTCTGCTTCACGGGGTGCCACTGCTACGTGCTCGGAAGGTGCCCGGAGGGGGTGGGGGGCCCAAGGACCTAACCACGAGGCCACGGTGGCTAGGGAACTTAAACTTGAAGTACCATGCGGTGTGTGAGGGGGGCAGGGAGAAGCAGGTCAAGAAGCCAATGAAGGGCACATCCTACAAAACGGACAAGGCATTCCCGAGCGGGGGCACAAATGCCGATCCCTTAATCATGTCTCCTTTCCTCCCCACTTAAAACTGGCCGCGTGTCTGCCCCCTGCTGGTCGCAGCTGGAGCAGCACGCCACCAAGGGAGAGACCGGAACCAGGGGTCCTGGAACCTTTGCCCTAGGAGCTGCACCTGCGCCAGCTGGCGGCCCGGAGACGCCCGGGGTGCGGGTGCGCTGGGGAGTGGTCTCCTTTCGGGCTCCCTCCCCGGCGTCCCAGAGGAAGCCAAGCAGTACCTGGACACGGCCGGGTCCTGCCGGAAGAGCAGCAGGATCTGCTGGGTGTTGAGGAAGAGCGCCCAGCAGGGGAGGCAGCAGAGAAGCAGCACCAGGGTCCCCCTCTGCAGGATGACCCCCACGTACTTCTTGTTGGGGCTGCCGAAGCTCTGCAAAACAGCTCGGTCCTGGGTCAGGCTGCCCACACCTTCCGGGCCTTCCCTCTGGCCCCAGGGTGAGCCCAGCCAGGGTGTCAACCTCCTAGCGGTGCCAGTGCTGTGGGGACGGAGCCGGGACACCATCGGCAGCCATCCGGGCCTCGGGAGCGGGCCTCTGGCACCCCCTGATTACAGCCTGGCGGGGGCCCTTCTGGGCCCAGCCTGCTCACAGAATTACAACAGCGGTACTTACTGAGCACTAGCTCCACGCCAGGCCCTGAGGCCGGCCTCTGTCTAGCCCTTGTCCCTAGTTCTTCAAAAGCCCCTAACAAGAAGGGACTCATTCTCCCAACCACAGCTAGAGCAAGGGAAGCCCCGAGAACACCTGTCAAGTCTCCATGCTGCTAAGTGGCAGCCAGGACCGAGCCCAGGTCCCCAGGTCCACCGTGAGTCCAGACCCCCCGGGAAAGCTGGGCTGTGGGCCCCCGAGGGTGGGAGGGTCCCCACAGGTGCACCCTCGGCATTTGACACATGAGGTCAGGGAACGTCCCCCACCCCATTCCCTCCATGGCTGTCCCGCCCGGCTGCTCAGACTCTTTCAAAAAATGATGGGTTTTTCGACCTGACAGCATTCGGTCCTTGCAGGCAGATCGGGAGCAGCTGTCCCCGGGGCCTGTTTGATGGGCTCCCAGATCCAGGGGTCACTGAAGGGACTTCAGTGGCCGCCCTCCTGCCCGGCTCCTGGAGGCCCACCTACCTGGGACATCAAGGTGTCACATGCTGAGGACAAGCCCAATCCTACGGAAATTCCACAGACATTGACAAACTGGGAGAGAACACAGGGCTCGTCAGGGGCGGAGGGCAAAGGAGGGGAACCCAGGGTGCACCTGGATCTGGGGGCTGAGCTGGAGACCCCCTTCCTGCCCCAGGCCCTGTCTGCACCTGCGGTGTGCCACCGGGCCCAGTCCCCCAGACCCGCTGGGGGGATCAGCCCTCATGCTGGGCCTCCGGGGGTCGGGGGGAAAGAGCGTCCCCACACCTCCCGGCCATACTCACAGCCACCGAGAGCGTCACTGACGCCAGCTCCAGCTTGCCCAGGTGCCCGCAAAACACCGAACTCACGACATGGATCATGAAGGTCAGCACCTGGAACAAAAACTGGCGGACCGCAGCCAGGGTCAAGGGTCCTGCACCGCCCAGCTCCACACTGAGGGGGCCTCGCACCAGACACCCACAAAAAATCACAGCTGCAGGGCCCATCACCCACAACCGGAGAAAGCAAGCAAGCCGTCTGGTTGAGGCGGACGCAGCAGCCGGGGCTGGAGGTCAGGACACCTGAGTCTTGCTCCCGTTCTGCCATCAGCGGCTGCTGTGAACCTCGGGGCTCAACCTCTGGGCTCCGGTTTCCCTGCCTAAAAGTGCAGGATGCACGAGAAGTGGCCAGCGCCCCCGCAGCCCGGAGCGCAGAGAGCTCAACTCATACATCTCATGCTCCAATGGTGTTGTTAATAATCATTTGGTCAGACCTCATGCAAAAGAGTAAGGGCTGTGTCCGGGTGCTGGGATTAGAGAGAAGTGTCCTTATAACTTTTCATTTCGTCTGGAACTTTCATAGGGAGCATATTTTGATTAGTCTTTATGGCAAGAAGAAAAAAAAAGTAAAGCAATTTTCCCATCGGAAATAAAATGGGCAGATGACCCCTTCTTCCCCCTGCAAACCGCCTGGACAGATGGGTCTCACTGGTCACCGTCAGGGATTTAACCCAGCCTTCCCGTTTGTTTCTGAAGGAGGACATGCTTTTGCCCCTTCGGAGTGGGGGCTGCCCGCTGCTGAGCGAGGTCAGGCCCCCCAGGCCATGCCACGCATTGTCCGGGGACAGCTGTGCTGCCGTCTGTCACCTGCTCCAGGAGGTGGCCCCTCGTGCAGCCTGGACATGGTCAGCGTGGGCAGTTCCTGGGAAGGGGTGTGAGCAGCTCCCGGCACAGCCCCTAGCACATCTGGATAGCAACTGGCCCCCAGCCTTACAGCCTACCCCCCCCCCAACTTCACCTTCTTACCAGGGGTCCGGAAAGGATGAAGAGCGTCCACGCCTCGGCCCCAAAGCCAACGGGGAACAGCCTGCGGAGGACAGGGCAACAGCCTCCTCGGTTCTGGGGGGCTGTGTCCTGAACGCTGTCCATTCTGAGACCAGGCTGCTGTCCACCTTGCACGCCTGGGCACTCTCCTCAGCCAGCCTCGCTCTGCCAAGCCCATGTCACCATGCAGCCTGGCTAATGAGTAAGGGGCAGGAGGAGGGGCTGTGGCGGCAACCTATGGGACAGGCCTTGTCTCCCGGCACCGTGGCCCTATTGTCCAGCCCGCTGGCTCGGTCACCAGGGGAGGACGGCGTGGAGCCCCGGGCACCTGGAGTCACCCGGGCTGATGCCTGTGGGAGACTTGGGTCTGCTGTCCCAGGGAGGTCAGCTGCAAAGCCCCAGGAGAAGGTTGGGGGCACTGAGGGGCTGCGCTGGCTCTGGGGGTGAGCGTGGGATGGCCTGGCCGGGGTGGGCTGAGGCCCTGCGCATCTCACATGCCGGCATGACGGTGCCCTTGATGACTCCCACTCCACGGTTGGAGCAATGAAGACTCAGAGAGGTGGGCAGCCTCCGGCGGACTCCGGGAGCGATCTGGGGGCAGCGGGCAGTGGCCTGGAGCCAGGAGCCAGGATACCAGCCAGGGGTAGAGAGCCCCAGCCCCTCTCTGCCCACCATCCCTTTCAGCAGCATCTCTGAGAGCCTGGGTGACCCCGCTTGGGCACCAACTCACCCCTCTCGCTCTCCGTTTTGCCCAATGAAGCCGTCCCTGGGCATCCCACCAGGTTCTATCCTGGCCCTCCCAGTCTCCCAAGCAGGGCTGGCCTGCGACCCACCAGGGACAGGCAGGGCCGACCGCGGGAGGCTCACAGCCACCACCTTACTTGGTCCAGTCCCGGATCAGGCTTTGGGATGCGGGCTCAGCCAGGAAAGGAAGGACGAGTGAGAGGGGCAGGCGGGACGGCGGCCATGGGAGGGCCTGTGCCCATCGGCCCAGCCGGGTCCCGTACCCACCCCTGCAGGGAGGGAGCCGCCAGCAGGACCCCAGGACACAGCCCCTCTGGAGCCGCACGGAGGGAGGAGGGTACGAAAGAGAGAAGAGTCAGGATGCCAACCAACAACGTTTTGGAGCGCACGCTGCTCCCCGCTCCCCGCGCACGCGCAGACCCCCAGATGCTCTGCCGCTCTGTGCACCCGGGCGACCTGGGCGACCACTCTTCCTTCCCCCGTTCTATCGAGGTCCCAGTACAGATTTCTACAACCCGCACACGACGCAGCAAAACTAACCGCCACCGACAAAGAGGAATGGAGAAGACATCACCATTGCCACGATTAGCGTGCGAAAGAAACAAGGCAGGGCTATGGATCAAACACTGCTTTAGTTCTAAGCCTGTGGCCACGGGCTATGTGGTTTGGGGCTATGACGTGGCTCCTCTGATGCCTTTTCCAGTTCTTCTCACCCTTGGCCCTTTCCGGGCTGGTTTGGCTTTGTCTCTCAAAAGGGTGGCCAAAACCCTTTCTTTCACTGCGGGGCACCTGGGACTCGGGAGTGGGGGGTGGGGGTCTCTGTTAGGTGACACCTGCTGTCCCCAGACCGGGGTGTCCCGCCCGTCTAGGCCCCCTGCCCCACCCCTATGGCCGCGAAGTGACTTCCGTGGTCAGAAGTCATGTGTTGTGGGAGCCCCTGGTGATGGGGGCGTTTGGGGGACGGGGTTCCAGTAAGCCCGTGGGGGAGGGGAAGACAAGCAAATCTAAATCCAAGGTCAGTTTTGACGAAGGCAAAGCCCCCCCACCCCCCTCCGCCCAAGGATGGAAGATACTCTGTGCAAATGGCCTGCTTCTGACTCCAACACGGGATACTGTTTCCAGTCCAGGTTTTTCCCTCTGGCCGAGGGGGTGCGGCGGGTCAAGGTCAGCTCACGCTCCCAAGGGCAGGTCCTGGCTTGAGCAGCCTCAAAACCATTCCCACAAACGTTCCTCAGGATTCTTACATAAGCTACTAATGCCCGCATTTCCCTCTGGGTAAAGCTCTTCTTTCCCACACTGCTTTCAGGGCCCGGTGGCTCCGGGGTCTGGGCCTGGGGTTTAGGAACAGGGACTAGGGCCCAGGGACGAGGTGGGAACTGCGTCCTCCAGGTGGGGAGTTTCGGGATCTCCAGTCTTCCAAGTGCTCCCGGAGGACCATGACTTGGAGCTCAGCCCGCGCTGGGGACCGTGGTTGGGCAGCCTCCAGACCCGGCCTCTGGCTGGTGTTCCCGGACTCCAGGAAGGTGGAGTCGAGCAGCATTTCAGAGGCCCTGGAACCCTCCTGCGGGGAGGTGAGAGCTTGGGGGTGTCGGCCCCCCTCTCCAAGCTGCCCGGTGCTATCAGGAGCAGCAAGCTCCTGATAGTGGGGGGGGGTGAGTGGGGGCGCCTCCTGTCCCCGCATCCCCCGTGGTCTCCCACAACGCACACCACGCTGGGCGCCTGGGTGGCTCAGTGGGTTAAAGCCTCTGCCTTCGGCTCAGGTCCTGATCTCAGGGTCCCGGGATCGAGCCCCACATCAGGTTCCCTGCTCAGCAGAGAGCCTGCTTCCTCCTCTCTGCCTGCCTCTCTGCCTACTTGTGACCTCTCTCTCTCTCTCTCTCTCTGTCAAAGAAATAAATAAATAAAATCTTAAAAAAAACAAAACAAAACAGAAAACACACACCACACTGATAACGGTTCAGGTCCGGGGAACACGAATCCCCATGACTTGGGGAGCCTCTCACTTCTTGGGGTAACCTTCCCTTTGGGGCCCCGTGACTTACAATGTCCTGCCTTGTGCCAATTTCGGCGCCAATCACAGTTCTTTGGCGGAAACAGTAGAAACTGTTGAGATTAACGCCAGAAGAGTGAGGAGGGGGAGGGAGTGGGGAGGGAATAATTATCAGCAGGTGATCCTTGGCATCCAGCCTGGAAAACAAGAGACTCTGGGCAACTTTGGACTTGGGACTTTTTAGGCAAGCTCCTGAGATGACTCAGCTGCAAACCCCTCCCATTCCAGAAGCCAACTCTTGGCAGATGGAGCAGGAACCAGCCAGGGCTGGGAAGGGAAGAGGCGCTGGTGGGGAGCGGGGTGGTGTGGCCACCTGGAGCGGGGCAGCGGGTTCCCCCCAAAGATGGGATGTCGTGCAGCTAGAAAGAAATCGTATCCCCTACACATCCTGCATAGCGAATGTCCCCCACAAACCCAGTCTGTGTGCTGGGATCAGCTGGTGGGTTGGGCTGCGGGCCGGTGTTGCTGTGTGAGCCCGCGGGCCGGCCGGGGCTGGCCAGCTCACGAGGGCTGGCAGGGGTGCACGCTGAGGGCCAGGCTGCCCACCCGGGTCTTCCTCCGCAGAGCCTCCCTGGTCCACCTGGGCTGCTCGCCGCGTGGGCTTGGCTTGAAGGGGGAACATTGCAGGAGGGCCAGAGGCAGCTGCTTTTGTGACAAGACACAGCCCGGGAAGTGACCCGGGTCACTCTGTCTGTCGGCCTGAGCTAACCACAGGGCTCGCCCAGACTCAACAGCTTCCGCGCCCCGACGGGGAAGAGCGGCAGGCGACCCGAAGCTTCAGTGACCCACCCCGGGGTTGGAGAGGCCTTCAGCCAAGAAGGGGGAGCCTCCCCCTACTCCCCCCAGGGTAGCTGGTCCCCTACACACAGCCTCGCTGTGCCACAAGGCATTTGGCGTGTGCCGGGCAGAGTTTACAGCCATGGGGTAAGGAGACACCTTTGGAACCAACCAGAAGCCACTGACCTAGGCAAATCACATGGCCCAGAAAACTCAGGGGGTCTCAGGCTCCCACCTGCCACAGGCCAGCACAGAGCGACTCCAGCAGCACTTGGAGGACCAGCCCCACTGCGGGGAGGCCGAGGGAGGGGCCGGGGCCTGGGCCTCCCCTCAGGTAACTGATTGCCCCGGCGCCTGCCCGATACAGCGGATGCCCGGGCCCCTGTTCACCGCTTTCCTCGCTTGGTTACACTTCACCAGGCCTGAACCTATTGTTCGCCCTCTGGCTACTTCAAGCCCTGCACCCCCAGGCCGGGGAGCCAGAGTTTCTCTCTCTGACCGACCCCTCCTCCCCCACAGCCCCTTGACTGAAAAAACTCCCCCAGTTGTCCACTGAGGAGAGTGGCGACTCTGGCCTTCTGGTCCCTCAGCTCCACATCTGGCTTCAGAACAAAGGTCAGCTGGGAAGGATAAGGTGTCTGCCTCCCGTCTGTCCCCAGACTGTCAGCGGAGCGGTGACAGACACCTCCCTGACCAAAATGCCCAAGGCCACTCCGACACCCCCAAGGTAGCCGCTTCCTTCTCTTTCTGCTTTCAGCCAGCACGTCTTCCCTCCAGGCCTCACCACTTCCTGCTCTCCTCCCTCCCTCCTCCTCCCACAAGGCTTCACTGGGCACCTTCCCCACAGAAACGCCCAGAGCCCAGTCCTGACAGAAACTTAGGGCACTCCCAGGCCTGCGGGTGAGGTGGGGGAGACAAAGCTGTCAGAGCCTGAGCAGGAACAACGAGGCCCCTAGTGAGACCTGCCAAGGCCAAGGCTCCCCAAACGCCAAAGATGGTGGGGGGCATTTCCTACTGGGAAAAAGTCTGTAGGAATAAAACGATTATTCAGCCCTAGACTAGAGAAATGAGCTCGAAGCCATAAAAAGACAGGGAGGCACCCGAAATGTGTGTCCCTAAGTGAAAGAAGCCAATTTGGAAAGGCTGAATACTGTGTGATTCCGATTATATGACTTTTACCAGAGACAGGGAAAGGATCAGTGGTGGTCAGGGGCGGGTGGAGAGGGAGGGCTGGGTCCATGTTGCAATGTATTTATCGAAACCCCTAGAACATACACCATCAAGAGTGACCCCTGGTGTAAACTCTGGACTTAAATAATAACCTGTATCCATACTGGTTCCTCAGTTATAATCAATGTACCATCCTCTTGTAAGGGATTAATAATCGGGGGAAAGCAGGGGTGGCGGAGAGGGGAGTGGATCTAAAAGCGCTCTAAAAAATAAAGTCTATCAGGGGACGCCTGGTGGTTCAGTCGGTTGAGCGTCTTGATCTCTTGATCTCAGCTCGGGTCTTGATCTCAGCCTCGTGAGTTCAAGCCTGGTGTTGGGCTCCATGCTCCCATAATAATAATATTAATAATTATAAAGTCTATTAAAAACTGATAGACAAAATCATAACAAAGGGGTAGCATTTACTGAGTTTTCTAAGGAAAATGCCCTCCTCCTTGTCACAGAATGCCATGGTAGGGCTAGTCACAGTCACCAAAAAGCAGGGACCACCCGAGTGTGCATCGACTTGGTGAAGGGATCAACAAAGCGGGGTCTGAGTCACAATGGGATTTTATTTGGCCATAAAAAGGAACAACCATGGACCTAGCCTACAACGTGGATGAGCTTGAAAACATGTGAAGTGGAAGAAGCCAGTCACAAAAGACCACACAGTATGTGATCCCACTTACAGAAAGTAGCCATTAGAGGCAAAGCCATACAGATAGAAAGCAGATTCATGATTTCCAGGGGCCGGGGGGCGGGGAGAGTGGGGGAAGGTGGAGGTGACAGCTGAGGGGTACGGGGCTTCTTTGGGGGGTGATGAGAACCCACAGAGGTCCGTGTCAGGGAGGGTTCCAGACCCAACAGGTGAAAGTGGCACCGTCTCACTCACCTGTGGCTTCAGGGGTGGTTAGCCCCACGCCCGGGGCGAGGCCGAGGCTCTGAGAGATTGCACAAGCCCGGCAAAGTCCCACCCTGGGGCCAGGCTGAGCCGGATTCAAACCCTAGGTCACTGCCACCAGGACCAGCCGGTGCGCCGGAGGTCCGAAGGGTGGAGAGAAAGCAGGCCAGGCCTGCCAACCAGGCGTCGGGACCGCAAGGAACAGCCGTGGGCACTCAGAGGGGGTAGAGGGAAGGAGGCGTGGTGAGCCCTCCTCTTGTGGGTGCAGGGAGGTTCTTCATGGACAGGAGGCCCCTAGAGCGTCCGGAAGTGTCGTCAGACCTTCGGTATCCTGAGGCACCAGAAGGGACAGCCCGGAGGCCGGGATGGAGATGGCGGTGGCTCCATGGCTGGGGAGCCCCTGGGTGTCCCCCTCGCTCCCCACCACGTCCCTCTCACCAGGAGGGTGAGACCACTGGAGGATTTGGAAGGCACATGGCGGGCTGGGAGGTCTGAGCTCCCAGGAAGGCTGACCCTGGTGGGGAGCTCAGGGCCAGGAGGTAGCTGTTTACGCTGGACGAGGGAGCCCTGGAGATTTCTCCAGATGGGAGGTGTCTGGCCGCCAGCGGAGCCCGTTCAGGGAGCAGGACCCGAAGGCTGGGGAGCAGGGCTGCAGGGATCCCTCCCAGGGGGCACCCTGGGGCCAGGGCCCACTGTCCTCCACGGGCCTGAAGCAAGGGGCTCTCGAGGACAAAGCGAGGCCAGGCCAGCGCACCTGCCTTGGGCGCGGGAGCGTGACAGGCCCGGAGCACAAACAGGAAGCTGGGCCCTGGCTCCAGGCGGCCAAATAGTGGGAATAAACCCGCCTTTATTTAAAAACAAGCCGTAATTCAGCCCAGCCTGCACGCAGATGGTCCGGATTACCGGATTACCCGGCCTGGGGGCGCCCAGCTGGGGATGACACGCCCCCTGGAGCCACTTGCCCCGGTCACGGTCACGCAGGCGGGCAGGGGCAGCACGTGGACGCCCGCTCCCACCGTGGACCGCGCCCGCAGGGGCCGTGCAGGGGTCCCCAGTAGCGGGACACAGTGCCGGGAAGGGGTAGGGTCCTGTGTGCCACGTGATCGCCTCCCAATCAGGCTGAGCCAATCAGGTCCTGTCTCCTGGGACTTTGCACTTGGGTTTGAGAGACCCGGTCCAGGCAGCAGGTGGAGATGCGTCAGCTGGGGGAAGCGGGCCCCTCTAGGCTGGGCAGGGCTGTATGAAACCCCGGGCCACAGCCGGCACTGGGGGCAGAGGCGGTGGAGGCAGCCGATTTGGCAGGAGAAAAGAGAAGAGCAGACCCATGAACGATAGAGATGGGAGACCCCATCACCACCAGAGGGAAGGGGCCGCGATGTGGGCCATTCACTCTTTTGTTTTTCAACATTTGCCCATTTCCGGTCACTGTGTGGCCTGGCTGTTCCTTTTCCCTATGAGATGACACCCTATCTTGCCATCCTCATTTTTTCACAGGAGATGATCTGAGTGGGGGTCTGTTCCTTGCGACCCTGGCTTATGGGGGCCTGCCCGCTCTCCACCCCTACCCCAGCCTCTGTGCTATGTTGACCCCTCTGAGCAGACGATGGTGTCGCTGTCCTTCACGTGGGTCTTGGCGGGGAGGCCGGCTGCGAAGCGTGAAGGGCCAAGGATGCTCCCAAACCATCCAGCAAGACCCTTCCTGACCCATCAGATCACATGGCAGTCTGGGAGGAAAGGACTCACCCCTACTTTCCCTCACTCCTGTACCCCTTTCATGAGGTAGTTCGCTGAACCCAACTGTTCGCTCAAGGGAGTGTTAAATCAATAAAACAAATTAGTCGCCTATTGAAGCAAACCCAGACCTCAGCCTGTAAATGCTTCAAGGTTAAGAAATCAAAACCTAAGGACAACCAATCCCAGTCAACAAGGCTTTTCCACGTAAAGCAAGGGCTTAAGCTAATAGCCAAATAATGTCCTTGACTTGTGTCTACCTCTTTTTCTATTTAAAAAAAAAAGGGGGTGCCTGTGTGGCTCAGTCGGTTAAGCCGCTGCCTTCGGCTCAGGTCATGATTCCAGGGTCCTGGGATAGAGTCCCGAATAGGGCTCCCTGCTTAGCGGGGAGCCTGCTTCTCCCTCTCCCTCTGCCTGCCACTCTGCCTACTTGTGCTCTCTGTCTCTCTGTCAGATGAATAAATAAAATCTTTAAAAAAAGAAAAAAAAAATCCTTTCCCACCTGGCTCCTGTCAGTGGAGTGCTCCTAATCACTCTGGTTTGGCACTGCCTGGTTTGAATAGGTTTCTACTCAAATAAACTCTTACCATTTTCCATTTGCCTCAGCGTATCTTAACAGGTAAAAAACGAAATGCGGAAGCGAAGCTCAGTTCAATTAGGTTAAATTCTGATTGTGCCCCTTTCTCGGCAGGCAAGTCATGTCTTCTCTTTGGCTTGTTTTCCTTTGTAACAAAACACGGCACGGATGGAATTACCCCATAATCCTGCCCTTCCACCTCTAGGCGTATCCCCGGAAAGAACTGAAAGCAGGGACCCAAACAGATCTGCACACTCATGTTTATAGCAGGATGACTCATAATCGCCAGAAGGTGGAAACGACCCAGATACCCACTGATGGGTGAAGGCATAAATAAAATGTGGTAAATACATACACCCTTAAAAAGGAAGGAAATTCTTAGACATGCCACACAACGCGTGAACACCCAGGAACATTGAACAAACATTGCGTTAAGAGCAATAAATCAGTCTCAAAAAGATAAATGAGGTATTCCATGAGGTACTTGTCTGAATACCTGGGGTAGTCAAGTCCATAGAGACAGAAAAGGAGAAGGCTGGTTGCCAAGGGTTTGTGGGGGCGGAGGAAGTGGGGGGGTGTTGTTTACTGGGGATAGAGTTTCAGTTTGGCAAGATGAAAACAGTTCTGGTGGTTGGTTGTGCAACAATACTTCACACGACTCGCTGAAACCCTTGAAAAAGTTTAAGATGATTAATTTATGTTATGTATATTTTGTCCCAATTAAAAACAAAACACAAAAAAAATTGAAATCTCACAGAAGATGTAGAAGCAGAAACGCCTGGAACATGGTAGACGTTTAATGGATGTTAGGGTTTCTTTTCTTTCTTTCTTCCTCAGATTCTGGTCCTTGACTCCTGATGCATCATAGAGACTTGAGGAGACTAACTTATAAATACCCCAGAGTTTAACCTTTCTGTCAATAAATACCACGAAAGTCCCTGGGTTTCTTTTCTTAAGTAGCCTCCCTAATCCGCATAGCAAGGTTTGCTGGTTACAAATCTTTTGAGAGGGTGCCTGGGTGGCTCAGTGGGTTAAAGCCTCTGCCTTCGGCTCAGGTCATGATCCCAGGGTCCTGGGATCGAGGCCCACATCAGGCTCTCTGCTCAGCGGGGAGCCTGCTTCCTCCTCTCTCCTCTCTCTCTGCCTGCCTCTCTGCCTACTTGTAATCTCTCTCTCTGTGTCAAATGAATAAATAAAAATCTTTAAAAAAAAAAAACAAACAAATCTTTTGAGAAAGAGAAGGAGGAGAGGAAGTTGGAGAAGACTGGAGAGAAGTTGGAGAGGAAGATTCCAGAGAAAACTAGAGCTCTTTTCCTCCCTGTAGATTTCACGCAGACTGTTCACGCCGAGTGTGGGAGGGTTTGTGTTGATGCCCGTGTGTATACAGAAGCAAGTGTCTCTGGATCATGTACTCGGACACCTCCTCTCGTTTGATCTCCTACCAAATTTCCAGGTAGATACACTTGCCTCGGTTTCACGAAGGAAAGGAGTAAAGCCCAGAGAGACAGTTTTGGAGCACAGAGAGCTGTTGTCTTTCTCCGGCAAAAAAACAGCTACCAGCACGAACATTTATTTACCAGAAGGTCACATGAGGACTTGGAAGCTCATGTCTGGTTCTGACTCAGAAGGAAAGATGTTCTGTGAATGTAACGCCCTGCTGCTGGGCCTGGGCAGTGTTCCCGGGATGGATCGGGCGGTCGTTCCGGAAGCTTGGCGCCTGTGTGGCACTGTTGTCACGTGAGGGGACCACGGGCGTGAGCTTTCTTGCCATCTGGTGATTTAAAAGCCCAGGTCAGGGCGCCTGGGTGGCTCCGTGGGTTAAAGCCTCTGCCTTCGGCTCGGGTCATGATCTCAGGGTCCTGGGATGGAGCCCCGAATCCAGTTCCCTGCTCGGCAGGGAGCCTGCTTCCTCCTCTCTCTCTCTGCCTGCCTCTCTGCCTCCTTGTGATCTCTCTCTGTCAAATAAATAAATAAATAATCTTTAAAAGAAAAAAAAAAAGCCCAGGTTACACCAGAGAGGTGAGCTCACCGTCCCACGGCCCCCCGCGCCCGTGCTCCTGGATCTGCCTGTGAGCCCGCAGTGCCTTGCCACGTGGCTCCCCCGCCTCCAAGGAATTAAGCACTTTGAGCTCCACCCAACTGGTATTTTCAAACTTTCCTGTAAATAGAGTAAACGATGCCGGTTATATCACACCCGGGTCTGGAGGGGCAAGAGGTGCCGGTCTCCCAGCAGGCCGGCAGGACCCCGGAGGGCAGTGTGTCTGGGGGAGGCTGGGGCTGAATGAGGTCGTCCATGGCCATTGCCGGGCCACCCTCTCGAGGCCGTGTCTCCAAATCTCCCTGCAGAGGCCACCACTCAAGTGACCTCTGATGCCTACTTAGAGTAAGGGGCCTTGCCTGGGTTCAGGGTACCGTAGGAGAAAGGACCAAAAATAGTAACTAAAAGTAATTAGCCCCTCACAAGGCACCGTGCCAAGCTCTTTACCTGCATTATCTCATTTCATCCTCACGCTGACCCTAGGAGCTCAGTATTGATATCATACGCCCATGAAGAAACAGGCTGGAGGGGCTCAGGAATCTGCCCCAAGTTCAGCTGGCTCTCAGCATCCTTGCCTGCTTCCTGCTAGCAACTTTCTCTGCAGCAGGGAACAGAGAGCTAGAACTTGACTCCCAGACTCCCTTGCAGCCAGGGCTCTAAGTGAGAATTAGGTTCTGTCCTTCAGAGACACCTGCACAGGTGTTGGCAGCTTGGATTGACGGGCAAGGGCATGGACCCGTGGCATTTTCTGCACCTGCCATCTTGGGCTCACTCGCCGCTTTGATTGGGGTCCAAAGGCAGTTACAGGGGCAGCTCCCCTTCCCAATCCATGGCTGTGAGTTGCAGAGGTGACCTCTGATTCCCAAAGCAGAGAGGTACTTCTGCTGGACAGTTCTCATGTGCCCTGACAGCCATTCCTGGAGACTGAGCCTGGACCCCGTGCCCCCAGCTCTTGCTGTGTTTTTGTAGAGACCCAATTTCCTTCACTGAATCTCCTTCTGTTGAAAATACCTGCCGGGACTTTCCATTTCCTGTTCTGACAAGGCTGATACAGTCCCAGAGCAAGTTAAGGGGCAAAGCTGGGGCCAGCACCAGGGTCTCCTGCCTCCAGATGCCCTCGGCCATCTCTCTCGCTGGCTTCAGAGTCTAGAGCTTGGGGGCGGCAGGTGAGGGGCCGATGGCCATAGGTGTTTAGAATCGGAAGGTCCAGCAGGCATCTGCTTGTAGGGTTAAGGAAGGGAGATCAGGAGGGAGGAATTGCTGGAAATCACGAGCAGGAGTCTCAGGTAGATGAATAAGCCAGGCCTGCTTGGAAGACGCTGGAACACGGTGTGAACGAGAGATGGACGCCAGCAGAGGGGAGGGGAAGAGTGGAGTCTGTTGTGGGGAAAATGGTTGATTCCCTCTGTGCTTTCACATGTAAATAACTAAGGACACTCTTCCAAAAAAAATTTTAAGGACAGTTTTTTATCCCATATAACAAAGAGTCCAAAGTCAGGGCATCTATATTAGCCCCATACTGACTTTGAAGGGCCAAGTTGTTTCGTATCCTTCTGCCATACCCTTCTGGGTAGGTCTGCTGAGCCTCAGCGGGGCTGTTCTCATGGTCCCAAGATGGCTGCACTATTCTGAATGTCACATCCAGACACAACAACCTCTCAGAAAAGGAGTCCTCCCTTCTGGGCTTCTGTTTTTACCAGGGGAGGAACAGTTCCCAGAATCCCCCAGTAGACTTCCTCTCAGACCCTATTCCCCACAACTGGGTCTCACAGTCATCCCTAATCCATCTCTGGCTGGGAAAACACACTTCGTTATTGGCTCATGTCAGGGGCTCTCAACCCAGGCAGTATATGAGAATCACTTGGAGTACTTAAAAAAGAAAAAAAAAAAATATATATATATATATATATATATTTAATGTCTAGTCTCCACCCTGGCACATGAATCAAAAGCTCAGGATCCATGATAATGAGGTGTCCATACAGGTTCACCAGTTGTAACAAGTGCACCTGTTGATATAGGGGCAGATGTATCAGGGTGGAAGACAGAGGTATGTGGGAAGTCTCTGTACTTGGCAATCAATTTTGCTGTGAACCTCAAACTGCTCTCAAAAAAAAAGAAAAATAATTAAAAAAAATTTTTTAGATTTTTGTTTGTTGTTTATTTATTTGACACAGAGAGAGAGATCACAAGTAGGCAGAGAGGCAGGCAGAGAGAGAGGAGGAAGCAGGCTGCCTGCTGAGCAGAGAGCCCGATGCGGGCCTCGATCCCAGGACCCTGAGATCATGACCTGAGCCGAAGGCAGAGGCTTAACTCTCTGAGCCACCCAGGCACCCAGAATTTTAAGAATTTTAAAGCTCAAGATTCTAGGCATTACTATTTTTTTTTAGAATTTCCTAAAATTATTATAATATCCTAGCACGCCACCAGAGTTGAGAAACTATTGGTTTAAACTACATGACATTTGTCTCTGAGCTGGGGACAAAGTGCCCTTTCTTGGAGGTGAACATCTGAATGATATGGAGACTGTTAGTGAGGACGGAGGGGATGGACTTTGTGGAGGCAGCAATGCATCTGCTAGGGTCACCAGGGTCCTCACAGTCAATCCATACCCGTCAAGGAGACTGCAGAGAAACTCTGGGGCAGCACGACAGAGAAGGGGCTGACCTGAGGGTGATGGGGGCCCACGGAAAGGGCAGGGCCAAGGGGACCCCAGAAGTAGAGCTGGAGACAGACGCCCACAGCTGCCATCTACCCACCCTCGGTACCTCTGGCGTGTGGCATGGTGGGTTGCCCTATTGCTTGCCCTCAGAGATGGCCAGAGACAGAGAGCGGAGTCCTGGTCATGGTGTGCAGAGCCCTGGGGATGGTGTTCTGAGGGAGGACGGCCTGGTTTGGCAGCAATGCCAACTTGGGGAGGGAAGGACTCCTGCCACTGCAGGTGAGGGTTAGATCTCTGGGGCCCATGATGAGGGGTGCATGACGTGCCTTTCCTCAGTCAAGCCCTCGAATGCTCACCTCTCAAGGCCAGCGGGCTCTTCCTTATCTGCACGGCACCGTCCTTTCCCAGGTATTTTCCTTGTCTGTTGATTCATGGGTTTATTGTCTGTCCCCATCCACATGGCAGACATATTTCCTGCTCCACAAATAACAAGGCTTCTCCGCATTCCCCAGTACTATTCTGCCCAGTGGGGCCACGTGAGTGGTTCTGGCCAATGGGATGAGAGGCGTGGTGATCTGCTGTATGACCCCCTGGATTTTCTTCCCCTCTGGGATGAACCCCAGAGATGGGGCCTCCATTATCGGTGGTCTCTGATTGCCTTTGGGGAGCAGAAACCCACAATACCCTGTGGCATTAACCACAGACATTCTTCGACTAACTCGTTACCCCAGCCTAACCTAGCCTATCCTGACTAAAACACTCCGATCAACCATAAGCTACTCAAAAGCACAGGCCTTATGTTTCTTCCAGCACCCAGAATAAATATTTGTTGAAGACCAACTCTCCCTTTCTGTTTTTTAACAACAACAAAAGTTTATAATTTGGAAGAAGCTGTGACTACAACAAATAAGGTTTTTTTTTTTAATTAAAATCTGAGAATCTAAACACTAGAAGCAATTGAACGATAGAACCAAAGGATGATTTGCTCACAGGGCTACCGTGTTGTGAATTGGAAGGTGCCTCCTGGTGCACTCTGTCCAGCACGGTGTGGATGGCCATGAGCAACCTGGAAATGTCACCTGCTTTCGCCTGGTAACACATGAGTTGTGACGATTCTTGGCCATTTATGCTCGGGACAATGGCAATTGTTTGGAAAGGTTGAATCATAATTGGGCAAATATTGTTTTTCGGCCCATTCCTTCATCCAAGAACAACAGTAGAAAGAAAAACAGTAGTTTGAATCATGGTGTTGGGACAAGATCAAGTTGTTTTTCTTCCCCTCCTCGCCCCCTGGAATTGTTTTCTTTTGAGTTCAAATCCAGTTTGGAAATAGGATCAGACCAGAACAGGTCAGGTAGGGAGCGTTCGGACTAAAAGAGGTTACATTGTAAGGTGTATGTTTGATAATGATAGTAAAGAGGAAGGGGAGAAGGAGAGTGGGAAGGAGAAGAAGAGGAAGGAGAAAGAGAATCAGGAGTTTCACCCATCTGCTCTAAATCTCCCCTCTGGAACGAAACAGGTCAAGTCCTTGGAAATCCCAGGCCATCTCTTCTCTGAACTGGGTGCTTCAAGCTCCCTCAACAGCTCCTCATATAGCCGTTTGGAGGATCCACTCAAAACGTCACTGCAGGTGACATTTCCATGGTATCAGATACTCCAGGGACATGGTGCTATGACTGGCACTGTGACAAGAGACCAAGTGACAGACTTCCTCACCTCAGTTTCCTAATCTGTGAATGGGCTCATGAGACTAACTCATAGGGCTTCAGGGGGATGGCGGTGAAGGAAAGAAGGAGGGATGGGGACCAGCTAAGGCTTCCTCCTTCCTCCTGCCTCTGGCCTGGGGTGGGAGTGGGGAGACTCTGCTCTCTCACTTATTGGAACGATGCCTGTGGGGCCTCAGCTCAGGGAAGACAAGGGACACAAAGTCTTTGATCAGGATATTGTCTTTAGGTTTAATACGGTTTCCGCTCCGGATTGTTTCACCCCACAATCGGCTCATGTGAGCTTGTAGTCATCTTGACTTCAGATGAAAAGATGGCAGGAAGAAGGGGGGATTTGGAGCAAGAAAACCCCGATGACTCCATTTACATTCATGCACTTAAATATTTAGTGAGCACCTACTATGCACTAGTCACTGTTTTAGCCTCTAGGGAGATACGGTGAATACAACAGACAAAGGTTTCCATTTTAATGGGGTGACACAGATCATAAATAGATGAACAGATCAAGCTAAAGACAGATGACAACAAATGTTTTGGAGATACAAAGCAGGGCGAGTGATAAAGAATGGGGAAAGACTTGGGCAGGGGTGAGGTTTGGGCCGGGACAGGTGTGATGAGACGCACCCGCCATGAGGCTTTGGGTGATGTATGTGTAATACGTCACGGGGCCCAGATCGCACAGCCTTGCAGGGCCATTTATGGACCTGAGGACTTTTTCTAGAGGCAGCAGGAAGCCACGGGAGGATTTTAGACAGAGGGTGGTGCTGGGGGAATAGAATTAAAACCTAAATCTCACCACCCAGGAAAACTCTCCACGAAGGTAGTGGAGAAAGGGAACAGATTTGTGATGGAGGACGCGTTAAAGCAGAATGTGATGCACGCCCTGGGCAGAGACAGAAGGAATCCCACCGCCTTACAGAGCCAGGTGGAACATTCCGGCACACACGTGTCCTCAAGGTGAACAATAACTAGTCCGCCTACAAGAGGACTGGACAGCACCATTTGTCACATAGGGTTCATCCTAACTTCACCTGGTCCTTGGGGACACTATCTGTGCTAACTGGCTTTCTGTGGGAGACAAACATCTACCTTTACGACGGGAGGTAGGTCGTTCTGCCACCTGGGGCCAAGTGTTAGCCAAGTGAAGCTCCGACCTGAGGCGATAGGGGGCGCTGTTTCCCCAGATGTCCTTTCAAAATGGCGGCTCCCAGGTCCTTGAGAAAGAGCTCCTGACCCACTAAGAGGGCTAGAGGCTTTTTTAGCTTTTAAAAAGATTTCCACAGGTTTCAAAGAGACAGAGAAAGAGCATACAAGGACAAATTTTCAGAAGTCAGTCTTTATTTACCAGGGGAGAAAAATCTGTTCCTTTATTTTTGACGGGGGGGGGGCACATTAAGCCTCTTTTTATAATTATTGGCTCTTACAGTGGCATGATCTGATTTTTGTTCCAGGAATCTCATCTGGGAGCTCAGGGAAGAATGAACCGCTCCAGAGGACGATGCCACGTTGGTTTAGGGGAAAATTGAGAGCTCTGTGCTGGGCATGCTAGCGTGACGTTCCCATTAAGAACCCAAGTTCATGGGTCAGGTAGGCAGGTGGATTTATGAGTCAAGAGCTCACGGCTGGAACCGGAGACTTTAATTTGGGAAGAGGGTCGGAGGAGAATGGAGGCGGGGGGCCCCAGGACCCAGGAGGTGAGGGAGTGTTAGAAGGAGGGGTGGCCCAGCAGTGGGGCTGGGGAGGCTGATGGGGTGACGGGATGGTGAGTCTGTCCGCTCGCTGGTGTCCGGGCGAGAGCAGGTTCAGCAGAGTGCACGTGACACAGGCTCACGCGGCCGGGTCATGGTGTGTGGAAGCAAAGTGCTGTCGGAGAGCAGACGACCCACTGTCCAGAGGAGTCTCTCCCGGGGAAGGACAGCGGAGAAACGAGGCAGTAACTAGAGAGGCAGCGGGCTTCGGGAGGATTTCGGTTTTGTTATTATTCAATTATTTGGATATTTGCAAAATAAGTAAATGGTGCAGGTAGGGAACATCTAAGAGATACAAGATGACTCACTGTCTGCTTGGTCCCCCCTCCCCTCACTAGAGGGGACAAAGCACAGGTAACAGCTTAATGGTTTTTATTTGGGGTTGTATTTGGGTTTGGGGGGTTGGGTAAATAAGATATGAGATACTAAAGACCAGGCACAGAGTGGAGGACCAGTGATGGAGGGGAAGGGGGTAATGATGTGAATCAAGGTCAGGAGCAGACAAGGTTGAGAGAGTTGGGGGTCCCAGGCCCAGTGGAGGGCTGGCCTTCGTTGGGAGCAGGGACGCTTTGGCACAGGGCCTGGTACAGCTGATGACTCTGCTTTCACCATGAAGACTCCTGTGAGCATCCCCACATTTATCCCGGAGACCCGCCAGCCCCAGTCATTGCTGCCACTGCCAGCTTGTAAACCCGGCAGGCAGGCCCACCCCCCATGCCCCTGCTGGCCAGGCTTGGCTGATTCTTGGCTCCCAGTTCAGACTAGCCTCCCTGGACCTTGTCTTTGCTCCTCAGGCCACTAAGGCCAGACTCCCGGGCCCAGACGCTGTCTGGCCAAGAGTCGTCAGGTACTGTGGGTTCTGGGGAGCCCACGGGGCTTCCTGGCCTCCTGCCCAGGAGCTGCCTCGGAGATCACGAAGGGGGTTCGTGTTAACGACTGCGTGATCTCACCGAGGGACCCGTGACCTAGGGGTCAAACCTAATTTGAGAGGAGCACTTTGGCCTCCAGTTTCTGAGCCATTTGCCATCGAGACAGCCCCCCGGCCATCCCTTTCACCAAAATGGGTCTGACTCCCAATGTCTAGACGCAAGATTATTGTCTCCTGGACACCAGTGCCTCCTGCCTCAGGCCCTCGGGGGCCAATGCGGGACTTTGGGGAGAACTTCGCTGCCAGTCCGGATGAGAACCGGCTGGGGGCGGGGACGGGACCGGAGAGGATGGGGGGGGGTGAGGTGCAAAGGAAGCACGCGCGCACACACACACGCGCGCACACATTTGTCTGGATGGTGAACTTTATTGGTCTCTCTATGTCCAGCAAAGGGGCGGGGACCGTGGGAAGGGAAGCCCGGGGCCCAGAAGGGAACGGGAGCATGCCCTGATCCACAGAGAAGCGAGAGGGGGGCTCCAGGAGCGATCCTCCCAGGGCTGACAGGGGGGCAGCGTGCAGCACGGGAAGGCCAGGTCCACTTCAGTGACGGGTCATCTGTGAAGAGGACACAAGGGGACAGGAAGGCGCGTGTCCTGCGTGGGCCCGGCGGCTCCCAGCAGCCCGGTCTCTGCGACAGCCTCTGCCCCCGCCTCTCACCTTGGCCAGGCTCGGGGGGTATCTGGCTTTGAGGGACTCATCATTCAGCAGAGACCTCACCAGGCAGGAGCGGCGGTGGGAGAAGGTCTCAAAGCTCTTCTTGCCGTGGTAGGACCCCATGCCGCTGTTCCCTGCAGGGGGGAGCCGGCTCAGCCCCAAGTGGCCTGAGATCCCAGCCCCCACCTGCAACTCCCATGCACCCCTCCTCTGAGCCTCCCAGGGGCGGCCGAGCCCTGGAACATGCCCCAGGGAGTCCACACTGGGGACAACAGAGAGGGCTCCGAAGAGCTCGGCTTCGGTGATACGGCTAGATGGCTGCGCGACCTCCGGGCCACGTCCCCTCGTTCAGGGCCTCCGTGAAGCAGGCCTGGCACACCAGGGGGCCTGCAGGAGCCTCTAGGATCTCGAGGTCAAACGTGGCTGGTGAATATGCTGGCAGGAGCCAGAGGCCCAGAGGGGAGAGGTCGTGGGGGTCTGAGGCCCCCTCCTGAACGCCCAAGCCAGGGCTGGGGAAGGGGGACATCTGCAGAGGGACAGGTGGGCAGCGAGCTGAGCCCCAGACTCACCCACACCCCCGTACGGCAGGGAGTGCACAGAGATGTGGACGATGACGTCATTGGCCGTCACCCCACCACTTGATGTCTCTGTAATCATCTTCTTAATCACCTGCAACAGCACCCAGCCCCCTGCCTCACACTCCTTCCCGGGGCCACCCAGGCTCCTCCCACCCCGTCTGGGTGCATCCCAGAGCCTCAGGGGCCACGCCGGTGGGGGAGGAGCCAGACTGAACCCCAGCCGGGGTCTCCCACTCTCCCCACGTGTCATGTACTTTGTGGGAAACGACTCGTTTCGGAGCTGAGAAAGGGGCTCAGGGAGGTTCACTGACTTCCCCAGGATCACACAGCAGGGAGCCCTGAAGCTGGGATCCGAACCCGGGTCCGTGGACCCCTGGATCCTGTTCACACAAAGCCGTGTCGGGACGCCCAGGACCCCGGGGGCCAGGGCACCCCAGGCCCACCTTGTCATTTAGAGAGAACACGTAGAGAGCCAAGGGCTTCTCGCGTTGGAGGATGAACTGGATGGCGTCCTCCAGGCTGCGCACACACACGATGGGCATCACGGGCCCGAAGATCTCCTCCTGCATCACCGGGGACTGGGGGTCCACGTCTATGAGGATGGTGGGGGCTGAGGCAGGAAACAAGCGAGGGTCAGCCGCTGCCGAGGCCCGCACCCACCGCAAGCCCCGGCTTCCAGCTTCTTCCTTCCATTCCTGCGCCGGGGCGGCTGCCGAGGCTCAGGCGGGGCGCGGACAAGGCTTCCACCGGCCCGGCTCCATCCCGGCAGACCATGGGGAGAACTGTGTCTAACCTAGGTATGGGGGGCGCGGGGCAGGGGGGACGGGGTCCACATTGCGAGGGGACAGGCACTGTGCCCTGCCTGCCGCCTGAGCCCCTCCGGAGCTCATTCCCCGCCAAACCGGGGGCAAAGTGGGGGGCGGGCAGTGCTCTTACCAAAGGCGAGTGCACACACCTATGTATCTGGTGGCCATGTCCCCCGTGCCTCCGTAGGCGACTTTCTGGCCCTCCATCAGGCCCATCACCCTCTGGAAATGCCGGGAATTAATGATCCTTCCGTAGTCACGGGACTTCTTGGCGTCCTCCCCATAGAACTCCTATAGAGACGAGGAGGCAGGCTTCAGGTGAAGATGGGGACCTTCATTACGGCCATCGGCTGAGAGGTGACCTTGGCCTGGGCGCACAGGCGCCCCCCCCCCCCGCAGCTGGTGCACAGCGACACCAAGGGCTACTGGGCTGCCCTGACATCTGGGATCCTCCAAACGTCATGGCATTCGAATTGCTGCGAGACAGCATTATTTGAAAGAAATATGTGCACAGTTGTGTGGACATGGTGACAGGATCACATGTGTGCCTTCACAGAAAGGAAATGGGAGGGAACATACCAGTAACTTAGTAGTGATTGTCTTGGGGTGGTGGGTGTCTGGGTGGGCGGAGTTTTTTGTTTGGTTGGTTTTTGCTTTACGCTTTATTCTTTTATAATCATTTCCCAAATTATCTATAGTGAGCGCAGATTACTTTTAGGGTCAGAAAAAAAGGATCCAGTGTTTCCTAAAGTCTAGACGCCCCCCCCCCCACTGCCTCGCAGCCCCCCTCACTTAGCCCACACTCACTTTCAGGGACTTCTTCAGCTTCTCCACAATTTGGTTCTGGATGGAGGGGTCGCAGAGGATGTAGTCAGGGGCCACGCAGGTCTGGCCGCTGTTCATGAACTTCCCCCAGGCGATGCGTCTATGAAAATTCCAGACTAGATTGCATTCCGCAAGGCACAGGAGGCTCCCCCCAGAGGAGCATCTCCTTCCGTCAGCTCAGGATGCAGGCGCAAGGGCCTGAGTCTGGGGGCGGGCGCTCAGACGGGCAGAAGCCAGAGGCTGCCGAGGCTCAGAGCGAGACCTCGGTGCGCGGGGGCTGGAAGCTTCCGGCACAGACAGGTGCCACGCCCCTCACCTGCAGGCGATGTCCAGGTCGCAGTCCTTGTCCACATAGCAGGGGTTCTTCCCCCCCAGCTCCAGCGTGACGGGGGTCAGGTGCTTGGCGGCTGCCATCATGATGATCTTTCCCACAGCCGTGTTCCCGGTGTACAGGATATGGTCGAACTTCTCCTTGAGCACCTCTGTGGTCTCGGGAATGCCCCCAGTGATCACCGGGAACAGGTCCTTCCACGCAAGGAGAGAGACGAGGCTCGGGAAAAATTACAACCTGTCCTCCCCCTGGCGAGCCAGCCCCCACCAAATAGACCCCCCCTCTCCTGACACCAGGACTCTGTTCACCCCTATGGGACAGGCCAGCTGTCCTTGTCCCAACCCAAGGCTTAGCCTCTTGCTGCAAAAATGCACTGTTTCTCAACCCCCAAAGACCCGGCGAGCATCTCACCCTGTCCAGGTACTGAGGGATGATGGTGGCCAGCAGGTTCGCCGTGTTCTCACTCAGCTCCGAGGGCTTGGCGACCACCGCGTTCCCTGCAGAGCACAGGGAGTCAGAGTCCTGCCCTCCCAGGGACCAAGCCTGGAGCCCCCTCCATTCTGGGCCACGTGAAAGACAGATCCATCACACCACGACCTGACCTGGGGCTCCATCTTCCCCCAGGCCTGAGCTCCCTGCCAGCTCTGGCCACACTCAGCCGGGGTGGGACCGCGATCCCTGGTGACTCCCTCCTGAAATGGGGCCCGTGTACCTGCAGCAATGGCGCCCACCATGGGCTGGATGGTGACGGTGAAGGGGTAGTTCCAGGTGCCGATGACGAGGACCACGCCCAGGGGCTCTGAGTGGATGTAACACTCGTCCTGCTGGGTCTGGGGAGTCTTCTCCACGGGCTCGTCCGCAGCCCACTCGGGGAGTTTCTTGATCATGTACTCGATCTCTTCCAGGACGTACACCATCTCCTCGTAGTAGGCATTCCATTCATTCTGCGGTGGAGACAGGGCTCTGTGTGAGCTCACTGACTAGACAGTGAGGGAGTCCCCGGGGCTTGGCTGTGGTCCTGGCTCACTGCTCCCTGGATTTGGGACCCTGAATGAGCTGCCTACCGTCTCCTAACCTCAGCTTCCTGATCTGAAAAATGGGAGCATGATCTGGACCTCCCAGGTCTTCTGGGTGGGCATGTTGGACACAGCCCAGCATGTTGGTGCCAGTGGGATGGGGGGTGTTCGCTGAGGGCTCCCCAGGCCGGAGACCTGGGCCAGAGAAGGCACGGGGGTGCGAGCAGAGCTGAGGATTTGCCACTGGGGTGGTGGACCCATGAGGATCCCTTTCTGAGAGTGTTTGGGGCCCAGGCAGGTTTGGACAGGTCAAGCTCATGGTGCCTCAGAGGACCTCAGACCTGGGCAGTGATTTGCAGGTCGTTAACGGGTGGGGAGAACCGAGTGGAGATGTGTCCTAGAACACTTATAGATTGAAATGAACCTCGAACCCAGGATGGAGCCCTAAGAAGTCCACCTTGAAGAAATAGGTACAGGAAAAAGACCACCCAAGAGAGGACAAAGTCTGGAAGACCCTCAGCAGGGGAGGGAGTGAGGAGAGGGTTCACAGGATCCTCCTGGAGTGGGTGGGGAGGAAGCCATTGTGCAGGGGTGAGGAGAAAGGAGGAGCAGACATCAGAATACACAACTCTTCCGTGGACTTTGGCTGTGAAAGAGCAAAGCAGAAGTTGTGAAGCTTTTGTTTTAAGATGAGGAACCAGAGATTTAAAAATACAGGAGCACAGGGCCCAGCGCAGGAGGGGGTTCATCTCCAACTAACCCCCTGCTCCTCTCCAAGGCAGAATCCAACTGCGGGAGCAGGGCCAGGCCACTTGGGGGCAGCAAGGTGACGGGTCTGAGAATTATGAGGTGTCTGATTTTGCTCAGGGTGAGGGATGGATGGGGAGGGAGGGAGGATTCCCTGCAGGGCCCGGTCCCCTTTGGGATGCCAAGCCGCGATGTTCTTTGGGAGATCAGTGGGGGGCCAGGTGACCCTGCATGGGCCTGAGGGCTGGGGGAAAGCAGACCAGAAGTTCAGGGTGTCCTGTCGGCAGGACATGGCTAAAAACGGTGGCCTCATCCTGCGGGCTGGGTGAAGGAAGTGAAGCCAGGAGGGAATGGCAGGCAGGTGGAGGAGAGGAGCTGCCGGCCCCCGCGCTGGGCTGCGGGGGATCCCGGGGTTCGGAATGGGTTGGAAGGAGTGGCCTGAGTGCCCCATCTCAGCATCTGATGGTTTGAGCCGCACTTTTCCTCTTCTATAAAAGAGTCCCGCCGGGGGGGTGGGGAGTGGGGGGCAGGGTGCTTTGCGGACCAGGGGCAGTTCTAGGCAAAGAGCTGGGCACGCAGCAGATGTCCCAGACGCGAGCAGCGACCCTTGCTGTTGCTGTCCCACGCCTCCAGGGTGTTGGGGGGCGGGGCGCACCTTGTGGAGGTCGGCGGTCAGCGCGCCCACGATGTCCTTCTCGTGCTCCTTGATCATGCGCCGCAGCGCCTCCAGCTGCTGGATCCGGAACTGCAGCGGGCGGGTCTTGCCCGAGTTGAAGGCGGCTCTGGCCCGCTGCACGACCTCGCTGATTTTGCTCATGGTGCCTGCGGGGAGAGAGAGCACCTTGGGCCCGGGGGGGTGGGGGAGGAGCTGCAGGACTAGCACCCTCATTGCTCCTCCACCGCGTTCATTTTATAGGAAGAGAAAGAGCTCCCCGGGAGCGCTGGGAAAATGGCATGTTTTGCATTCTCAGCTCCTTAACCCAGACGTCCGGACCCTCTGGCCCTCTCAGTCCCCGCGGAGCTGATGACAAACTCGATCCGCAGGGAGGGCCAGGAAGCAATGACACGGGATCCTAATTGCTCGCGGTGAGTTCCAGGCAGTGTGCTGGGACAGGTCCTTCCTGCCATCTCTCAAGCCCCACTCACACCTAGAGCCCGAAGCACCCAGCCGGGCCGTTTCTGGGTTAGACTGGCCGGCACCGGTCCTGATTCCACCCAGCGTCGGACTGCAGAAGTGCTCGTTCCTTTGCAGGTAGAACCAGGCTTGGTCTTTAAACCATAGTGTGCCTGTAACACCTGTGAGACACAGAGTGCGGGCCAGCACAAGCCTCTGGGAGCATCAGAATTGTGCCCAGAAGTGCGGAGGGGATTCCTGCAAGCCGTGCAAGAAACCATACTGGAAATTGGGATGGCTTTTCTGGGGGCCATCTGGCAACCTCTAGGAGAAACCTTTACAATGTATTTCTCTATGATTCTGCAGGTCCACATTCAAGAGCTTACAGAAATCACGGCATTCCTAAACATTCATGAATAAGCAAGGTTATCAAGGTTGCATAGAACACAGAAGTACTAAAAACATCCTAAATGGCCATCGGCAATGGAAATGGGGTATCCTGCACTCGTGCGATGGATGACCGTGGAGGATTTAGGAGCGAGGTAGAGCGCTCTCGCTCTCAGTGCCGAATGTGTCCCAGGCACGAGGCATAAGCATGAGACAGACATAAGAAAGAAAGCAGGTTACAGAACAGTAGGGACACCAGGCACGCACCTAGAGGTGTGTGTGTGTGTTTGTGCGCTCTTGCACACGCAAGAAAAGACCAGAAGGATGGCCCCCCCACATGGCAATGACAGGTAGGGGTGGAATTAGTGGCGATCTATGCGCTCATCTTCTGTGTTGTTTGACTTCTTTTGCAACGAGCTTGCATTTTTAAAAATGTTTTGTACCTTTGTGAATAGGTGACACGTGCTCGTGGTCGAGAAAATAAAAAGATACAAAAGGAGCATAGAGAAAAGCCTCCCTTCTCCCTTTTCCCTCAGCAATTCCTCACCGTCTCGCTCCAAGATCTCCCAGCATTTTCAGACACTGCATAACTTCTAATATCAGAAAAAAACCCCACTATAAGGTTACTTCTACTTTGCAAAAACATTATATATACCATATATACTATACAGATATACATATGTGTATGTAAATATATGCATATATGGTACATATAATGTTTTTGCAAAATGGAAATCGCTCTGTGTGTGTGTGTGTGTGTGTGTGGGTGTGTGTGGGTGTGTAATCCTGGGCAAATTCCAGCAAGTGGTTTCTGATAGCTTCTGCTGCGTCCCCTGTCCACGGTGCTGACCCCCACCCCGGGCATACTGCACAGAGAGGAGGGGGCCCTGCTGGCAGCCAGGGCACCCCGGCTACCCAGGACCCCAGGGACACAGCTCTACAGGACGGTCCTGCTTCCCTCCTCGGACTCGGGGGCGTCAAACCAGAGCAGGAGGCTCTGGCCATCGGCCACCAAGGCTGGGCGGCCCAGGGTGGAAGAGGCCAGTGTGAGCCCAGGTCCGGCACTCAGAACTCTGGGGTGTCTGGGAAGGAGACCCCCTCTGTGGACGGCATTAATAGTGGCCTTTCAGTCATTGCAGAGATGGATGGAGCTGGAGAGCATCTGACATTGCACTTGACGCCCCAAGGTCAAGGGGAGCTGATGGGTTTCCTCTCCCCGGAACCCCACCCACCTCGCCTGTGCCGACCTTGCCCCCGGCAGCCCCGTGGATGACTCCCCTCAATCACTCCCTTGGATCCTCACAAAAACTCCATGGCAGCACCCAGGAAGAAGGATAGTTCTATGAAGAACTGTTAGGAGTCCATTTTACAGGTGAGCAAAGTGAGGCCGGAAGAAGCTGCCTATTGCCACCTAGGAGATAAAAGAGAGAACAGGGTCGGGGGATGGGATGGGAAGCGGGTCGGGGAGAAGATTACCTGTGACACAGCCTTTCCTAGTGGCTTGAGCCTCTGGAATGAGCCGCCGAGAGGGGACACATTTAAGGGCCCTTCTGCCCGCCCACTTGGCCTGGGAGTCCCTGCCCAGGAAGTGTGGGTAACCAGAACAAAACAGTGTTCGAACATGGGTTCTAGCCTACGGACCTCTACTTCCTCTGAGCCCCAGCTTTGGGGATTAGGCCGTGGGTGGTTTATTTTTTTTTCTCTTCTGAAATGCAAGAATGCGCCGTCAAGGCTTGGGTGGGGCTCCCATCCACTCTTCAAAAGGAGCCTCAGTGTTTGCCCTGGGCAAGGGGGCCCTGATTGATTCAGCCTGGCACGTAAGTCTTCCAGATTTCCTGACGTTCAACTGCCCGAGGCTGTTCTCCCAATGTCCCTGTTATGTAAGGTCAGGAGAGGGGGAGGCACAAGTCACTGCGAGTGCACACACAGCTCCCCCGGGCCGAACCGCTGCACGCACACCTTCCAGACTCCCTCACCTCTCGGCCATGTGCACGGGTGTCAGCCCCCCCCCCCGCCCCAGGAGAGATCTCCCACCTGGGGTGCTACAGGCTGGGGGCTTTCTCTGCGCCGCTGTGCCCTCCTTGAAGGGCCAAGGCGAGGCGGAGAACCAGGAATGACTGCCTGGGCATGTCCCTCTGTGTGGTCACCCGGGAAACCAGAGGTGCTCGAGAAGGAAGGAAGGAAGGAAGGAAGGAAGGAAGGGGTCTGGAAGCCCTTCCTCTGCTCTTTACCAGATGTTTGCTGAGCACCTCCTCTGTGCCACCCAACGGGGAAGGAGGCAGACGTCTCCCTGTCACTTCTCACACCTGTGCCGCTGCCCCAGACTCTTGGCCTCTTCCTACCAGGCTTCCGCCACACTTTCCCACATGCAGGCTCTTCTCCAGCAGGCATGCAGGCGCCCCTGCTTCCCATTTCACTGCGAGGAAAACACAAGGTCTCCAGCGGGGGCCTGCAAGCCCGCGGGGATGTGTTCTGACCCTTCCCCTCCCTCCCTAGGAGGCCCTGCCCGTACCCTCTTTCGGTCTTCTTCCTCCATTCTATTTCTCTCCAGAGCATTCGTCACCCCTGACATGCGATCTGTCTACTTATTTCCTTGGCCACCTGTTGCCCTCCAGCTAGAATTTGGTTTGCTCACTGCCGCAATCCTCACATGGTGTCTGGTACATAGTAGCTGTTCAATCAATATTCGCCAAATGATGGAATGAACAGAAAATTCTAAAACAATATAAAAACTGTAGCAACTAGAACATGCACAAGACGTTACAGGGACAGGGATGAGGGGCCACGGGGTGGGGGTGGGGGGGAGAGGGCTTCTGTGCTGAGTGAGGAGTATTCACGCAAGGAACAGTGGGAGGGCTTGGAACAGCAAAAGCAAAGGCACAGAGGCCATGAACAAGGTCATGCATCCCCTGCAGTTAATCATAAGCTGAGATGGGCATGCTGTTGCCAACAGGAAGCAAGGGTGAGGCTCCCGGGGCCAGGGGCTCATGGAGGCCCCGGAGGCTGGGAAGGCTGTGGGTTCGGGTGGGCATGTAGGAGCTTATCTAGCGTATCAAATCAACCCTTGTTTCTCGAGAATGCCTCTGAATAGGGCAGAGTCCTGATGAGGCCCGGACTGGAAGCTGCAGCTTGCAGGAATGCAAGCAATGACAGGACCCCAACCCAGACTGGGAGAACGAGAAACCTTCCAGAAAAGCAGGAGGAAACATGGGCAGCATCTGGTGCCTCGGGTCGGGGGGCGGGGGCGCACTGAGCTGGGTGGTGGGTGGAAGGTGGGGGCGTTCTCGGAGATGGAAAGTGACCATGTGGGTGCACAGGGCCCCTTGAGCCAACTGGAAACCTCCTCCTTGCTTTCCTGGTGGTGGTACCTGATGAACTTTGCAGATGACCACTTGCCAGTGAGAGAGTCAACCGGGGTGCTCTGTTGCCGCGGGGAACGCGGGCCCCCCACGCTCTCCTGGGGACTGGACACTGAGTGGAGGGCAGGCTGCAAGGCCCAAGGCCCCTGGAGCGGATCCATCATGACCACAGTTCCCTGGAGACACAGCCCACCCGTCCGCTGCCCGGTTTCCCGGCTGCCCCGCCCCCCACCCCGCCAAGGTCTGATTGTCAGCTCCGCTGTTTAACGCATTTAGTGGAAGTGTCCAGACGGCTGAACACTATGTGCTTAGACATGCTATTCAGTCTCTCTGGGCCTCCGTTTCCTCGTCTGAAAGCTGAGGTGGAAAGCAAGGGAGAGATGAGCCCCCCTGAGCCCCCCACATTCTGGTCCTTGGGTCCGCCCGCCTCCCTTGAGACTCCTCTGCAGCGTTCGTGGTTTAAGCCGCCTTCATCCCGCTCATTTCCTCCTTCATCTTTTGGCCTGAAGTTGACCTCCCCAAGAACCCTGGAAATGACCTGAAAAAGCAAGGGCAGCAGCAATGCCGAATGGTGCTTGGCGCGCCCGGAAAGTTTTGTGCAAACGCTGGGGACTGCTGCTCTCGTTAGAAGGAGCAGACTTCATCCCTGTCGCGGAGCAAGGAGCCTTGAACCTTGTTTAAATCCACAGAGGACAAAATCTTTGGATTCTCGTTGGTGAAGGGTTGCGATTCCAGCATAAGCTGTACGTGTCCCAGACGGCGTCACGGATGCATGGTTTTTAGGTTTTAATCTTTCCCGTGCTACTCCATCCCGGCGTCCAGACGGTCACGCACTCCCTCCGGAGCCACTGCCACCTGCCTGCTGCCCTAAGTCCCTGCTCACCTCTCTGTGGTACCTTCTCCAAACACCGACAGAGGGACCCCTGCCTGGGCAATGAAGACCTGAACATCTCTCCGCCTGCTGACACTTTTCAGTGGCTTTCTGCTGCTCTGAGGAAAAAGCCTTCCGTGGCCTTTGAGACCTGCACGGCCTGACTCCTGGCTGCCCTGCTAGTCTCATTTCGTACCACGTTCCAACATTTTCACTAGATTCTGGTCCACTGGCAGGCCTAGAATTGTCCAGGCGATTGCCCACCTCAGGGCCTTTGCACATGCTAAGTCTCACTCCCTGGAACCCTTCGTCTTCCACTGTGCACCAGGGAAACTTTCACTCAAGGTTAGACCTCAGCTTCTCTCACCCACCCACACCCCCAAACGATACCTTCCGTACTCCCAGGAACCGGCCACAACTTGCAATCGTATATTTGTATCTGTGATTCTTTGTGGCTTATTTTCCTTCGCTCCTTGTCCTCTCCCCTCCCACCGCCCCCTCCACCCAGACTCACATTTCCATGAAAGCCGTGATCTCAGCTTTTGTTCAACACCATGTCCCCAGCGCGGGGCATCTAGGAAGATCTCAGAGAATAATGGAAACAGGACCATGTTCCAAAGCATCCCAAATCAGCAGATGGGCCAGGGCAAGATCCATGCAAAGACCGAGAGAAACTATCCATCATTCCGCAAGATGATTTTCAGCAAACTCACCTAAGCCTAGCAAAACATTTTTGGACGAATGAAAAAATTGGGCTTAAAAGTTACTTTGCTTAGTGGGAGGTGCATGAAAAAAGTTACTTTGCTTAAATTTCAAGGAACACATGTTAGAGTAGCTGTTGGAGGGAAAAGCGACTTTCTCTTTAAGAGCAGATGGGAAATAATTCGGCGATGAGTGTGAGAGGTTGCTTCGTCTCTCCTTTCTGTTAGAGAGGGATGGGGGAGACATGGGCGCTCGGGGCCTGTGGGAATGCTTTGTGCACAGACCCTGGGGAAAACAGTCCTGGCTTTGTTTCTGAGCTGGGGGAGCCAGGGACGGATAGCCTGGGAACCCCAAGGTTGTCTTGCACGCAGCTGAGGTCATGGGCAGGAAGAGAACATACTGTCTCAAAGGGGTTCTGATTCTTAGCGGCACCGAGGCTGTGCACCCGTGAATCGGAGACGTACTTTGAGGGTGGTAGAAAAACCTCTTGGGTTTGGAATCTTGAAAGAAAACCTGTGACAAGATCCGGAGGGGCCCTCCAGAAGCTTGAAACCCCAAGCTGAACACATAAACCCATGCACGATGCCTCTTGTGAAGGGACAGAGCCTGGGAGCCTGGGACGGAAGCTTCAGGAACAGTTGACTTGACCGTTATTTTTGTTTTTGCAAATTGACCAAGAGTCATGTCTGATCACCACACATTTTCCACATGGGCAGAACCCACTGTTAGGCTGACTCCCTGGTGAACAGTATCTCCCCTGTGACTACAACGCAGTGGGCTCTCGAGTTACCTCTTTGGGCTCAGGTAATGTCTACCTTGTCCTGGACGGAGGATCCAGCTCTCATCCCGCTGACACAAATGCTATCTCCCAGGAACCCATCTGATGATCCAGGCCTTAACATCACCTTCTTAAAAAGCACAAGACTAAGTCCGTCCTTCTCCAAACATGGCCCCGGACCAGAAGCTTCAGCATCTTGCTTTTTCACAAAGATGCCGAGACAATCCCATGAAAAAAAAAAAGTCTTTCTAACAAAGGGTGTGCGGATGACTGCATATCCACATGCAGAAGAATGAAACTGAACCCTTAGCTCACACGAAATGCAAAAGTTAACTCCGAATGGATCATCCACGTAAATGTAAGAGCTACAAATATAAAACTTCTACAAGAAAACATAGGAGCAAATCTTCACGTTCTTGTGTGAGGCCATGATTTCTTAGATACAACACCGAGAGCACAAATGATCAAAGGGGGAAAAAAGGTAACTGGATTACGTCAAAATTAAAAACCTGTGTGTTATAAGTTATACCATCAAGAAAGCAAAGAGAGGGCGCCTGGGTGGCTCAGTGGGTTAAAGCCTCTGCTTTCGGCTCAGGTCATGATCTCAGGGTCCTGGGATCGAGGCCCATATCGGGCTCTCTGCTTGGCAGGGAGCCTGCTTCCTCCTCTCTCTCTGCCTCTCTGCCTACTTGTGATCTCTCTCTCTCTGTGTCAAATAAAGAAATAAAATCTTTTAAAAAAAAAAAAAAAAGAAAGCAAAGAGAAAACCCACAGAATGGGGGAACATATATGCAAATTGTATTATCTGGTAAGGGACTTAAATCAGAATATATAAAGAACTATTACAACTCAGTAATAAAAAGAAAGAACTCGATTTAAAAATGGGCAAAGTGTTTAACAGGGATTTCTCCAAAAAGGTTATACAAATAACCAATAAACACATGAAAAGATGCCTGCCATCGTTAGCCATTAAGAACATGTGAATAAAAGTACAATGAAATACCACTTTATACACACTAGGATGGCCTTTTTTTTTTTCTTCAAGAACAGATGATAGCAAACTGGTGTAGACACTGTGGAAAACAGTACGGAGTTTCCTCCAAAAGTTAATAGAACTCTCCTATTAACCAGCAATTGGATTACTAGGTACTTACCCAGGGAATTCAAAAATACAGATTCAAAGGGATACATACACCTTATGCTTATAGCAGCATTATCTACAATAGCCAAATTATGGAAGCAGCCCAACCGATGAATGGATAGAGAAGACGTAGTGTGTATATGATGGACTATTACGCAGCCATCAAAAAAGAATGAAATCTTGCCATTTGCCATGACATGGATGGAGCTAGAGAGTATTATGCTAGGCGAAATAAGTCAGTCAGTGAGAGACAAATACCGCGTGATTTCACTTATGTGTGGAATTTAAGAAACAAAAGAAACAAACAAAGGGGGAAAAAAGAGAAAGAGGCAAACCAAGAAACAGACTCTTAATTATAAACACTCTGATGGTTACCAGAAGGAAGGGTGGGGTGAAACTGGGGATGGGGATTAAGGAGGGCACTTATCGTGATGAATGGACCAAACTCATATTACGTTGTATGTGGAATAAGTGGAATTTAAATAAAAACCTTTAAAAGAAAAGACAGACAATAACAAAAGTTGATGAGGATGTGGAGAAATAGGAACCTTCCTATCTTGCTGGCGGGAATGAAAAATGGCATAGTTGCTTGGAGAACAGTCTGGCAGTTCTTCAAAGAGGTAAACAGGGTTTCCATAGGGCCCGGCACGTCTACTCCTAGGTACATACCCAGGAGAAAAGAAAAGTACGTCCACAGAAAAACTTCTATGTGAATATTTACAGCAGCACATTTCATAAGAGCCCCAAAGGGGAAACAACCCAAGCGTCCATCAACTGATGAACAGAGAAACAAAATGGGGTCTATCCAGGATGGAATAATACTCAGCCATAAAAAACAGTGGAGTTTTGATACACCCTCCAGCATGCATGCGGCTTGTAAACATTATGCCAAGTGAAAGAAGCCAGTCACACAAGACAACATTGTATATGGTTCCATTCATAGGACACATCCAGGAAAGACAACTTTATAGACAAAAAGTAGATTGGGGCAGCGTAGGGCTGAGTAAGGGGATTGGGGGGGGGTGAGGGTGAGAATTTCTTTCAGGGGGACCAAAAATGTTTCTGATTAGATTGTGGTGATGGGTGCACACACAAAAAAACCCCCCAAAAACAAAAACCTAAAAAACACTGAATTGTACACTTAAATGGGTGAAAATATGATGTTTCCCAATAAAGCTACTAAAATATTTATATTATATTCAGTATCTTCACTTTATGCAATAGGAAAATGAATTGAAAATCCTTTGGGAATCTCCGTTATAGAAGGATTCCAAATAATGTATGTTGGCAATGCTATCTGAAGAAGGTGGCCCATAACCCCCATCTCTTGAAGTGTGGGTTGTGTGCAGTGGTCTTTGGATGGGATCCTGGGACAGGAAAGGACATTAGGTAAAAAGTCAAGAAATCCAAATAAAACATGGACCCCCATTAATAATAATGCACCAACATTGGTTCATTACTTGCGACAAAAGAGTGTTTCGCTAGTGAAACATGTTAATAATAGGTGATCTGAAAACAAAAATAATAACAGGTGATCCGAGTGTAGGCTCTATAGGAACTCTTTGTAACTATCTTTGTGAGTTGTCTGTAAATCAAAAATCCGTGGGGCACCTGGGTGGCTCAGTGGGTTAAGTGTCTGCCTTCGGCTCAGGTTATGATCTCAGGGTCCTGAGATCGAGCCCCGCATCAGGCTCTCTGCTCAGCAGGGAGCCTGCTTCCCCTTCTCTCTCTCTCTGCCTACTTGTGATCTCTCTCTTTCTGTCAAATAAATAAATAAAATCTTTTTAAAAAATCCAAAAAGTAGGGCATTTATTTCAAAATCTCATTTGGAGGCAGCATGCAAGGTGAAATGGGTTGTAGCTTCACGGCTCTCCAGCTGTGTGACCTAGGAAGGATTTTGACCCTCTCTGGGCCTGCTCTCCCCCATCAGTTAAAATAAGTGTGCCTAAACCTCCAACAGTTGTAGGATCCTAACTCGGTAACATACATAGAACGACTCTGGAAAGTGAAATTTCTTCCACAATAATCCACTTGCAAGGGTAGGCTTTGGTTGGCTAAAAAAACTTACTCGTGTGGACAATTTATTCTCCAAACATTCTTGTTTTCCTAACTTAATATACAGTGGACCCTTGAACAACATGGATTTTCTCTCTTTTTTAATATATTACAGTATTGTGAGTGTTTTTCTGTCTTATGATTGTCTTTCTCTTTCTTTTTTAAGATTTTATTTATTTGAGAGAGAGAGGGCACACGTGCGCACACGCACGAGAAAGCATGAATGGGGGAGGGGCAGAAGGAGAGAAAGAAGCAGACTCCCGGAGGAGCAAAGAGCTGATGGGGCAGGGGGTTGGGGGGGGAAGGGGAGGGCTTTAATCACAGGACCCTGGGATCATGACTTGAGCCGAAGGTAGACGCCTAGCCAACTACGCCACCCAGGCTCCCCTCCTTCTGATTTTCTTAATAACATTTTCTTTTCTCTAGCTTATTTTAAGAATACAGTAATTAGTGCATATACAAAATACGTGTTAATTGATGGTTTATGTTATGGGTAAGGCTTCGGGTCCACAGCAGGCTTCGGAGAGTCAGAAGTTACACAGGGGGGCGCCTGGGTGGCTCAGTGGGTTAAAGCCTCTGCTTTCGGCTCAGGTCATGATCTCAGGGTCCGCATCGAGGCCCGCATCGGGCTCCCTGCTTGGGCGGGGAGCCTGCTTCCCCCCCTCTCTCTCTGCCTGCCTCTCTGCCTCCTTGTGATCTCTCTCCCTCTGTGAAATAAATAAATAAAATCTTTAAAAAAAAAAAAAAAAAGAAGTTACACAGGGATTTTCCACTGCAGGGGTGGGAAGTGGAACCCCCAACCCCTCACGTTGTCCAGAAGGGCCAACAGTAGATCAATAGCTCTTTGCCTCCCGCCACCTTAGCATGGACCCTTCAGCCTCCAGGAGGGCTGCCTCTCTCTCCCTCCCACCCAGACGCCCAGCCTTCCCCCTCCCTGCCCACGGTGGCTTCCCCTGCAGTCGGCTCCCACGCTGCTCCCCTAGCATCCATGGATTCACCTCCCCCACTGAGCACCCCCCAGCCGGAGGGCAGGAAGGTCAACCTCCTTCTTTTTCATTTCTTTGTGATCGGGTCCCAGGAATATTTGCATCTTCAATCGTGCAGGTGTGGCCACATGGATTTCCACAAAGGCCGCCCTGTTCCAGGCCAGTGAAGCTCTCAGAGCGGGTTGGAGCTTCACCCAACCTGACGGGCGCCAAGTGCTTTCTCTGGGCTCCTCGGATCCCTATTTCCTGACCGCGGGTGAGCTGGGGCGCGGTTCTCACACCTGCCCTCCTTGACCCACTTCCTCCACCCTGTTTCGTGCTTTCCCAGTCAGTGTTTAAGAGCTCGGTGTGTTATAGCCATCTGAGTTACTACGGTTTTCCTCCATCTGTCATTTGCCGGCGGACTTCATTGAGGGGGCCTTTTGCTATCCAAAAGTTTTTTATGTGGCCAACTAGAACGCTTCCATTTTAGTTTGGATGAGTAAGTTTCCCCCCGCCCCCTGAGTCCTAGGTGGTTCACATTTAATTCTCTAGATGTTTTAGCAAGTTTTTGAATTATTTTATTGTTTACCCTGAGCCCACCAAGAAATTATTCTATATATGAAGATAGAGATCCGTGTTTATTTTCTTTCAGATGGATATATAAATATTTTTAATAAAAACACCACCAACAGGGGGCGCCTGGGTGGCTCGGTCAGTTAAGTGTTCAACTTGGTATTTTTGTTTTGTTTTGTTTTGTTTTTTTGTTTTTTTTTAAGATTTTGTGTATTTATTTGACAGAGAGAAAGAGAGCACAAGCAGGGGGAGAGGCAGAGGGAGAAGCAGGTTTCCCGCTGAGCGGGGAACCTGATGTGGGGCTTGATCCCAGGACCCTGGGATCATGACCTGAGCCAAAGGCAGACGCTTGACCGACTGAGCCACCCAGGCATCCCAACATCCAACTCTTGATTTCAGCTCAGGTCATGATCTCAGGGTCCGGGATCCAGCCCCGGGTCAGGCTCTGCACTCAGCAGGGAGTCTGCTTGGGGATTCTCTCTCTTCCACTCCCTCTGCCTCTCCCCCTGCTCGCACAAGCTCTCTCTCTCAAATAAATAAATCTAAAAAAACCCAACACGACAATAAAACCCACCTCTAACAGTAACAACAGCACTTACTGAGTCTTTACTGTGTGCCCTTTTCATGTATTGGCTCATTAATTCTCACAACCACCCAAGAGGTAGGAAATATTATTACCTCCATTTTAAAGCACAGAGAGGCTCAGCGATTGGCTTAAGGTCACACAGCTAGTAAATGACAGGTCCAGGTGTCGCTCAGGACATCTGACTTCAGTGTCCCCCCCTCCGCGCCCCGCCGGTTCAGAGGTTCAAAACCCTCCAGGTTTTCAAACCTGTTGCCATGTAGTTTCCTCCAAATTCCTTTACTGTCTCCTGACATACGCCTCCTTTCTCACTGTTGCCTTTGTGTATTTCCATCTCATTGTTCCTTTACCGAGGAAAGTGCAAGTCATGATGAGCTCGATTTTCCTGTGCATCTGGGCTTGCAAAAACCAATTAATGCATGCTTATCTTCTCTAGTAGAACTAGGAATGTGACTGCAGATTCGCTTTCTTAATTCATTAATTTCTGCCTTTATCTTTATCAACGTCAACTTCCTAATTTCTTTTGGTACTTAAACTCTGTAAGAAGGTCCTTATTTCTTGTCTTCCTATTTTAAGACTGAAGGCATTTAAGTTTTAATTTTACACTGAATGTGGTTTTGCTGTGTCCCAGAAGTTTGGGAATGAAGTATTCTATTTTTCATTGTTTTCCAATACTTTTAATTCAGTTTCCCTCTTGATGTCCTCTTTAAGGGTTTTCTAGAAGTGTGTGTTCCTAATATAGTAGTTACGAGTATAGCCATCACACCTTTATTACTACCAATTTCATTAGTTTATGATAAAAAATATGGTCTTTTTTGGGGCACCTGGATGGCTCAGTCAGTTGAGCATCCAACTGTTGGTTTCGGCTCAGGTCACGATCTCAGGGTCGTGAGGTCAAGCCCTGAGTGGGGCTCTGTGCTCAGCAGGGAGCCTGCATGAAGATTCTCTCCCTCTGACCCTCACCTCAGGTGCATGTGCACACACTCTCTCTGTCTCTTTCTCTCTCTTTCACATAAATAAATCTTTTAAAACTATATGGCCTCTTTCTCTGTTTTTCTACACTGGTTCAGGTTTTCTCTGTGGTCAAACAGACCATTTTGGCAGCAGTTCTGGGGACCTATGAACAGGATCTATGTTTCCTGTTCATAGAGGTAAGAATCTTCACTATTAAAACAAATTTATTGATTATTCATGTATATTGTTCCTGGGCCTAATTCTGAGAGCTGTGTATTGAAGTCTCTCACTGTAAACGCATTGTTACCCAAGTCTCCTTACAATTCTGGTACTTTTGCTTTGTGTGTTTAGTCACATTTTGCTTAGTTCATATGGGTTTATGAAACTTTGATCTTCTTTATACTTTTTGCTTTTCATCTTCACACGTTTTCACCTTAACATCCACTTTATCGGATGTTAATATCATTGGTCCTGCCTTACTTTCGTTTGAGTCCGTACACCTGATTATTGCCAGCCCTTCTTTTATCCTGCTGCGTTGCATCATTTCTTATAAATAATATCTAGGGCGCCTGGGTGGCTCAGTGGGTTAAAGCCGCTGCCTTCGGCTCAGGTCATGATCCCAGGGTCCTGGGATCGAGGCCCACATCGGGCTCTCTGCTCAGCAGGGAGCCTGCTTCCTCCTCTCTCCTCTCTCTCTGCCTGCCTCTCTGCCTACTTGTAATCTCTCTCTCTCTCTGTCAAATGAATAAATAAAATCTTTAAAAAAAAATAAATAAATAAATAAATAAATAAATAAATAATATCTAGCTAGGGTTATTTTATATACCATTCTGACTTTGCATGATGACTGAAATACTTGATATTATTCTTTCCATTTCCTTCTGGCTCACTATTCGCACTGTTCTTTCCTCTCAGATGGTTACTTTTCGTCCCCTTCCTCCTGGTTAATTTGTAAGCTCTTCTCCACCTTCCACTGATGGTCCCCTCCCCTCTCCCTGCTCTCATAATCAGATGCATATTTTTCTACAATTATTTGAAAGCAAAATTCCAACTGTTTCCCCCCTCTAAGCCGCTCTGTCCCTCACCTGCCCCAAGACAGGAGCTCTGGATACTTCCACTTCCTCCCTCCTCTCCCCGGACCCCCAGGCCTTGGTTGTGACATGTAGGTTGGTCTTAACTTTCTGCCTCCCCAGCATTTGTACCCTTTGGTTTTTCCTCTCCCTTTGGAGAATTTTGTACTTTTAATTTTATTTTATTTTATTTATTTTTTTTTAAGATTTTTATTTATTTATTTGATACAGGGAGAGAGATTACAAGTAGGCAGAGAGGCNGAGAGAGGAGGAAGCAGGCTCCCTGCTGAGCAGAGAGCCCGATGTGGGCCTCGATCCCAGGACCCTGAGATCATGACCTGAGCCGAAAGCAGGGGCTTTAACCCACTGAGCCACCCAGGCGCCCTGTACTTTTAATTTTAGACTAGTGTTTGGACCAACCGAGGTATGAATACAAAATGGCTTTTCAAGTTTGTTTTCAATTACTGCCTCCAACTGCGCTCCATCAAATCTTCATTTTTCCCTCCTTTCAAACATTCCAAGGAGCTCCTCTCACTTCCTGGTTAATTTCCTGTATCAATAGCTCACTCCAGACTAATTTAACACTTTGATCCCAGTGAATGCTCTTCCTCCCCCGCCCCGCCCCCCTCAGGTCTGGCCTGTGGCCCCAAGGAAGGGGTGGGGGTCTCACTCCCTCTGCCACCCCATGTCTCCTGAGTCTCTTTCCCACTGGTCGCTGGGGCTGGCAAGGGCAGTCTTTCTGCTCAACCGGTGCTCCTGATGCCCTCTGTGGGCAAACATCCACACTGGCTGTCTTGCCCACTGCATGGTTCCCAGGAAAGGGAGAGATTTCCTGCCTCCCCAGCCCCAAACACCATCCATGGCACTTCCCAGAGGGGTTCCCTCACCTGGCCAGCAGCTCCCCTGATATCAGCAAGACGATTAACCAGCAAGGAGTCAGCACAGAGGAAACCACGCATCTTCACTCTGTCCACCCGCCACAGTCGCCTCCCTTCACCCAGCCACCTCTCTCTTTTGTTTCTAGTTCAACCAGCTCGAATGAAAGTCTCCTGCATGAGGACACGTCCCAAGGGGCAATGAATTGCCAGCCCCCTTCTTGCAGGCACCCCGACTTCTGACAGTGACTCTCTTGGAGCCCCACTTGGTTGGCTTGGAGAGGCAAGGAAGTCCACGTTTTAGGGGTGGGTGGTGGGAAAGAACGCCCTGCCTTCAGGCTCACGACTCCCTGACTCTTTTTTTTTTTTTTAAAGATTTTATTTATTCATTTGACACAGAGAGAGAGATTACAAGTAGGCAGAGGGGCAGGCAGAGAGAGAGGAGAGAGGAGGAAGCAGGCTCCCTGCTGAGCAGAGAGCCCGATGTGGGCCTCGATCCCAGGACCCTGGGATCATGACCTGAGCCGAAGGCAGCGGCTTTAACCCACTGAGCCACCCAGGCGCCCACGACTCCCTGACTCTTACAAATGCTCCAGTTTCTAGTTTTCTCTTTACAATGGCTGAGAGATGCTGGAGGAGAGAGTGGAACTAGTTCTGCTCCCTCCACTTTGAGGGAGGTCTCCATGGGGGTTGGGGGGGGAGGGCCAGAGCACACAGGAAGTACAGAGCCCCAGGGAATGGGACACTGCAGGCGCTGGGATCTTCGGTGGGGGCTGGAGGGCTGGTGAGTCCCACAGGTGACTCCCAGATTGGAGCTCCTGCCATGTCCACCTGGGCCCATCCCTCGGGGATAGTGGGGAGGGGCCGCAGCTGCTCTTGGGACCACTGAGACACCCACACAGTGCACGGCCCTGTTCGAACCATCTGCACAACTGATGTACCATAGAATATTACTAAGCCTTAAAAAGGAAGGAAATCTGACCTAGTGTGGTCGGTTTCCTGGAGACAGAAAGTAGAACAGTGTTGCCTTGGGG
>LNAC01000101.1:2850268-2883196 GCA_002007465.1 Ailurus styani | reverse complement strand
GGGGGGGAGGGGGGAGGGGAGGATTGGTGTTCAATGGGGATAGTTTCCATTTAGAAAGAGAAAAGGGGTTCTGTGGGTGGCTGGTGGGATGGCTGTGCAACAGATGGTAACTTTCATGTCATGTATATTTAACCACAATAAAAATGTTTTAAAGACCCACCCACATGGGGGCGCCTGGGTGGCTCAGTTGGTTAAGCCTCCAGCCTCCGCTGGGTTTTGGGTCATGACCTCAGGGCCCTGAGATGCAGCGGAATACTGGGCTCCCCTTTCAGCGGGGACTTTGCTTGGGGTCCTTCCCCTCTCCCTCCCCCTCTCCTGTCCCTGCTCTCTCTCTTTCTCTCTGAAAATAAATAAATAACATCTTTAAAAACCCACCCACTAGGACCGAGGAATGCAGAACCTATAAACATGTGAAAACATCTGGGGAGGAGGAGGGGGCCAGGGAGAGGACTCAGTGGAGGGCAAGGGAGGCACAGCAGACTTTCCATGTATTTAATTTCTAGAGCTGGGTAGAAGGGGTATAGACGTTTGTTAAATAGTTTTTAGTTTTTACACATTTTTGCATGGCTGAAACATTTCATTTTTAAAATTAGCTTTTATTTATTTATTTTTAAAGATTCTTATTTAGTTATTTATTTATTTATCAGAGAGAGAGAGAGAGCACAAGTAGGCAGAGAGGCAGGCAGAGGCAGAGAGAGAAGCAGGCTCCTTGCTCGGCAGGACTCGATCCCAGGACGCTGGGATCATGACCCAAGCCGAAGGCAGTTGCTTAACCAACTGAGCCACCCAGGCGTCCCTAAAATTAGTTTTTAGAGCCGTCTTCGGCACAGCAACATGGAAGGGAAGGTGCAAAGATCGCCCACATATCCCCAAACCCCAACCTACATGGCCTCCCCAAATATTAACACCCCCAGCAAAATGGGGCGTTTGTTACACCCGATCACCTGGCCCTGGCACATCACCGCCGCCCAAAGCTCATAGCTTATATTACAGCTCACTCTTGGTGTTGTACATTCTACGGGTTTGGACAAATTATGACCTGGATCCACCCGCCCTAATCTGACACAGAGTATTTTCACTGCCTTCAAGAGGGCACATCCAAGCCCGGCTGTCCGGAAGCAGTCATCGAAGCGTTTCTGGGTCGGAGCCCCAGAGTGAGTGTGTAGACTTGGTCTACACTGCGGCGTGACGCCGAGGAGGGGCAGCCTGAGGTCCTGAAGGGACAGCAGAATAGAATCACAGTAGCCCAGGATGGAGAGTTTCCTGAGGTCGAGCAGGGTGGGAGGCCAGGGAGGGGGACAGGAACACCAGGGCCAGTCGCCAGCGCAGCGGACCTGGGTGCGTGGTGGCCGTTGGGAACGCAGCCAGCAGAGCCACCATCAGACGGAACAGAAGGAGGGGGTGATGACCTGTTTAGGTACTCGCTTCAGCATCACTTGTAAGCATAGAATTGGAGCAGCCTCAGGCTTGACAGAATGGGACCAGCTACATAAATTAGGGTGCGGCTATTTGGCGAAAGACTTCAGATCCTTAGAAAGGGGAATGTTCCTAATATAGCCATACATAAGAGAAGCCGGTCTTGAAATAGTAGATTTTGTATCATCCCATTTGGGAAAAAGATTTTGTGTACGTGGAAGAAAAATTATCTGGGCAAGACAAACCAGAATGGTAATATAAACTCTGGGTTTATAGGAGGTTTATTCTCTTTTTGCTTAGTTGTATTTTAAGAGGTTTCTGGGAGCACCTAGATGGCTCCATCCGTTGAGTGTCCAACTCTTGATTTTCGCTCAGGTCATGATCTCAGGATTGTGAGTTTGAGCCCCGCGTGAGGCTCTGGGCTCAGCAGGTAGTCTGCTTAAGATTCTCTCTCTCTCCCTCACCTTCTTCTCCCCTCCTCTCCCTCTCTTAAAAAAAGAGAGGTTTCTGCAGTGAACGCAAAGTACTTACAAATATAAAGAGGAGGAGAGGGGTCTTCCACGGGGAAGCGGAACCACTCTGGGTTCCCTCCATTCAAGGACACTGAGAGAGAGAAGCTGTGAAAGGATCTGTGCACCTTCAGCAAGGCAGTAAGAATTTCCCAGGCCCCCACTGTGTGCCAGTTCTCAACAAGCCCCCACTATGTGCCCATTCTCAACAAGCCCCCACTATGTGCCCATTCTCAACAAGCCCCCACTGTGTGCCCATTCTCAACAAGCCCCCACTATGTGCCCATTCTCAACAAGCCCCCACTATGTGCCCATTCTCAACAAGCCCCCACTGTGTGCCAGTTCTCAACAAACCCCCACTATGTGCCCGTTCTCAACAAGCTCCCGCTATATGCCCATTCTCAACAAGCCCCCACTGTGTGCCAGTTCTCAAGCCCCCACTATGTGCACATTCTCAACAAGCCCCTATTATATGCCCATTCTCAACAAGCCCCCACTACGTGCCCATTCTCAACAGGCCCCCACTACGTGCCCATTCTCAACAGGCCCCCACTCTGTGCCCATTCTCAACGAGCCCCACTGAAGCAGCAGGGCAATGGGGAGGGGAGGCAGAGAAGGGAAGCTGAAGGGGAATCCCATTTCTGAGACCCTTGGGCACTGAACACGGCCCCATGTGGGGCTCACTGCTCAGCCCCAGGGCCTGTCTGTTCTTGGACCTCACCGCCTTCCTTCCGCTCCATCTTGGCCTCCCCCATCACGTGCCAACTTTGGACTTTTAGTTATTTCTTGTTTTTACTGTGGAAACTAGAACCGTAAGAGAAGATAAGTGTCATTGTTGCAACTGACGATGCCTGCCTGGGACTTGGAGGGTCTGGGCTGGAGCTGAGGGCCAAGAAGCATCCTTGTTCTCCGGGGACACCCGTCCACTGGTGCGTGTGGGCCATGGTCAGGGTGCGGACATCACGGTTACCATCTGAACCATTTCAGGTGTACATTCCGTGGCCTCAAACACATTCATGTCGATAGGCAGCCATGACCCCTATCCACCTCCAGAACTCTTCATCTTGCAAAACGGAACCTCTGTCCCCATTGGACACCAGCTCCCCAGCCCCTGGCAAGCACCCTCCTCCCTCCTGTTTCTGCGAATCGGACGACTCTAGGTACCTTGTACGGGTGGAATAACATAGTATTTGCCCTCCTGTGACTTGCTTCTTCCTCCCAGGGTGAGATGAGCTCACGGTTCATCCATGTTGGCGAAGGTGCCAGAATTTCCTTGCTTTTTAAGACTGAATGACATCCCATTGGACGCAGAGACCGTATTAATCTATTCATCCATCGATGGGCACTTGGGGGTGAGCCAATGTTTTATTTAGCTCTTGTGAACAATGCTGTTGCGAATGTGGGCACATAGATCTGCTCTCGTCTCTGCTTTCAGTTCTTGGGGGGCTATCCCCAGAAGTGGAATGGCTGGGTTCTACGGTAATTCTGTGTTTCATTTATTGAGGAGCCGCCATATTGTTTCCCACAGTGGCTGCTCCATGTTACGATCTCCCCCACACGGGGCCGGGGCTCCGACACTTCTCCCAGCAGGCGACTCACTCATCGCAGTGGACTGCCGGGTCTCACGCTGTGCTCCCCCAAACCCACACTTCTTTCCCCACTGGTCTGTGGAGCTGGTTCTTCCTGGGGCAAGTTCTACGACATTCCTGGTCCCGCACCTTTCTAGAAGGTCCCCCAGCTTCGGAAGTTACATGTAACGAGTTCTCCCACAGGTCCCGCTGGAGGGACTTGTGAGCGGCCCTGGGCCCTCCATCTTCGGGGGGCGCTCAAAGCACTGGGTTGGGCTGGGTACCCGAAAAGCCGGAGATGAAGGCTCACCTTGGCTGCAGGGGCTTCAGTCGGGTGTGTGGTTCCAGGGAGCCTGAGTGAGACAGGGAAGGAAGAAAGCCAGTGGAACGACGTGTTGCTGAGCGTGACCCCTCGTCCCGGCTGCTGGCTTCTACGGGACCTTCTGAGGACCCGCCGTTATGAAATGCGTCAGGGGGTCTCAGGAGACAGTAGCACGATGAGGTCAGCCTTGGCCTCTGCTGCGGGCAGGCTGGGCCTTAGTGAATATAGCCGGCTGGGCCCATGGATAGCCTCCAACTCTGTCCCCACGGCCGGCTCGCGCTGGGCTCACCAAGCAAACACCAGGGGGCCAAGAGCCAAGACCGAGCCAGCCGACTCCACGGGACAAGTCAGCCTGTCCGCCTGGTTTGCTTAGTGCCCCCTCTGGTGGCCATCAACGTGAAGTGCACCACTTTGCACCCACTTTCAAGGCCATCCACGGGCCCCTTCCCCAGGTCTCAACTCTTAACTTTTCAATCCTGCTTCTTCTAGATCCTCAACCGCTCAGCAAAGCCATTCATCACTGTTGACGTGTTTGCATGTGTCCTGATCTCTCACCTTTTCTCCCTGCATACAAGGACAACCTGGGACCTTGGCCCACCCTGCAAACAGGGTCTTGCCTGTGATCCGGCTCCAACAGTCTGACAGAACCATTTTCTTCCTTCCTTTCCTTCCTTTCCTTCCTTCCCTTCCTTTTCTTTCTTCCTTTTCTTCCTCCTTTCCTTTTTTCTTTCTTTCTTTCTTTCTTTCTTTCTTTCTTTCTTTCTTTCTTTCTTTCTTTCTTTCTTTCTTCTTCCTTCCTTTCTCTTCCTTTCTTCCTTTTTTCTTTCCCTTCCTCCCTCCCTCCATCCCTCCCTCCCTCCCTTCCTTCCTCTCTCTCTCTGTCTTTCTCTCTTTCTTTCTAAATTCCTTTTTGCTGCAATCGGCCAGAGTCGTTTCTGCTTGTGGTGGATCACGACAAGGGCCACAGGAATTCTCATCCTTGCGGGCGGTGGTTCTGCAATCTGTCACTGCCATACCTCCCGGGACAGGGAGTCTATCTCTCCAGCCCTCGAATCTGGGCTTGGCCAAGGGGACATTAGCAAACATGGCTCAGCAGGGGCTTGAAGGGTGCAACAGCCTTGTGGCACGGCCTCTTAAGTCCGCGGGATGCCGTGGCGACCACGAGACGGGGCTAGCCTGCCAGACGATGACGGACAGGGCAGGCAAATCCCCCTCGATGCCTCAGCAAAACATCCAGCAAACCTACACGTACAAGTGAGGCTCCCTGAGCCACAGAGTGCCAGCCGCGCTGAGCCCAGAAGGGGAATCTATTTCTCCGCTCTGCCTCGGGCTGTCTTCACACAAGAGCATCCACGGCGTGGCCGAGATGAAGGAATCTAGGAGGCAGAAGTTGGGGGGAGAAGTAGGGGCAGCCCCGCCCCCTGGGGCCCTCCATCTCTCCTTTGGGGCCAGCCCCAGGAGGGGGATGAGAGAATCTTTGGGCCAGAGTTTCCCCGGGGAGGTGCGCGCTGCTGAGGACCCATCTCACCACCTCCCTTAGGGAGGGAGCTTCTGGAAAGCACCAAGGGAGCTCTCTGAGCTTTGTCCTTGAAGCTTGGGCACCTTCTCTGAGATCTTCTTTGGGCTCTCTAAAGGGATCCATGACAGTGACTCCTTGGAAGGCCCTCCCTTACTGTCTGTGCCCGTCTACCGGGCCTTCCTTCCCCTCCCCGACCCCCTCCTCCTCCTGCCACTGCAGGTACTCGGACCTCTCTCTTGGGGTGCAGTGGGGAACCCAGACCCACCCCAGGGTCCCATGGGCGTCCAGGACGCCTCATTCCTGTGGGTGGGCGCCCACTGTCGGCTGGGGACAGGACGCATGATTTCAGAGTCTGTTTCAATTTACAGACACACGATACATTTATTTCATATTTTAAACCCATCAAGAGGGCGCCTGGGTGGCTCAGTGGGTTAAAGCCTCTGCTTTCGGCTCAGGTCATGATCTCAGCGTCCTGGGATCGAGGCCCGCATTGGGCTCTCTGCTCAGCAGGGAGCCTGCTTCCTCCTCTCTCTCTCTCTGCCTGCCTCTCTGCCTACTTGTGATCTCTCTATCTGTGTCAAATAAATAAATAAAATCTTTAAAAAAAAAAATTAAAAAAAACTCATCAAGAAAACAGAGCTAAATGTTTGTGGAGGACCAGCCCTGCAATAAGGGGGGAGGGCCCGGTTCTGTGGAGTGGGCGAGCCCATGCACCTTGCTGAGAGGAGTAAGGGGCCCAAGGACAGGCTCCCTGGCCTGTGTCCACGCGTGGATGCTAACTTTTTTTTTTTTAAGATTTTATTTATTCATTTGACACAGAGAGAGAGATTACAAATAGGCAGAGAGGCAGGCAGAGAGAGAGGAGGAAGCAGGCTCCCTGCTGAGCAGAGAGCCCAACATGGGCCTCGATCCCAGGACCCTGGGATCATGACCTGAGCCGAAGGCAGCGGCTTTAACCCACTGAGCCACCCAGGCGCCCACGTGGATGCTAACTTTAGCAGTTAGAACAACTCCAAGCAGCTGTTTCTACGAACAGGGCATCCAGCCCAGCCCAAGGGAGCATGGTGTTGCATATTTTTAGTGCGAAAAGCAAAACCACTGCCATTTATCGAACACTTGCTAAGTGCCAGTCATGGTGCAAAGGGCATTTCCCCCACAAAACCTGTTTTAGTAGGTACTCCTTGGCAGGCTCAGAAGGTGAGGTCACTTGCCCAAGGCCACGTGGCAAGACTAAAGTAGAGAACACCATTTGTCGAAGAACCAAGAAAAACCAAATCGCTCCCGCAGAATGTCCCCAAACTAAGACTTGTGCAAAAAAATTGTGCCTTCTGTATATTTGCTGACAGTTTCTTTCTTTCTTTCTTTCTTTCTTTCTTTCTTTCTTTCTTTCTTTCTTTCTAAGATTTTATTTATTTATTTGACACAGAGAGAGAGATCACAAGTAGGCAGATAGGCAGGCAGAGAGAGAGGGGGAAGCAGGCTCCCTGCCGAGCAGGGAGCCCAATATGGGCCTCGATCCCAGGACCCTGAGATCATAACCTGAGTCGAAGGCAGAGGCTTTAACTCACCGAGCCACCCAGGTGCCCTATTTGCTGACAGTTTCATGAACTGTTTTTTTTCTTTTTTTTCCATGAATTGTTTTAAAGCAGAAGTGTCATCCGAGCTTGGCTTCTGACCCACTGAGACCAGTTCACATCTGTGTTAGCTCGGCCCACCGAACACCACGGATGCACGAGGAAAACTCATCCTTCGGCGGGCACCACGGCTGTCTCCCGCTCATTATCATTTGCATCTTGGGTGCCTGTCTCTTGTGCTATTAACCGACACGCCGGCGACCAGCAAACTACTGCTTACACATCAGGTCTATCCGTTAAAAGTGGGGATTTTTTTTTACATTTTTAAATGGATGGAAAAGGTAAAAAAAAAAAAAAAATTACGTGACACACGAAAATTCCACGAGATTAAAATTTCAACGTCTGTAAGGACAGTTTTCTGGGAACAGAGCCATGTCCGTGTGCACACGGCCTGTGGCTGCTGTTCCGGGTAGGGCAGCAGGGCGAGTAGCTGCCGCGGACACCCTACTGTCCCCAGAGCCTGAAATCCCTACCGTTCGGCCCTGCACAGAAGGTTCGTGAACGCCTAGTGTCTCGGACCTCCCCGGCCCAGATGTGGATGTGTTTGGGTCCCTGTGAAAGGAAACCTGGTCTCTCCAACACGCTGCTTGCGTCATGCACGTCCCGTTTCCCAAACACACGCCGGTTTTCGTCTTCTGGCCCGACTTGCTTGCAGGTCAATGCGGACGTGCGCTTGGACCGGGGCTCACGGGGTCGGGAACTGGAGCCGGCCCGCCCTGCACTACTTCGCTCCGACCTCACAAGGAGCCTGAGCGACCGGTGCTGTGACGATCTGCCTTCTACGGGCGAGGAGAGCGAGGCCGCAGGCAGCACGCAAGGGAAGGAGGCCGAGAAACCCGCGTCCGGGGAAGAGGACGCCACGGCCTCCTGGGTCCCCTTGGCTCTTCCGAGCGGGGTGGCCGAGGACATCGCGGGGCGCTGGGCCTGCCGCGCCCCAGGGCTCACGTCCGCGCTGCTCCCGGCGGGCCCCTGACCGGCCACAGGGGAGGCGGCGCGGCGGGCGCAAAGGGAACGTCCGTCTCTCCCACTGGCCTGGACCTCTCTGCGCTCCTCCTGGGGCGCCGAGGCCCGGCCGGCGTGAGCCGCTCACGGGGCAGGGCCACGTGGAGGGCATGAGGCCGCGGCGCGGGGACACTAAGCAGTTCCTGGGACAGGGAGTTGGGGGGGGGTCCCCCGGGCAAGCCCGGGATCGAGGCTCCTCCCTGGGCTGGGACCGATCCCCTGCTGTCCCTTCTCACGGGCACACGTGGAAACCAGCGGGGAAACCGCCAAGTTTGGGTCCACCAAACGCTCGGGGCTAGGAAGAGGCCACAGAAGCCCTCCCACTGGGGTTTCGGGGCGGGTTTCTGAAACCTGCTGCCCTCGGGCTCCGGCTCCAGGCCCGCGAGGGGCTGCACGGAGCTGCGGACTCACCTGCTTCTTGAAATCTGCGGCCTCCTGTGACGCAGGTGTGTCCCAATGACACAGAAGCCTGCCTTTCCCCTCCTCCTGAACATCACCAGAAGGGTGTTACGAGGGCGTGGGGGTGAGCAGGTTTGGGGCGCTAGGCACATCGCCCGGGGATGCCACGGAGTTGTTTCGCCTGCAGGGCGCGGACTCGGGAGCTCTGGCCCTGCTCAGCCCCTGCGGGGACAGCAGGCTCTCCGCCTCCATGCCTTCCTCCACCGTAGTCGGCCCGGACCACACTGACCCTTGTCTGGCTTTGCCTCTTGCACAGAAGCTGGGATTTTCGGGGCTGACTGTCCGTGTCCTGCAGGAGTGCGGTGCTTCTCTAGGCGGATGGCTGCTGATGGGGCTCCCTCTGATTCCGGCGAGGAAAGGACCATCTCTCCCCGAGGCGTACCCTCCCAAGGGCTTGGGGAACCAGGAAGGGACGTGAGTAGGTCCTGAGAGCTTCCCGGCTCAAGATTCAAGGCTTCAGGCCCCAGGAGTAAATTGTCTCAAGGCCCCTTAGAGTTCACGTTCCACTCAGCTTCTTCCTTCTCGCCCTGGGGAGACTGAGGGCAGCCCGGCCTGACAGTAAGCTCCTCTCCGGGCCTCTGCTAGCCCTCTGGGCGGGAGAAGGGAGCGGGACCGCGGGATCCACGGGCTCCGGTCCCGGGTGCACTTCGAGCAAACCCGGACCGCACGGATAGCCGGTTAGCGCATTCACCGAGTACCCCTCTCCTTCTGGCCAGGCAGTCGCTAACTTTCCGCGTTATGGCTCGACTCTGGGTGGCAAGCCACGAGCGTGCAGACTGGCCCATTTCTACCTTGTGAAATCGAGGATACGAAATTAAAAAAATACTCGGGAAACATAAAGCATTTATTATTGCTATAGTCAAGGCAAAATCTCTGAAAACAATAGGCCTTGATAACGGGGGTAGAATCAGAACCATTATTCATGAGTTTACAGCCTGTTCTCTGCCGTCCACATGTCATAGTTTCACACAGGGCATCTACCACGGGACAGACCTTTGTTACACAAGAGGGAGGAGAACGAACTTGGGAGTCACAAAGCATGGCTTACCTACCTCCGTTAGTTACCGGACTTCAGACCAGTCACTCTCGGTGAGCCTGTTTCATCCTGTGCTGATTACAGAAAGAAAAAAAGACGGGACGGGGCGGAGGGGCAGGAATGAACCCAGCTGCTTGGAGGGCCTACTGAGATGACGCGGGTGAGAACTAGGGGACATAAGTGAAATTGCCCGGGATGCTTGAAAAAAATGATACAAAACAGAGTCTTCCTAGTAACAGTGACTAGAAGCCCCGCAGGGAGGGGCGGGAACCCCATCGCGTACCCTCCGAGCACAGCCGGAGGGACAGTCACCGAGCTTCTGACATCTGGGGGCAGGACAAAGGATATTATCAATGCCCGAGCCTCCAAACTCACCGAGGAAGGAGCTGGCTCGACAAGCCCGTAATATGGACCCAGCTTTACCCTACAAACGCTTTGTCAGTTTTATTTTACCTTAATATACATCTGTACACGCAAGAATAAAGACTATTACACAGCGATTCCGTGAGTTTTACCTAGTTTCGAGAATAATGCATGCAGTTACAAATGAGAGGTAGAAACACTGTATTAAAGACCTAAAAATACAAACATCGTATAAATAAATGTTCAAATTAACTGCTGGAATTTCATACAGATAAATAAGGTAAAAATTACATTACTTCGTCAAAGGAAAGGAAAAACCATGTTTTTGTCTGTCTGTATCAGTATACTAAAATCAGATTAATGCCAAAGAGCTTCTGTGCAATTTGTCAGAGTTTGGATTATGTTATCTAAAAGAGTAAAAATAAAGGATTAAAACTGGAGAATGGTTTATTCAAGTATTCAAGCAGGTGAGGAAAAGAAACCAAACCATACACAATGCAGGAGCCATTTCTGGGGGGACGTGACCTGCCCGTGTTCTCTGTGACTAGCCGTCTGGTGAACAGTCAGGATGAACATGAAGAATACACATTAGGCTGGAGAGAGCTGCCTGTTTTCCTAAGAGAAGACAAACCTCATTTGTCTCTAACTTCATGTAGAAGCTCCACATCACCGACAACCCTTTAGGTCACCAACCTTGTTTTGGCCCTATTAAAACTCTTGAGAGTATTCCAAATTGGTATTTTTCTCTAATACTGCCCAAATAAACCTAGCCTTTAGTAAACCTAGAGATCACAGGCATTGATGCACATTCTGCATGCACAATAAAAAATATGACCAAAAGCAAACAACCAGCAACTCAAAAATGCCACTGAGAAAATCTGTGTGTGTATATGGATAGGTCAAAAAAATGCAAAGGTTCACACGAACACAAGTTTTTACCATTGAAAAGTCCACTGGAGATTACATGTGAATTCTGGAAAGGGTGTAGTATATAACATAATCAAGTAAAATATTTTAAACAAGTCCATTGTGCCTCAGTTAGTTTTAAATTGCAAAATCCAATACACAGTTGTTTTAATAAATTAGTGCAATATGAAAGAGTTGGGAAGATGAACATGTGTCCGTATTAGATCAAATAGAAGATTTCACAATTTCTTCCAAGAGCCTTCTTTCAGCTTGTTCTCAAGCTCGATCTTCCTGAGCTGTTGAAGGATGCATGCTCAGATTCAGACAAGCCTACCCCAGATATCAAACTGCCTGGATGAGATGTCGATCTTTTTTTTTTTTTTCCTCTTTTACTTTATACCTCAGTAAACACGTGGAATTTCACACACTGCCCTGGTGAACTGAGTACAGAGCCACTCACTTTGTTCCGTTCTTAACTATCCTTAGGAAGAACTGCACTGATAATTCTATTTTTACAGTACTTTTATTGACCAAGTTCAAACTCAGAGCCAAGTGGAATACTCTTGCTTCTGCTTCTACACAGAAAAGGGAAGGGGTGACGTCTCCAATAAGGCAGATTTCCTACAAGTCTGTAGTTTTTGGGTTGTTTTTCCTTTCTGAAGTCATGCTTGTTCTTTGGTAGTCACCAGGTGAGAGATTAGGGTTTCCTGGGGATGGGGAAACAGAACCCAAGCTGTGACCCCAAACCTCTCTCCTCAGTCCCAGCGCTGGTCCAGGGACGAGCCTGCAGCTGCTCACAGGGTCGCGGTGCTACAACAGAGTGCTGACAGTCTTCTTTCGATACTAGTTTTATCTAGAAATAAAATAAATTCGTAACAAAAATCATTTCTGTTGTCAAAACCAAGGCAAGAAGAACTAATGGGAAAAAACAACAACCCACCACCATTAATTCTCTATGTGCATCCTTGTTTCTGTCCTTTCTTTGGCCCAAAGTTAACCATTCTGAGTATCCTGTCTTCTTTCTGCCTGATAGTTGCTTAGATGTAATTTCCAGCTCAGTGATGCACGTGGCAAAACTTAGGTTGGCACGTAAAATACAGGACATTTAGGTCTTAACGGCCTGCTTGCTCACAACTGCGAGTCATTTCAGAACTGCCATCCCCTTGACTCTTCCAAATGTGGTGTGAGCACACAGACGCCAAAGGGCCCACCTCCTCCTCTGCAGAAACCAGGGCTTCCGTCTGCTAAGTGGTGTCATCACCCCGGCAGCCTATCAACCTCCACTCTGCTGTCTATCCCACATCTATCCTGGAGTCTTCGTAAACGTCTTCATAAAATTCTTTAGTCAACAATAAGCTCACGAGGCTTAAAACAGTGGCATTTATTGTTATTTAACAATAAAACCAAAGCTCTCTACATACACCAACACACATCTGCCAACACAGTCACGCAGTGTAAAAATCAAAGGCCACGAGGACTTCCGGTGCATTATCTCCAGTCCTCGAACAACCCTCTCATCTTTCGGAAGAAGAAACAGACCACAGGAAGGGAAGTGAGTTGCCCACAGCCAAGGTCCAAACCTAGGCCATATGATGCCAACTCTGCTCGCTCGTCCTGCGGCACCCATAGGAGACAACTCTGCTGTCTGTTTTCTAAGTCGACTTACATTTATGTACATTTTCGATATCGGCAGGGTCCTGGAGAATCTTAGTGAGGCCTTCCAGAAGAAGGGCTGCCTTATGATAGCGATAAACAATATCCTCGGTCTGCTGGAACATCTCATCCAGGGCGGCGGACTGAACCTGAAGCCAAGTCAGCAGAAACGAGAAGAGACTCAACTTTGCCAAGAAAATACGAATCCATTTGGGCAATGCAGCTTTTAATGGAATCTATCTAAAATTAACACATTTTGACAAAATGATATAATCAAACTATATAAAACCCAAAAATTCATCAGATGAACAAAATAAAACAGGAGCTTCTTGACGAAAGAGTTACTCTGTGCTCAAACGTCATCTCGGACTCAGATGCAGAACTCATAAAACTTCTCAACTGGCTCTTCGACGACTACACTAAAAAGTTTCTTTTATTTTTATTTTTTTAAAGATTTATTTATTTATTTATTTGACAGAGAGAGAGAGAGAGAGGTCACAAGTAGGCAGAGAGGCAGGCAGAGAGAGAGGAGGAAGCAGGCTCCCTGCCGAGCAGAGAGCTCGATTCGGGGCTCCATCCCAGGACCCTGAGATCATGACCTGAGCCGAAGGCAGAGGCTTTAACCTACTGAGCCCCTAAAAAGTTTCTTTTAAACATACACTTTCACATTAGGGCAACCTGACATTTCATTAAAGTAGATTCTATTATAGTAAGATAATTAAGTGGTGTGAAAAGTCCTCTATTAGCTTTTTTTAACCAAAGAATTTTCAGGTGTGGTCATTCATTCGTTTAGAGATGTGCTGAGCCCCTTGCCGGGGGCCTGGCACTGTGCACCCAGTGAAGGAGAGCGCACTGTCCAGAGGGACGTACGGGCCTGGAAAACATGGCATTCTCATTCCAAGGGATACATGGTATCAGAGGGGAAGGCCCGGAAGGGCAGGGAGTAAATGCTGGGTGCATCTAACCCAACCACGGAAGGGAGAGAAGATCAGGGAAAGCCTCCGGAAGTGATGTTTAGGTGGAGTCTGGAGAGACTGGAGGAATGGGAGGAGGCCAGGTGACGGGAAAGGTGGGGAGGAGTGTTCCAGAAAGAGGGGACAGCAGTAGTAGTCACAGGTTGTGAGTATTTGAGAAGTTTTCCCAACAGTATTCTGAAACGAGGCCCCAAATGGCATCACTTAGGGCAAGTTGGTAAACCAAGACTTAACACCCAACCTAACTGCCGTCTCAGTGCCTCAGGAATGTAACTTCAACCAGTCAACGTGGCATTTCCTGGTCAAGAGACCCCTTCTGCTCCCCATCAGGAGGGCAACTTTGCCTGAACAATGCATTTCTGGCTAAGAAATTCCTTCCGTCTTTCTTATGGCCCCTCCCGCCCTTTAAAAACCATTGTTTTCTTTAGCTCAGCAGAGCTCCCCACTACTTCCTAGGTGGGATGCTCCTGGTTCATGAATCATTTAACAAAGCCAGTTAGATCTTCAATTTTACTTGGCTGAGTTTTGTTTTTTAACATTCTCTTTAATCATTAAATGCCAGGACTGTCAGTAACCCAGTATCCTAATGTATTTGTCAATATAATCTGTTTCTTCCAAACAATACTTTAAAGCCACTTACAATAAAAATTTTTTTTTTGGTACAGAAAGTCCATTCTGAAAAGGAAGAAGAAATAACTAACTAAACATAGTGCTAGTATCAGTAAGCTTGCTCTGCAGCCTGGGCAAACTTATTCAAGTTACATTGCTCTTATTATCAGAAAAGAAAGGAGCACTGTAACTCCTTTGGAGAGGACATTTTTCCTGGCACAAAATTCTAAAAATCACTTATCATATGAAGTCTTAATTCAGTACAGAGTGAAAGGATGTATATTATTCATAGCAATACTTTAGAGCAAAATAATGTGCATTATTCTTATCAACAGTTTATATTCCAAAGTTATTTTCCTATGACTTTTGATAATGGGTTTCAGAATGAGGCCAAGGGTAATATAACAGTAAAATTCAAACCGGACAACTTTCGGGGGAGGAGGGAGATTTTTTATTTTATTTTTTTATTTTTTTATTTTTTTATTTTTTAAAGATTTTATTTATTTATTTCACAGAGGGAGAGAGATCACAAGGAGGCAGAGAGTCAGGCAGAGAGAGAGAGGCGGAAGCAGGCTCCTCGCTGAGCAGGGAGCCCGATGCGGGCCTCGATCCCAGGACCCTGAGATCATGACCTGAGCCGAAGGCAGAGGCTTTAACCCACTGAGCCACCCAGGCGCCCGAGATTTTTTATTTTAATGTGGCAAAAATAAGATTGGTCACTAATTTTTCCCCTACGTAATCACTTCTTTAACAGTACCTAACTTCATCTCTACTTCAGAGCAATGTTTCCCCCAGAGACAGAAACAAATGATTTCTAATAGTACAAAAACACAGTTGGAAAAGCAGATTTTACTTTTGTGTCTTTACTCAGGTAAGAGTCGGGGCACAAGGACTGGTTAACAGAGCAGGATTTCTCCTAATTTTTTTTTTTTAATCTCCTAATGTTTTGTTATGCCAAAATTTCTGAAACAGCAGAAAATGCAGATACAGGCAAGGCTTTTAGATGCAAAGGATAAAAAGATTAGACTGTGCCTAATGTCAGCAATTTTTAAGAGGTACAATAAAATGTCACCAAGTGTGGTAGCCAGTGTTATTTAATGTGTTACTTGTGCTAATGACATCTAATTACACTTTTCGTTAAGAGGGAGTCACAATGTTTGGGACTTGGGAATGGTTAAGGGCAGAAACTCTTTTTAAAAGGATAATGTCAAAGGGCGCCCGGGTGGCTCGGTCAGTTAAGCCTCTGACTCATGGTTTCTGCAGAGGCTGTGATCTCAGGATAGTGAGATTGAGTCCTGTGTCGGGCTCTGTGCTCAGCACAGAGTCTGCTTGATACTCTCTCTGCCCCTCCCACAAGTGCTCTCTCTCTCTCAAATAAATAAACCTTTAAAAAAATAATAAAAGGAAAATGTCAAGTAGGTATTCAAAAGATAGTCTTTTATGACAGTCAACCTTAGAAAGGGTTACCATTTCTACAGCACAGTTATAGATGAGTTTCTCTGCAGTCACGCTGTTGATTTCATCAATAAATCTCTGTTTGTCAGAGAAGAAGCGATTCAGCTTTTCTGTAAGTTTCTTGCACATGGTGATGCAGAATTTATATCGTTCATTCAGATTTTTGACAACTGGAAAGAAGGTGAGATGAGAACTAATTTTAATTTTCCTCCCAAAATAAAAATAAAGTCACAGTGACATGCATCTCTTCTGGTGATTTAAGGAAAGTGGCACTAAATGATCTTTGGGAAAAAAGAAATGAAAGGGAGGGGAGGGGAGGGAAGAAAAAAGAAAAGACCGGAAATCTGGTTCTTTCATGGGTTCTCTTCCAGTTAAGAAAAAGTTGAGAATAAAGCACTTCTGGCTGTTCTCTGTATCAGTTAAATGGCAAGAACAAAGCCCAGAAAAGTCAGCATCTTTGCCCGTCTAAGAATATTCACTACCACAGGATTCCTCATCCAACTCCTTCTCGGGGTAACGGGAAAAGGGCGGCGCGGGGGCGTGGGCGTCCGGTGCTGCCCTGCCCCCCCATACCTTGTTTCACAGCCGTGGACGGGCTCAGCTTCCCGGACTTGATCTGGGCTTTGGCGAGATGCAGAGAGGCTGCTAAGAGCTGTGCGGCTTTCATGTACAACACCAGCTGCTCCACACGCCTGCACCGGAAGGAAGACACAGACAGAGTGTTATCCTGGGAGCCAACATGCCAGACTCCGCTCTCTGCGCATCGGGTCACCAGTCAAAGAGCGTTTCTAAAGGAGCATCATTCTCCTTGACCTTTTTAATGCACAAGTAACTCCTGAAGGAAAAAGGTTCAGCACGGAAAAAGACGTGTGTGTACTTTGAGTACAATGGGTAGACTAAAAAAACCAATACAATTTCTTCATCATCAAATATCTTCAACAGTGTAAGTTGTAGGGAACAGGCAATGCTAAGGTTGCAGAATCTTCAAGTCTTGGCCCACAAGTGGAATCTAGCCCAGTGACCTAACTAAGAGCTCCCCTGAAGCTTTTCATGAGACATGGTCTCTAGTGTGTGATAAGACCTCCATCTCAGACACAAATTTACAGAAAGCACAGAGAATCTGGAAGTGAACGCCAAGGGGCCACGTACCCCCAGTCTTTGCTCAGTTGGCTGATCTGGTCCACGACCACACTCTCCTGGATCTGGTACAAGGAGACAGCGGATGTGCACAGCTCCGGGTGACCGCCCCGCACGGCCGTCAGGTCCAGCACACACTCCGTGAACATCAGCATCATGTTGAGGTGGCGTAAGGTGTCTGTGTGTTCTCGCTGTGGCAAAGCCAATTTGTCTTAGAAACTTGCAGCTAAGAATATGTGCATACTTGTTTCTGTATATACACCGTGGCCGAAGCTACGGTGTTTCTATACTTACGAATATCAGAATGAGTAGAACAGACTAAGATTTTTAAATTCCCAAAAACCAGTAAGAAAATAAGCACAGGTGAAACAAAATGTGGGTGTGGGTGTGGATGAGAGCAGCCACAAAATTAAGTTTCAAAGATATGAGGTCACTGTGCTTTTACTAGAAACAACAACAAAACTAAATAATTAAATCAATATATATGAGACAAAACATGACAAAATAAGTATTGGGATTATAAGGATATTCTGCACACTAAACCTCACTTCTTGACAGTTTTGCAACTTGTAATGAATTATAGTTTCAGAGATGCTTTATTTTAATTTCTGGTGGGTTTTCAGTTCACAGTCATTCCTAACACCAAAGCTCTAAATCTCTGTGACCTGTTCAGTTCGTGAAAGAGGAGAGTATGGGTAGACATCACAGCATGTGCTAAAAATGGGCAGTCTAAAACTAATGTTGTTTTGAGATGTGTTTCTAGCTATAAACGTTTCTTGAAATCTCAAATAAGACTAAGCTTCTCATTCTTTTATGATTAAAAAAGGGTGAGAGTCATTTCCTTGAGAAAGGAGAATAAACCAATTAACTTGTGAAGGTCTCTCTGCTCTCTGGCAGCATACCGAGCTATATATGCTGATATACTGGAAAATGTATTAAAAAACAGTTTGTGTCTAATTTAATGGAGACTGAAAAAACTCTGACAACTGCTTTCCCAATTTTAGCACCAGATTACACATATGTTCAAAATTACCACTAAATTTACTATAAAATCACTGATACATTTTGCATGTACCATTTTATAACTTCTATGTGAAATACCTAATTCTCATTCACACAAAACAGAAATGCTAGAGGTCCAGCATGGAGACAGCATCTGTTCTCTGTCGGTCTGGAGAAGTGATCATTTTAACTGGAACTGCAAGCTAAGCCAGCACTGAAATCAGGGGGAGGACACACCCAGTGTGGGCCACCGAATGCTGTCCTGGAGGCAAGACTGAGGAACTGAACTGGCACAGTCTTTGAAGTCAGCGAATGAACTTCCCACAGTTCTCAGTCTGTGTTCAGCAGGATTCTGATGTGGGTTTCCCTGGAGAACTGGCTCCAAGGAAGGCAGGGGCTGGTCTACGGGACGAATGTGAGCATCTGCCTGCTGGGGTTATTTCTCAGCATTAGTGACGCATCTGGAATTACACTTGATTGCTTTTTAAGCCTGTGTGTGTCATTTTTATGTTTTAAAGAAAAGCAAGCACTGAAAATATAAAGTTCTGGTTTTAGGACCAAGATTTTGCTTTCCAAGTCCTATCGATACAAACTAAACTTCGATGAAAAATCTGTATCTGTCACTTCCTATCAACCAAAGCTTGTTCTGGATAAGTGTCACTGTCCATATCATTCTGAAAACGTGTCAGCAATGGTTTTTTAAATAGAAAAGACAAAATGAGGTAAAGAAAAACAAAACAAAACAAAAAAAACCTGTGGGCACTTGGGGGAGCAGTCGGCTCTCCCACAGTGACTCGAACCCCCTCCGCGGCTCTCCTCACCTCCATCAGCGTCTCCTCGGGCAGCTCCGGGGCTTCGAAGGTGACGAGCCCCTCCAGGCTGGGGGGTGAAGCACCATAAGGCATGTATCTCAGGCTGGGAGCGGCCTCAGCTCCCGGAGGGGAAGCCCCCCAGCCCAGCCCCGGCGGGGAGCCCACACACACGCGGCCGCTGGTGGAGTACAGGGAGCCCCCGGGGCTGCTGGAGCTGGCTGCAAGGGGACAGGACGGTGAGCTCTTGGGCAGATGGGCTGGGCCCGCCCCTCCCACCAGCCCAGCAACAGTCTTGGACCCCCAATTGGAGCCTATGAATAGGTTTTATTTTTCCAAGTTCACCTTTATTCCTCGTTTATACGTCCATTTCATCAACATCATGGCTAGTTTTTTTTTTTTTTTAAGATCTTATTTATGGATTCGAGAGAGCGAGAGAGCGAGCGAGCGAGAATGAGCAGGGTGAGGGGCAGAGGGAGAGCAGAGGCCCCACTGAGCAGGGAGCCGGATGTGGGGCTCGGTCTTGGGAATCCAGGATCATGACGTGAGCTGAGGGCAGCTGCTTCACCGACTGAGCCACCCAGGTGCCCCTTCATGGCTCATTTTAAACAAGTTTATAGCATATACATCTCTCCCCATTGCCCCATAGTCCTCCTCATCATAAAATGCAGCAGAGGCACAGCAGTTCCCTAAATTTACATATGTAATGACTGTCTGGAGGATTTATACTATTTCTCATTTTTTAAACCATGAATAACATGATAATGAAATCCAAAGTTTTTCCTTCTTTTGAATGATTCATTTGTGGTAAGTACTCCAAAGTGGTACTATAAACAGGAATGGGCTTACCACAGATCAAATGTTACGAACATTTTTACAGCTCTTATAACGACTGCCACACTACTTTTGACTACAGGTGTGAGCACCCAGATCCCACCGAACCTCAGCAACGCTGGGCACCTCCTAGTGTTGGCTTCCTAACAGGTATAAAATGTCACTTTCTGAAAATGACATTTTATTATTATTTAATACTGCGAATCAAGATTATTGGCTCTACTTCCTCTCTCATTATCTATTTATAATCCTTTGCTTATATATCTCCTGAAAACTTGATTGGTAACTTACGTAGAGAGAATTTAAAGGACACAGGTACAATACAGACAACAGTGCCAAATGGTAACTCATTTCAAGTCCAATCTAAATACTTTCTTAATTTGGGGTATTAATAACTGTTTATAGAGTATGGGTGATAAAAACCAATCTATTGGCCGATCTAAATGCAGGTAGGATTAAGTACAAAGATTAGGACCCAAAGTATGAAAAAAGGTGAAACTTAGGTTTCTAAAAGAACAAAAGTGAAGATAAACAACCACCCACCATTTAAAAAAATTTACCAAAGGTACTAAAATAAGCCTTTAATATAAGAAGCACCATAGATGCATGTGTACCTGCTTCATCATGGAGAAGTCACATTTATATTATATTGCTATAATACAGTATTATAAATATAGAGTACTTTTATTTTATAAAGTTTTCTCCCCCCTACAAATAAGGTCCCATTTATGCCTTATTACCCTTAAAGGTCAAGAAAATGATGATCTCAATGTCACTGGTAAGGAAACTGAAAAGTCCAGAGAGGCTGAGGGACTCGTCTGAGTCACATCATTAAGTCACTGACAGAACACTGCACTCCAAACACAAGCCAAAATGATAATAAGACAATTCTTCACCTGAGTTTGGTCTTGTTCGAAGGACCATATGGGTACAAGTGGGGGCCGTGGCACTGTGTGGAGGAGATCCTACAGTGAACAGGACAGCTCTGGAACTTGCTGCTGTTCCTATAGGAGGTGCCAGTCCAGCACCACAAGCTCCTGCAGGGGCTACAGCGAAAAGTTTACACAATGTTACGTTGCTTCCACAGTGTTTGTATTTGGGGTGGGATTACAGGGAGACCATTACTTTTATAGTAGGGCTTCTGGGGTTTTTTTACATTAAGTATTTATTACTCTTAACATCAGAAATTCAACACAGATCTCCATTGATAATATGTTATAGTAATCTCTTCTCAGCTGTGAATCTTCTTCACACCAAAGCCTCCTATTCAGAATCACTTCATATACTTCTAAAGGACGTGAGCTATAATCACACCTGTTAAGGATCATCCAAAAAAGTAGAAACCAAGAACTTAGAGTAAAAATGTGAGGGAAAGTCGAAGGGAGATCAGGACTCTCCATGGTGTAAGAGCTTTAAGAGACAGAGAAAGTTGAGTCAAAGTACATGTGGGCCTTTGAATCGCAGCTGTACATCTGTCAGGAAGAAATGGGGGTGGACCTAATGTCAGGGGCCCTGATGGGCTGAGTGTAGGCTAAAGGAAGGGAAGATGGAAAGTCCCTCTCCACCAAACTACACAGAATCAATAAAGTTGTCCAAAGCCTTTTCACACTCAAGCATCTCAAAAACATTACATTTCTGGGCGCCTGGGTGGCTCAGTGGGTTAAAGCCTCTGCCTTCGGCTCAGGTCATGATCTCAGGGTCCTGGGATCGAGGCCCATATCGGGCTCTCTGCTCGGCGGGGAGCCTGCTTCCTCCTCTTTCTCTGCCTGCCTCTCTGCCTACTTGTGATCTCTCTCTCTCTGTCAAATAAATAAATAAAAAATCTTAAAAAAAACAAAAAAAAACAAAAAAAAACATTACATTTCTGAGGACGCAGAATGGAGGCAGGAGTTCACAACACAAATCACAAATTTAAAACCAGACATAGAAAAAACCTGCCATCAGTGTGCAGCCTATCCACACCAGAGCATAACAAACTTGAAGCATCTAATTAACAGAACAGAGTTCATAAAAATCTTCTAGGAAGCAACAAACAGTAAGTGGAAATTAATTAAACAGTATCTATTATTACATGAGATGCACAAAGTGGCATAGATATATTCTTTATGGAACACTGTTATGATTTTATTTTGTAGGTATATGTGTACAAAGATGGTCAGGGATATATTTTAAGAGCCAATGACCCTATTTTTTTTAAGGTCTTAAGTTTTTCCTACTATCAGCAGTTTTTATTTTCAGAAATGGAAACTTCATGATTAGAAAGAGAAATCCATTATTTCAAATGATGATAGTAAAGTTCATGTGGAAAAGGGAAGAGAAAAAGAGGATAAAAATGATCAAAAATGCATTTTATGCCTAAATGCTTAAGGAGAAAAATCTGGTTTTGTATACACAAACTTGGACTTAAATTATAACGCATGTTCATGCAGAACTTACAAGCCCTATAAATTTAAATTAATTTGTAAAAGGGGGCAAGACATAATATGGTCTTTCAAACAAGCTAATTTCAAAAACTGTTCCAAATCACAGTGACTGACTTCTGGTAAACAGCACACAGAACAATGACTTCCAGAATGGCAGTGCTAAGTGTGAGCAGCATCAGAGAACTGCTTCTCAGTGAAACCACCATAACTGGTGATAATTAATTTTTTTTTTCATTTAAGAAAGAGAGAGGGGAGTAGGGGCTGAGGGAGAGAGAGTCTTAAGCAGACTTGGCACTGAGCATGGAGCCCAACATGGGGCTCAATCTCATGACCCTGAGATCACAACTGAGCAAAAACCAAAAGTCAGACACTTAACTGACTGTGCCACCAAGGCACCCTGGTAAAAATTAGTTTTTTAAAAAACAACCACTTAGGGGCACCTGGGTATATGCACCCTTATGTTCAATGCAGTCTTATATACAATAGCAAAGACATGGAAGCAACCTAAGTGTCCATCAACAGATGAATGGAGAAAGAAGATGTGGTGTGCAGGTGGTTTACTTATACGGTGGAATACACAGAGCCATAAAAAGGGATGGGAGCTTGCCATTTGTGACAACATGGATGGACCTAGAGGGTATTACACCCAAGTGAAATAAGTTAGACTGAAAAAGACAAATACCATATGATTTCACTCATATGTGGAACCTGAAATACAAAATAAACAAACAAAAAGCAGAATTAAACCTATAAATACAGAGAACAAACTAATGGTTGCCAGAGGGGAGGGGTGGGGGGAAAGGCAAAATGGGTGAAGAGGAGTGGAAGATACAGGGTTGCAGTTAAGAAAGGAGTAGTCATGGGAATAAAAGGTACAGCACAGGGAATATAGTCAGCGATATTATAACAGTGGTGTATGGGGACAGGTGGCAGTTACACTTGTGGTGAGCACAGCATAATGTATAGAGATGTTGAATCACTATGTTGTGTATCTAAAACTAATGTAACACTGTATGTCAACTATACTCAAGTAAGTAATTTTATAGCAAAGTATGATAATAATGGCTCATTACATAGAGAATTTCAATAAAGAGAGAAATTATAAAAAAGAACCAAGTGCAAATTTGGGAGTTAAAAAGAATGGTAACTGAAATTAAAAATTCACTTCAGGGGTTCAACAGCAGATGTGAATTGGCAGAAGAATCCATGAACTTGAAGATAAATCGATAGAGATTGTGCAATGTGAAGTACAAAGAGAAAAGAGCCTCAAAGAACTAAGAGACACCACTAAGTGTACCTATGCTGCATCATAGGGGTACCAGGAGGAGAGGTGAGGCAGAAAAAAGCAGAAAAAAATATCCAAATAAATATTGGCTGAAAATATCTCAAGTCTGATGAAAAACATTAATCTGTATATCCAAGAAGCTCAACAAATTCAAAGGAAGATAAACTCAAAGAGAACCACACCCAGAAATATCACAGTAAAACCGTAAAAGCCAAAGACTAGGAGACAAACTCCGGAGCAGCAAGAGAAAAATGATGTGACACATACAGGGGTTTCATTCAGTCTACAGCTCACTTTGGAAAGTACTGCCATCTTAATATTAAGTCTTCTTATCTATACATGTGGGGTTTCTTTCCATTTATTTATGTCTTCTTTAATTTATCTCAACAGTGTTTTGTAGTTTTCACAATCAAAGCTTTTTAGTTTACAAGTATAAATTTGTTCCTAAGTATTTTATTATTCCTGATGGGATCTTACACAGAATTGTTTTCTTAATGTCATTTTCAGATTGTTTCTTGCCAGTGTATAAGAAATACTGTGGATTTTTGGGTACTGATCTTGTAACTCTGCAATGCTGCTGAATTTATTGGTTCAAATAGTTTTTTAGTGGATTACTTAGGGTTTTCTACATACAAAATCACGTCATCTGTGAACAGAGGTAGTTTTACTCCTTTCTTTCCAAACTGGGTGCTTTTTTGTTTTTGTTTTTGCCCAGTTCCTCTGGCTAGAGCCTCTGAAACAATGCAGAATAGAAGTGGTGAGAACAGGTATCTTTGTCTTGTTCGTGATCTTAAGGGGGAAAACATTCAATCTTCCATGTTTAAGTATAATGTTAGTTGTGCATTTTTCATAGGTGTTCTTTATCAGGTGAGTAAAGTCACTTCTGTTCTTAGCGTATTATTATGTATTACATTAATTGATATTCATATGTTAAAGCAACATAAGAATCCAGGGAAAACTTTTACTTCATAAAATTTGTATTTCATAATGGAAACTCAAGGACCCAGAAAAACCAAAATAATCTTGAAAATGAAGAACAAAGGACTCACATTTCCTTGGTTACTATAAAGGTACAGTAATCAAGGCAGTATGGTACCAACATAAAAATAGACACATAGATTGGTGAAATAGAATTAGGATCCAAAGATAAATACATTTATAGTCAACAGATTTTTTCTTACAAGGCTAACAAAACAATTCAATGAAAGAAAGAATAATCTTTTCAATAAATGGTGCTGGGACCACTGAATATCTACACACAAAAGAATATCCTACATCACATCATCCACAAGAAAGTCGGTTAAAGTGGATCACAGATTTAAATATAAGAGCTAAGATATAAAACTCTTAGGAAAGAATACAGAGTTAGGCAAGGGTGTCAGGTGTTATTTAAGAAGGGGTATCTAGGGCGCCTGGGTGGCTCAGTGGGTTAAAGCCTCTGCTTTCAGCTCAGGTCATGATCTCAGCGTCCTGGGATCGAGGCCCGCATCGGGCTCCCTGCTCAGCGGGGAGCCTGCTTCCCCCTCTCTCTCTCTGCCTGCCTCTCTGCCTACTTGTGATCTCTCTCCCTCTGTGAAATAAATAAATAAAATCTTTAAAAAAAAAAAAAAAAAGAAGGGGTATCTAGATAAACTCAAAAACAACAGAGAAAAGTTTAGCCTGACACATACAGCTACAGTAAACACTAAGCACAGCGGAAATCCTAGCCAAGAAAACAAACAAACAAGCAAAAAAAAACCAAACCTCATACTATTTAACTCAATTCCTGTTATCTAATACATCATGTCAGGCTTTCAAAAAAAAAAAAGTTCAAAGATATACTAAAAGGTAAAAATAGTTTGATGAGACAGAGCAATCATCAGAACCAGACTCACATACAGCACAGACTGGAATTATCAGATTAGAAATTTAAAATAAATATGGTTAATATGCAAGGACTCATTAGGGAAAAGTAAACAACATTGTAAGAAGAGATCGGACCATAAGCAGAGAGATGGAAAACTCTACAGAAGTATCAAAAGGAAACATTATAAATCAAAATCACTGAAACAGAAATGAATAATTTAATGAACTCCCCAGTAAATGGACATGGCTGAAGAAATTAGTTAGCTTGAAGATGTGCCAATATGAACTTCCAAAACTGGAAAGCAAATACAAAGAAGAATGAAAACGAAGACAGAAGAGTCAAGAACTGTAGGAAGGACAACTACAAAAGTATAACATATACATAATGGGACTACCCTAGGGGGAGAGAGAGAGAAAGGAACAGAAGAAATATTTGTAGTAGTAATGACCGAGAATTTTCCAAAATTAATGACAGAACCAAACCACAGATCCAGGAAACTCAGAGAACACCAATGAGGATGAATACCAAAAAAACTACACCTAGACATAATCATATTCAAACTGCACCAAATCAAAAACAAAGAAAAAATCTTGAAAGAAGCCAAAGAAAAAGCACCCCACCTTTAGAAGAACAAGAGTAAGAATTACATGGACTTTTCTTCAGAAACCATGCAAGCAAGAAGAGAGTGGAGTATTCTCTTTGGATTAGAAACCATGTTCAACCAGATAGTTGATGGTCCAGATTATTTCCTTCTTTGGATGCTAATGGGAGAGTCAATAAAAAAAATTACAGAGAAAATGAGAAGACATTACAATGGTGATTCCAAATTTAGGTGTATATAATAATCATGGGGGGAGTTTTCTTTTAAGGTTTTATTTATTTATTTGAGAGAGTGAGAGAGAGAGCACGAGTGGGGGCAGGGAGGGGCAATGGGAGATAGAGAAGGCCTCCCTGCTGAGTGGGGAGCCCAAAGTGAGGCGCGATCCCAGGACCCTGCGAGCATGACCTCAGCCGAAGGCAGACACTTAACTGACTGAGCCACCCAGGCGCCCAGGAGTTTGTTAAAAGTACAGATTCCAAGAATCCATTCCCTAAAAATTTGGTTAAGCAAATCTGGGTCATGGTCTGCAACCTGTCCTTTGCTTTATTTTTTGACAAGCAGTAATCCAAGTAATCTAGATGTGGGTCTGTGGACATAACAGTCCCTGAAACAACTATGAAAAGGCTAGGGGATCTCAGTGACCTATGGGTTTTTTTTTTATAGGATCTACTCACTGTATAAGAAATGCTCAAGAGTACATGTGCATTTAAGCTAACTTTGGCCAGTATTATCCCACCAATAAAAACCAGACTTGAGTCAGAATTCCTCCTAACTCCGAACTGGTGATCATCAAGACACCCCACAAGCATCTGTCTTGATGTGCTAAGAAAAAAGATGAAGTGGCAGGGAGTGAGTGAAGAAATATCAGGGAGTGTGTGAACAGTCAACAGAAGCAGATAGGTAAAATGATTACTTTCTCCTGTCCTCCAACCCAGCCAAAGATGTCCATGTCCTAACGTCTGGAGCCTGTAAATAGGCTACATTATTATATGGCAAAGGGTAATTAAAGTTGCAAATGGAACTGCCTGAAATATAAAGAGATTATTCTGGATTATCCAGTGGGTCCAACGTAATCACAAGGGTCCATTAAAAGTAGAATAGGGAGGCAGGAGGTTGGAGTCTAGACTGGGCACCCCAAGCCAAGGAATGAGGGCAGTTTCTAGATGCTGGAAAAGCCAAGGAAATGCGTTCTCCCCTACAGCCTCCAGAAGGAATGCAGCCTTGTCAACATACTGATTTTAGCCCCGTGAGACGCACTGCAGGCCTCTGACCTCTGAAACTGTGCAATAATACGTCTGTGTTGTTTTAAAGACACCACACTTGTGATAATCTGTGGCAGCAATAACAGCAAACCAATGCACATACTAACAAATTACTTGCCTCGAAAGAAACCACATTTTCTTACCTATATCCATTGGTCGTTCTGTATTTAAACTGTCTGTGCTGCCCTGATGTCCACCTGAAGTTATCTTCACTTGTTGATCTGATAATTTCCCAGTACTGACAGATCTAGAAAGAAGGAATGGTGTTCATAATGAAAGTATACTTTAAAAAATCCCGATATTTAAAATAATAAGGGGGATTTAAGCTGAGCCATAAAAGGGTTAATGGGAAGTCAGAGAATAAGGAGACAAAAATAGATACCAGACAATTCAAGGCAGAGATGAACTTCAATAACCCAAACAAACAAAAAGCAGACATAGAACAGTCAGGAAATTTAGTGAGGACTCTATATTCACAGTTACAGGAAGCACCTGTGGTTTTCAGTCTAGATGTATACAGTTCATATCATTAACCAAGTGGCATAAACCAGCTACTAAACTGATTTGGTCTGGTTTGTCTTTATCATAGAAATATACATACTATTACAGTTTTCACATTGAAGGGGGAGAGGAAATGGTATCTTTTACCTGCCAAACACTGCTTTGTTCTGCTGCTCAGACTTCTGCCTCTCACTTCCTTGAACTAAGAGACAATGAGAGCATTCCCGTGGGTCATTCCCATCTTTAGATTGCCCTTCAGAAGGCCCATGACGAGTCACCAAGGCTAGCAGGTTGGAAGATGCTTGCGTTTTAGGTATTTTGAAAGGAGCTGTGGTCTAAGGAAACATATGTAAGCTGGTTACTACACCGTACGCAGCATTCGGAATTGTCAGGAATGTAAGTCAGACCTGGATTCACATCCTGACTCTTCCACTGACAGCCTCTATGACCTTGGACAGTTCATTCTCTCTAGCCTCAATTTCCTTTCTGCGGGAATAAGTGGGATAATGTATAAAAAGCATTCAGCATAAAGTACTTAGATTATGCCTGGCTCATAGCAAGTCCTCATTAAATTGTAGCTATTCTCATCATGAATCTTTTCCATAAAGCAGAGTAGCCCCCCATCCATGGTTTTGCTTTCTGTGATCAACCCTGGTCTGGAAGCAGGTGATCCTCCTCCTGATACACTGTCAGGAGGTCAGTGGTAGCCTAACACTCGGTCCCACGCCTACCTCATGCCCTCACTTCATCTCACCACGCACGCATGTTCCCACCTCACATCCTCTGCTTCTCCCTCTCCCTCTGCCCCTCCCACCACCGCTCGTGCTCACTCACTCTCTCAAATAAATTAATATTTTTTAAGATTTTATTTATTTATTTGATAGAGAGAAAGAGCAAAAGTAGGCAGAGCGAGAAGCAGGCTCCCTACTGAGCAGGGAGCCCGATGTGGGGCTTGATCCCAGGACCCTGGGATCACGACCTGAGCGGAAGGCAGACACTTAACGGACTGAGCCACCCAGGCACCCCAATAAATAAAATCTTAAAAAAACAAACTCCCCCCATGATTATTATATATTTTATATATCCTGGGTGTATTTTGAGAGAGAGAGACCACATTCACTTAACTTTCACTGTGGCCTACTGTTATAACTGTTCCATTTTATTATTAGTTATGGTTATTAATCTCTCACTGTGCCTAACTTATAAATTAAACTTTATCGTACTATCGTGGTTTCAGTCATCCGCAGAGGGTCTTGGAGCACATCCTCTGGGGACAAGGGAACTGCTGTCAAGAGCTCAGCTAAGCTGCTCCACAGCACTGCTGACTCCGTGTCACTCCGTGTGGCCACGCAGCTGCAGAGCCTTAAACCGACACCAGCCACTTGTGCAAGCGTGCGCCCTCGAGAGCAGACTGTGGTCACAAGTACATTAAATTCTGGAGATGACTCCTCCAACAACCCTGATGGTCTCAAGTCTCCCCCATCCCTGAGGCCTTCCCCTTGGGTGTTGCACACATAAAGACTCCTGTGGAGCTTACCAGAATCCCATTCTTTTGGCTCAAATGAACCAAAGTCCTTTAGCTCAGGAACCCCAAAGTCCTCCATTCCTGGGCCCTAATAAAGGCATGTGGCCCAGGTCCTGTTTTTGTCTGCACCTGCCTGGACATCCCCATAGGCTCTCGAGGCATGCCAGGTACTTCTGCCCAGATACGTGAGTGACAGACTTCTCTATGCCGATTTCTCTTGGGGTCGGCTCTTGGACCTGAGCTTAACACACAGCACCTTGTGCTCCATGTAACAAATGTTAATTTAACAAGGTCGTAATGCTGACAAGAGAGTTTAATAAACACACCTTAGTAGGAGAGCCAATGATGGTTGGTAAAGGAGTTTTAAAGAACCAGTCTGAAGTGCGAGGAGAGGACCCCAGGTGCTTGGTGGGAGAGGTTCCGAGGCTGCCAGGCCGACTGGGCTGAGGTGAGTAGCTGTACCCAGCCCCAGCGTGGGACGGGCACACAGGGTCCGAATGCTGCTTTCTGAGTTTCTGCTTGTTCTGGTAGATGTCAGTGAGGGTCGGGGCGCTCTGCAGCCTAGCGCCCGACAGGAGAGACTGTGGTGACGGAGCCGGCAGCACTGGGGAACCTGCCATGGACACGCACGCAGGTTAACCCAGAGCGCAGGCAAACACTGAACAAGTCAGAGGACAGTTCTCAAAATGCGAAGTCTAATCAATGTTAAGTTCTTCAGGAGATATTTTAAAGACTGTGTATTTGGCAAGAGATGGTTTTGGGGATAGAAGGTAATGGTGATGGGTACATAAGCTGCTCTTTTTTTTTTATTATTATTATTTTTTTTATTTTTTTTTAATTTTATTTTTATTATTTGCCCAAGGGGTACAGGTCTGTGAATCATCAGGCTTACATCTTTCACAGCTTTCACCAAAGCACAAACCCTCCCCAATGTCCATAACCCATCCACCCTATCCCTACCCTCCCACCCCCCAGTAACCCTCAGTTTGTTTTATGAGATTAGAAGTCTCTTATGGTTTGTCTCCTTCCCCATCCCATCTTGTTTCATTATTTTTCCCTCCCTACCCCCCACAACCCCCCACCCTGCCCCTCAAGTTCCTCATATCAGAGAGATCATATGATAATTGTCTTTGATTGACTTATTTCGCTCAGCATAATACCCTCCAGTTCCATCCATGTCGTTGCGAATACATAAGCTGCTCTTAGCAGCTAGCAGATAACTCAGATTAACGTCTGGTCTAATTAGCACATGAGAACCACATCATAAATGGTCAAAGTCAATAAAAACTACAAAAACCTATGTTGAACAAAATTATTTCTACTTTTTATGTGAATACATGCTTGGGGATATCAATGTATTTCTCTCTTTTCTCACATAGCAGCTAAAAGAAACTTCAATCCAGAATAACTAGATAATACACTTTCCGGGGGATTTTATTTTACTTGTCTAAAAATCATAAACATACATGGATAATTTAATTATTTGCACTAGTTTTATGAATGAAATTCTTTTATAACCTAAAGTGTCCATATTCTCTACAAAGAAAACCCTCGTCCACAGGTACTCTTGCCTCCTAAGGGGACACCACATTAAGAGCCCGAGAAATAGGGTCTTGATATGGTGAACAGCTGGCAACAGCAAGAGGACTGCTCTACACAAACCTTGTTGCCAACTTCAGGTCTGCAAGCCTGGAGCTCCAGTTACAAACTCTTCGGAGTTTGTTGCAAGCCAAACTACCACCAATAATGGTACGGACCTATAACCATTATCTTCCCAAAAAGGAAATTGGAGCTTTTGCTATTGACCACTCCTAGCTTAATCTCATCCTAAATCTGGTATTTAATCTTTCGAACTGGGTTCTGCTGTGTGTGTGTACGTGTATATACATATAAATACGCATATAGAAATAAATAAAATTAGTAACAATATGTTATAAATCTGGAGAAAGTTATCTAAAATTTATTTTTAGGGAAACACAAAATATGAAAAACTGAAAAACTATGAAAAGAGTGCTTTCCTCAGTGACACAGGATTCCTTTAATTAGCCAACTCCTCAAATTCACATACAAAATTTGACTAATAAAAGTGTGATTTGCACATATCTTTTCAGGCTTATATATATTTTATATTAAAGCAAATAAACTATATTTCTTGTTTCTCTCATGCTAGGCAGCTGTTATCAAGAACAGTATTAATCAAAGGAATATAATTTCATTTTCTAGATTGGTGGGTTTTTTTTTTAAAAAAAGATTTTATTTATTTGAGAGAGAGAGAGAGACAGCGAGAGAGGGAATACAAGGCGGGGGGAGAGGGAGATGCAGGCTCCCCGCCACGCAGGGAGCTCGATGTGGGGCTCGATCCCAGGACTCTAGGGTCATGACCTGAGCCCAAGGCAGACGTTTAACTGACTGAGCCACCCAGGCGCCCCTGAGATTAGTTTTCATTATCTACACAACAACAATGACCAAAATTTAGCTCAGTTAATTAATTCTCAAGAGAAAAGATACCCAAAGGAGATATGTGATTAACTATATGATAAGCTAAAGCATATTAGACCAAGATTCTAGAAAGTAGGACAACAGATAGAATATTTCATATCAGTTCTATTCCTTTGGTAAGCCTAGAAAAACATAACTCAAATCCACTTATAACAGGATTAAAATTATTAATATACCAAACAGATCTCCTACCTGATGAGTTTCTACTCCTGGATTCGTGACCCTGAGGATGCCCACAGCAGCACTGACTCAACTGCTCAGGAATGGTCCCAACTATGAACAGGGAAACAGGGAAACAAACGAGAGGTGACTCAAACCCAGTGAAGGATGGAGGAGGTAAGACACGCACCAACTGCACAGTATGTTACAGCTGACAAAGCTGGATGAGCAACAGCTTTATTCCAGCGGGCACTTACTGACCAATGTGCTAGATGCTGGGAACGCAACGATCTAAAGAACCACGACTCTGCCTTGAAACAAGGGCAGCAAGGAAGAAAGCCACATAAACAAACCCATGCCTGTAACAGGTGGGCCGTTTAAGATGGAGAAGTAAAGAGCTCGTGGTGTTTGAGGCTTGTGCAGCAACAGGGGGCTCAGCCAGCAGCCGGCCCAGCTGCTGTCCCTCTGTACCCACCACATTCCTGCCGCTCCTGCCAAGCCTTGCCAAGGCTGCTCGCGGCCAACAACTGCATGTGGACGAGGCACTAATTCAGGCGGGTTCAAGCAGGTCAGAGTATTTGGACAATCTAGTGCTTGGGGCACTCCTGGGGCCTGACTAAAATGTCCTTAGAATTAATTCACTCTAGTCAAGGCTACCCTGCCCACTCCTCCTACCTCCCCCTCTCCCTCACAGGGGTCAGAGCTACAAGGACGTCTGAAGGGGCTCCCCCAGACCCCTCCTCTCCCTGGCCCCGCCATCCATCACAGGCGCCTCCCCCATTCTGGCACGTCTCTGCAGCTCCCTTCTCTGCAGCTCCCTTCTCTGCATCCACCTCTGAGAACCCAAACCAACCAGAGGAAGAGCTGGGGGAGCTCAGGGAGTTGAAACAGGCAGGAGACGTAGGTATGTAACCAGGTGGTTGGTTACACAGGCAGGTAAAGGTTAGATCCCGAGGAGGGGCCTTTCCCTTGACGGCAAGGACAAGGCCTGGACCTTGTCTCTGGAGACTCTGAGGTGGCTCAAGAACTGCTGAGGGGGTGAGGGAGGGCCAGGATTTTGTTCTGGGAAGATTTTTCAGCTAAATAGCAGCTTCAGAACCACTGCAACAGGTGTGGTGATACACATTTTTAAGAAGATTATCATTATGGTTCTTTGGTTTTTGTTTTCGTTTTTTTTTAATTTATTTATTTTTTTAAATTTTATTTATTTATTTGACAGTGAGAGAGAGATTACAAGTAGGCAGAGAGGCAGGCAGAGAGAGGAGGAAGCAGGCTCCCCGCCGAGCAGGGAGCCCGATGCGGGCCTCGATCCCAGGACCCTGAGATCATGACCTGAGCCAAGGCAGAGGCTTTAACCCACTGAGCCACCCAGGCGCCCATGTTTTTGTTTTTTTTTAATCAAGGCTCCTGGGTATACTTCAATCCTTCTCATTCTGCCTTTTCCTGAAATTTCTTCACATTCCCTTACTCTCATTCGGCAGTTTTGCCTGAGAGTGGAGCCCTTTACAAGTGTATAAAAATTTACCTTTTAGAGGTAAATATATATATATATATTTATTTATATGGGGGGTCCAGTTTGAGACCTGCTGCCCTGGGGTCCTCTCTGCACCACCCTCCCCC
>LNAC01000101.1:2830310-2850099 GCA_002007465.1 Ailurus styani | reverse complement strand
CCCCCCCCCCCCCCCGAACCGGTGCCATCTCCCTCAGATTCTGCAGTCTCGGCTGCTTTGGCCTGTCTTGCATGTATTCTGAAGCTGGAGTATTTTGTCTCTCAGTTTCACAAAAGCTGTGGTTTTAGGTTCGTTTTTCTGTTTGGTTGGGTTTTTGTTGCTGGGGCTATGAGGCTGCTCGTGCGGGCATTCCCTGTGTGCCATGCAGACTTCCCAGGACAGGTGGAAAGACCTGGGCTGAAGCTGCCACCGTCTTCCTCCCGGAGCTGGGAGGCCCCTGGTGGACTGAAGCCAGCGCTGCTATATACACGAGTGTCTCTTAATCCTCATAAATCTGAGTGGTAAGTAGGGTAGGTGTTCCACGTAATTATTACCTGGGGTTTCTGATTTTGTGCGTTGGGAACCCAAATCCAGTGGAGATATTTTCTATCCATGAGACCCATTTACATTTTTATATTTCCAACAGAGGTCCCAACAAATGTATCTAGAGATGCTGACGCAGATGGGGATAAGGTAGAGAGTGGGAGGGGTAGGACGTGGCTCCCCATCAGCCAAGACTCACTGCCATTGTGAGCCAATGCTCCTAAAGGCAGTGTCATGTCAGATCTGTCACAGTGGAAAAAAAGGTGAAAACAACAGCTTTACTCTCCTTACCCAAAGGGGAAGGTGAGTAAGGCCTGGAAGACCCAGTGGAGAGTCTTCGTCCAACTGTCTGCATTGTGTCTGCGGGCGCCGGGGAGCAGGATCCCAGCCGGAGGAAGCCCATTGGGCTGGTGTTAGACCTTCGTACCACTGCAGATCTGAAAAGAAAAATAAAATGACTCCCTCTCCGGCAGGTTCTAGGGCTCTCTTTATTTGTCTTTTTTTCTAAAACTTCCTAACAACATGCCATGGAGTAGAATTTTTTAAAAATACATAATATACATAATATAGTCACATGGAACAAATATAAAATGTATAAAATTATATGGCGTAAAGTCTCCCTCCCATCCTTGTATTCTGTCTGCCTAATTCTCAATACTCCCTCAGTCCTAATCCAAAGGTTACCACTATTTTTAGTTTCTAATATATCCTTTCAGAATTACTTAAGTCATATATAAGCAAACAAACTGAAAATATTATCTTATTTTCATCTTGTTTTAACAAAGGTAATGTATACCATACCAACTATTTTCAATTTTTTTGGTTGTTTTAGGTTCTCTTTATATACTTAAGATTACTGAATACCCAGTATTGGATTTTTTAAAAAGATTATTTATTTATTTGACAGAGAGAGACACAGATTGAGAGAGAGAACACAAGCAGGGGCAGGGGGAGAAGGAGAAGCAGGCTTCCTGTCGAGCAGGGAGCCTGAAGTGGGGCTCGATCCCAGGACCCTGAGATCATGACCTGAGCCAAAAGCAGACGCTCAACGACTGAGCCACCCAGGCATCAAGGCTTTTTTTTTTTTTTTTAAGAGAGGGAAAGAGAGAGGGTTGGGGGTGGAGGGGCAAAGGGAGAGAGAGAATCTTAAGCAGGTTCCACACCCAGCACGGAGACCAACACAGGGCTCAATCTCACAACCCCAAGATCATGACCTGAGCTGAAATCAAGAGTCAGATGCTTAACTGACTGAGCCACCCAGGAACCCCTATCCCAGAGTTTTATTTATGAAACTTGTATATATTGATATTTACTGTATGAGAAGTTAAAACTGAAAAAAACTGGTAATTAATAATTCATTAAAATAAACTTATTACATATAATGTAAGATTATGAAAATTAATTCTATCTTCCAAAATAAATTCATGAGAAGCACGACATTGTTTTACATTTTTTTTAAATCACTAATGTCTGGCTCAATAGTTGGGATTCTCAGAATTGTTCCTGCATTCAATCTTTTCTATAGCACAATATATGGGGGGGACACACATAAAGAAAATCCAGCCTTACAGAAATATGTAGCCAGAAAAAGGAGGACTATTTGGGTAGCCTTTTCAGATATTTGTGATACTCGTCTTTGAGACACCACCAAAACTCAGCCATTGGACCACTGGACGATCACTGCAATGTGAAATTTGAAACCATGCCAATGTCATTTTGTTTTACGCTAGGCTCTAATCTTTTGCAAGGTATCTTGTACTTGGCCTAGATTTTTTTATCCATGCAGGATTTTTAAACATTTGGCATTTTGAATGAGTATATGCAGATATTCCAAATGTTGACCATATCATATAGTATCAAAAAGTCACTTCCATACCAAAATGCCACCACAGATCTTAAGAGAAATGGCTGTCAAGGCATAACAAAAGCTGCCAAGATCACAGTGGTGAATACACTGTTGAAAATTCTAATTTTTGCTCAAGAGCTCAAATTTTATGTCACCTGTTTTCCAGGTACAGCAGACTTTGTTCAACTATTTTCAACAAAACGGCTGCCTAATGCCCACAACCAACAGCTTGTCAGCTGTTCTTTCATGAAAAAACAGTGTTCCATGAAAAATGGGGTTAGTTCAATTTGCAACTAAAACAATCATACAAGTGCTTCTGCTCAAGAGAACTACTCCAGTGTGCACCAAAAGTGCTTTATGCCCACAAGCCACTCAAGGTTGAGATTTTCAAAGAGACACAGTAACTTTTACTGCTTCCTTAAAGAGGTTCCTTGGTAGCACTACCGTGTGGTGGTAAAAAAGACGAAAAGTCACGGAGCAGTTGGGTGCCACTACCTTGAAGCATTTTAAGGCACCAGCTGTTTGCACATCATTGCTTCTGTATCATTAGTGCCTATGTCAACATAGTGGAAAAAAGCAAACAGTGTCACAGTATCATTACGAAAACGGTCTTGACCTCATGGACCTTTTGAAAGGGAGCCACACACAAACCACACTTTGAAAACCATTGCTAATTCTGCTATCACTTTGCTTTTTTTCATTTTATAATATACCTTGGAAATTTTTCTACCTCAGTACAGAAGGAGCTTCCTTCCTCTTGACGGAAGGTGCTCCACTATCACAGACGCACATTAATAACTCAGTTGGTTACTGGTGGGCACTTGGCTTATTTCTCATCCTCTGCTATTATAAAATTAACAATCCCTACATGTGTAACTTAATACACAGGCAAGGACTGTGTATCTACGGAATAACTTACCAGAAGTTCAAGTGCTGGGTTCAAAAGACATATGCATTAGTAACTTTCACAGATATTGCCAAAATGTCCTCTGTAGAAAGCTCTCATTAGTTTTCCTCTCATCCTATGAGATACTGTGAATCTTTTCCATTCATTTAGTGAGCCCTTTTAATCTAAAATCTTGTATTCTCCAATTTTAGAAAAACTTTTCTTGATTGTTTCCTGGAAATTTTCTTCAACTTGTTCTTTCTAGAATGCCTACATTAACTAATACTTGAAGAATATTTTTTATTCATAGTTTCCATCTTCTTTATTTGATTCATCTATTTCAGATACAGCCTCAACTTTGTCTTCCAACATTTATTTTTATTTTTTCCAGTTATATTTTGTAATGTCCAAGAGGTCTTTTTGATTTTGATTGTTTCCAATAGCATTTTGTTCTAATTTATGGATGCAGTCTCTAACCTACTTCTCAGGGTACACATTTTTTACATAAGTTTTCTTTTCTTTGTATTCTTGCTATTTCATTCAGACTGCCCTTTTTTGTTTTCAGCCTTATGCCTCACTTGCATCCCTGCCCTCACTAAGCTCTGTGGCGCTGTGGGCACTCTGATGCCCGTCCTACTACAGGGGGAGTCCCCTCTCATCTTTTTTCTGTTTTCCAGAAACGTGCTGAAACCTCTCATAATTGAGCATGTATTCTTATTTGACTTATCTTTGTGGACTCAGACCTTTTTGTTCTTGCTACCTTAGTGGGATTTCAGGATAGGAAATAAATAATATGTAAATGATCTGCTACAACTAGTGAGATTTCATCTTTAACAAGTTCTTCCTTAATTCGTAAGAATTATTATATATACATATCATACTATATCATCCAGCTAAGCTTAACTACCATTTAAATGATTCATTACAAAAGTTTGGTTTTTTTGGTTTTGTACACCTCCATGATACACACACATAAGAGATTATGTTAACCATGGAAAGTAACCGATCTTTCAATAACAACAATTTTTTTAAAAGAAAGGGAAGGAAAAAAATACTCGCTTACCTCGGAGAACCATGTAGATTTGTGCCAGAGCTGGCAGGAGATGTAAGATTCTGCTCTATGCGCTGATAATTCCTTATCTGAGTAGGAACTGGAATTGGTGCTGTCTCACTGTGAGGCGACACAGTGGGCTGGCACTGCCTGCAGCCATAATGGATTGAAAAAGGAAAGAAATCCAAATAAGACTCCTTTTCTTTCATTTGACACCTTAGTGATATCTAGAGAAAATTCTAGAAGAGACCAAATGATCACTTCCATGTGAATAAAAAATGATCATCTCAAAAATAAGACAAAAAAAAAAAAGAAAATCACATTAGTCATTTAAAGAACTCTCCAGGCATTTATAGGCATATTGAGGACTAAGAATTGTAATAAGAACTGGAAAAACATTCCTCTACTACAATAGGAGAAGTCTGTAGGTTGGCAAAATTCTGATTCATCTGCTCACGTTCTGCTATTCATTATTATGTGAAGAGAAAAAAATATTTCTAGGAAAATATGCTGGGTAAAAGAACAGGAAGTTCAAGAGCAAAGATGACTGGAATGTTTACAAAAGTCATGAATGCAGTAAGCATTCCCAAAGAACTCTGACTTTTAAAAAGATTGAAAATAACACTGTACAGCTCTCAAAGCACATGACCGATCTGAGGTCCACATGTTGAAGTGCTAGTACTGGGTTTCTGTAATAGCCTCTTTACTTGCTTTTCATAAATTTGGAAATAATATGTCCTTTCAATTCAATTCACAACCTACCAAAACATCAGGGACAATACTAGACCTTAAAAAAGATAATTTATTTCATTCTACCACCCATCTATAATGCTAAAAAAGTCCCATGAATCTAAGATTTTTTCTCAAATTACATGACAGATATTTTATTTTATTTTTTTTTCAAAGATTTTATTTATTTATTTGACAGAAATCACAAGTAGGCAGAGAGAGAGAGAGGAGGAAGCAGGCTCCCCGCTGAGCAAGGAGCCCGATGCGGGCCTCGATCCCAGGACCCTGAGATCATGACCTGAGCCGAAGGGAGAGGCTTTAACCCACTGAGCCACCCAGGCGCCCTCAAATTACATGACAGATATAAAGAGATCGTAGATCTAGTTATCTAACAAACAGTATGATTATCTTCTAAAGTGTCATGTTAGGGCTTTTTGAACCATTAGAGTAGTTCATATTTAAATAAAAAGAAAATCTCATCTCTCATAGAGATGTTAGTTGCTTTTCCCAATAGTCATTTGCCCACTCTTTCTTACTAGCAGAACTCAAATTTTATGGAAGGTGGTGATTTGCTCAGTGAAATTATGACACATCCCAGACTCCTTTGCAGCCATGAGCAGCCATATATCTTTCTTGGTCAATAAGATGTAAGTAGACGCCTTCTATGTATCTGTTCTTCCTCTTCCCTGCTACCCATGGGTATGCTTGGGTATGCTTGGTGGAGCTTCAGCAGCTACCTTTGAACCATGAAGAACTGGAGACAACTTCCTTGAGCCATAGAAACAAAGGCAACAACTATTTATTTTGACTCCTCGTCTTGCAAGAAAACTACATCTTCAGTGTTATCCACACTGTCGTCGGGACTGTTGTTTCTAGCTTTTAGTCTATAAGCTCTATTTTTCATTTAGGTAATTCCCATTAAGTATCACATATTTATTTATCCAACCATCCTTCTATATTGAAGTATAGTTGACACACAATGTTCTATTAGTGATGACAAGTGTAACATTAAGGATCTTTTAAATACAATGATTTGTGATTTTAATATTTATATACCTTATTGTGAAGTTGTTCTATAACCTGAAAATTAAACAAAACAAAACAAAAACTTCTACTGCTGGAAACTAAACAACGTTACAAGACTTCACTAGCCAACTATGGTGCCTGCAACCCAGAGCATGCAAAGGCCTTAGAGCCCAAGTTCCCCTGAGAGGCCAGTGAGCACGGCCATCAAGGATCAGAATGTGAATGAAGAAATATCATCATCTTTCTACAGTCGCAATTCAATGAGTAAGTACACTGTTGGTGAAGCAAGTACATCTAGGACTTTTTTTTTTAACATACACATTTTCAAGTTCTAATATTTTTCCTGTATTGTTAATCAATGAAGGAAAATTAAGAGTGGAATAAAACTACCCTAAGAAGTAAACTTAGCCACTTCATACATAATTCAGAGCCCCTCTCTCAGGGAATCTCAGGCAATCCTCTGCCAGCAAGTGAGGAGGTGAGCAGCCATGGCAGGTGTCCTGTAAATGTGGTCTCAGTCTCTGGACAGAACCTTCCAGCAGACTTGCTCCGCCTACGAAGTCTTCCCTGGAGAAATTCCCAGCACTCCAGCTAGCTCAGACCACTATAGCCACTTTTCTGTCCAGCTTTATATTAATAACACTATTCAACCACCACCTGACTCCCTAAGCCCAAGGTGAGGAGAGGGAAGGTCTACGTATGCCCCAAGTCTCCAGCATGTGGGAAAAGTCATGCATGGAAAAGATGCATGCATGCAGGGAAAAGACCTGGATGGAATACTAGAAAGACTAAGCAGTCTGCCTCAAATACACTATGCTGTTATTTTATTGAAATGAATAATTTTTGTCTAGGGGTCAGACATTTTCCTGGAAAGAAATACCGATAAACAGTTCAAAATAATTTCAATAAAAGTGAGGTTCTAAGGGAAGAATGAGAGATACTACCACTAACATTAAAAAACTGGCCTATGAGATGATAGTTGTAGGGACATGGAGCTACAAAATTTTAATGGTTCCACAAAGAATATGTTCTGTACCTGCATCAAACCATTTTAATTTTGCATACAGCATAATTTTAGTGTATTTGTAATAATCTGTTTCTACATGTACTTAATATCTTGTGGTAGAATGTATAATTTTTTTCAGAACACTCACTACCTGTCTCTGAACCCCTTTCTACACCCCCTGGTGTGTGTACTCCTGCCACAACCCCTGGGAAGCAGGCTGAGAGAGCAGCTCCCATTTGGGACATGCTGTTCTCTCTGCAGAGCACAAGCTTTCAGAGCCATTACATAGTTCTGCTATCACTATTTTTCCCCTCTCTTCTAAGATCAGCATGTTCCAATTCTTGTATAGAGTCGGAGACAAAAGTACCAAAAAAGCTATAAATCTATGTTATTATTAAGAACATATAAACATGTAATTTGTGACATCAATAACATAGGGAGAAAGGGGGGGAGTATACTCTCATACTCTCTATAGTAGACTTTTTGTATGGAACTGAAGTTATCAGTATAAAATGGATTGTTGTATCTTTTTTTTTTAAAAGATTTTATTTAGCTATTTGACAGAGAGAGAGAGACAGAGAGTGCAAGCAGGGGAGCGGCAGGCAGAAGGAGAAGCAGATTCCCTGCTGAGCAGGCAGCCCGATGCAGGACTTGATCCCAGGACCCTGAGATCATGACCTGAGCCAAAGGCAGAAGCTTAACCAACTGAGGCAGGCACCCAGGTGCCCCATGGATCGCTATATCTTAAAGGTATTTTATATAGTCCCAAAAGTAATCACAAAGAATATATCTATAGAATATGCACGATAGGAAATGAGAATCAAAGCGTGTCATTACAAGATCAACAAAACACAAAAAAGGTATTAAGAGAGAAAATGAGGGGCAAAAAAGCCACAAGACATAAAAAAAACAAAACGGCAATAATAGATCTTCCCCTATTAGGCTTAAAGTAAAAGGATTGAAAAAGATATCCCAGGGACACCTGGGTGGTACAGTAAGTTGAGCATCCAACTCTTGTTTTCAGCTCAGGATCAAGGATCTCATGTGAGATTGAGCCCCATGTCAGGCTCTGCACTCAGTGGGGAGCCTGCTTAAGATTCCCCCTCCCTCTCCCTCTGCCCCTTCTCTCCACATGTATGCTCTCTTGTTAAATTTAATTTTATTTTTTTTTAAGATTTTGTTTATTTATTTGAGAGAGAAAGAGAGAGAGCATGAGAGGGGGAAGGGTCAGAGGGAGAAGCAGACTTCCCACTGAGCAGGCAGCCTGACACAGGACTCAATCCTGGGACTCCAGGATCGTGACCTGAGCCAAAGGCAGTCACTTAACTGAGCCACCCAGGCACCCCATAAATCCTAAAAAAAAAAAAAAAAAAAAAAAAAAAAACCTCCAACNAAGAGAGCAGGAGTGGCAATATTAATATTAGACAAGAGAGACTTTCGGTCAAACACTGTTACAATAAACGAAAAAAGACATTATTAAAGGGCCAATTAACCAGGAAAGTATAAAAATTATAAATATTTATGCACCAAACATCAGTGCTCCTAAATATATGAAGCAAATATCAACAGAATTGAAGGGAGAAATAGACATTTCCACAATAACAGCTGAACAATTCAAGACTCCACTTTCAATAATGGACAGAACAACCAGATGAATGAGCAATAAAGAAATAGGACTTGAACAACACTCTAGACCCAGTAGATACATACAGAACACTCTTCCCACCACCAGCAGAAGAACATACATTCTTCTTAAGTGCACATGAAACATCTCCAGGATAGACTACATATTAGGCCACAAAACAAATCTTAAAATTTTAAAAGACTGAAATCATAAAAAGTATCTTTTCCAATCATAATGTATAGAAAGAAGAAATCAACAGAAGAAGGAAAACCAGAAAATCCACAAATACATAGAAACTAAACAGCAAACTCTTAAACAATAGGTCAAAGTAGAAATCACAAAATAAATCAGAAAACACCTTGAGAAAAATGAAAATGTAAACACAACATACCAAAACTTATGGAATACAGAGAAAGTAGTGCTAAGATAGGCTGTAAATGCTAACATTAAAAAAAAAATCTCAAATCAAAAACTTAACTTTACCCCTCGAATTATAAAAAGTACAAACTAGGAGCACCTGGGTGGCTCAGTCAGTTGGGCATCCAACTCTTGCTTTTGGCTCAGGTTGTTATCCCACGGGTTGTAAGATCAAGCCCTAAGCTGGGCTCCATTCTCAGCAGGGAGTCTGCCTGAAGATTCTCTCCCTTTGCCCCTTCCCCCACTCACACTCACTCATGCACTCTCTCTCTCTCAAATGAATAAATCGTAAAAAAAAAAGAAAAAGTACAAACTAAACCCATTTCCTAAAAAAATTAGGAAATCATGAAGATTAGAGCAGAGATAAACAAAATTGAGAAAGCAGAAAAATAAAACTAAGAGGTGGCATTTTTAAAAACTCAACAAAACCAACACCTAGCTGGGTTAACTAAGAAAAAAAGAGAAGACTCAAAATCAGAAATGAAAGAAAGAACATGACAACTAAGGCCACGGAAATAAAAAGGATTATAAGAGAATGCTATGAACAAACAAGTGCTTGCCGACAAATTGGATAACCTAGAAGAAATGGATAAATTTCTACAAACACATAGCCTACCAAAGTTGAATGATAAATGAAGAGAAAATCTGAACAGACCGTAACTAATAAGGAGATTGGATCAGTAATCAAAACTTCCCAATAACAAAAGAAGCCCAAGACCAGATGTTTCACTGGTGAATTCTACCAAACATTTAAAGAATTAACATCAACATTTCTCAAACTCTTTCCAAAATATTAAAGAGGAGGAAACACTCCTGAAATCCTTCCATGAGTTCAGCATTACCCTGATACCAAAGCCGCACACAGATACTACCAAAAAACAAAAACAAAAAAACCCAGAACAATTTCCCTGATAAAATTTGATGTAAAAACCCTTAATAAAATACAAGCAAACCAAATCCAACAACACATTAAAAGAATCACATACCATGACCAAATGTGATTTATAATATACCTACAATAATGGAATGAAAGACAAAAACACATGACCATGTCAATTCACACAGAAAAAGCATTTGACAAAATCCCAACATCCTTTAATGATAAAAGGCATTCAACAAACTAGGAATAAAAAAAATACCTTGATATAAAAAACACCATATATAAAAAGCCCATAACTAACATAATACTCAATGGTTAAAGACTGAAAGCCTTTCCTCTATGATCAGGAACAAGACAAGGATGCCTGCTCTCACCACTTCTACATAGAATTCCTAGCCAGAGCAATGAGGCAAGAGAAAGAAATAAAAGGCATTAGAATTGGAATGGAAGAAGTAAAATTATTTCTGTTTGTGGATAACATGATCTTAACTGCAGAAAACCCAAAAGATTCCACACACAAAAAGCCATTAGAACTAATACATTCAGCAAAGTTGCAGGATATGAAATCAACACAGAGATATAAGTAGCATTTCTATACACTAACAATGAACAATGAAAAAAAGAAATTAAGAAAACAGTGATATTTACAATAGTATCAAAAACAATAAAATACATAGGAATAAATCTAACCAAGGAGGTGAAAGACTTGTATATTGGAAACTACAAAACACTGCTGGAAAAAATTTAAAAAGACATCAATCTTCATTGACTAGAAGATTTAATACTGTAAAGATGTCAATACCACCAAAGTGATCTATACACATCAATGACATCCCTAACAAAATCTCAACGGCATTTTTTTTTGCAAAAATAGAAAAATCTATTCTGAAATTCATATGTAATCTGCAAGGACCCTGAATAGTCAAAGCAATTTTGGAAAAGAAAAACAAAACTGGAGGTTTCATACTTCCTGATTTCAAATCTACAGTAATCAAAACAACGTGGTTGGCATAACGACAGACACAGAGACCAACAGAATGGAACAGGCAGCCAAGAAACACACCCTTGCATATATGGACAAATGATCTTCAACAAGGATGCCAACACTACTCGATGGGGAAAAAAAGAGTCTCTTCAGCAAATGTGAAAACTAGGTATCCACAGGCAAAGAATGTAGCTGGACCCTTACCTTATACAATATACAAAAATTAACTCAAAATGGATTAAAGAACTAAATATAAGACCCAAAATTATATAACTTTAAAAGAAAACATAGGAGAAATTATTCATGACACTGGATTAGGCAATAATTTCTTAAATGACACTGAAAACACAAGACAACAGGACAAAAAATAGACAAATGAGACTACATCAAATTCTAAAACTTCTGTGCTCAGAGGACATGTCAACAGAGTGGAAAGACAATCTTTGGAATGGGAGAAAACATCCATAAATCATGCATCTGTAAAGGGTTAATAGCTAACATATATAAAGAACTCCTACAACTCAACAACACATGAGAGACAAATGGCCAATAAGTATATGAAAAGACACTCAAAAACCACTAAATAGAATTGCAAATTAAAACCACAATATCACCTCACGCTCATTAAGATGGTTATTATAAAAAAAAAACATAGAAATAACAAGTGTCGCTGAAGATGTAGAAAAACTGGAACCCTTGTACACTGTTGGTAGGAATGTAAAATGGTACAAACACTATGGAAAACAGAATGGCAACTCCACAAAAAATTAAAAATAGAAATATCATATGATCCAGCAACCTCACTGTTGGGTATATACCTAAAAAAATCGAAAGCAGGATCTCAAACAGATATCTGCACATTCACATTTATAACAGAATTACTCACAAAAGCCAAGAGGTAGAAGAAATCCAATTGTCCATCAACAGATGAATAGATAAACAAAACACATGGAATGGAATATGGCTCAGCCTTAAAAGAAATTTTGACAAATGCTACAACATGGACAAACTTTGAAGACACTATGATTGAACTAAGTCAGTCACAAGAAGACATATATTGTATATTCTACTTATATGAGGTATCTAAAGTAGTCAAATTCATAGAAAGAGAAAGTAGAACAGTGGTTACCAGCACCTAGAAGTGGGAGAAATGGGGAGTGCCATTATGTAATGAATACTGAGTTTTAGTTTTGCAAGATGAAAAAGTTCTGGAGATCGGTTGCACAACATTGTGAATATACTTAATACTACTAAAGGATAAACTTAAAAATGGTGAAGGCAACAGATTCTATGTGCTTTTATCTACAATTTAAACTGTTTAAAAAATGACAAATTGTGAAACAAAATAAATTTTAGAATCAAAAACATGGTCAAAGTTCTATAACTTTACTCACAAAAACCAAAATATGAAAAATATTCTAATTTAATATATCAAACATACCCTCCACACACCAAAAACTCATTTGAAGCTCGTCTGCCAGCAGTTCCCATCGGCATATCATCTAAAGGAGAAAGAGAAAAATACCATCAGTTCTGCTCTACCACCTGCTTAAAAAATGTACTGTTCCAACACGATTATTCAGAAAAATCTGAGCACCACACAAATTTACCACTTGTTTATGATGCAATTTCCTCCATGAGTAAAAGCAGGTAAAAACCATGAGTAAAAACACTGAACACACTGCACTCAGCTGAATTCACGGGCTGTAACCCTTCCATGCCCACTTCTAAAAACAAACGTCAGGTCTTTTCAAGGTAAAGTGTCATATTTATTTCAGTGTGATCTATTTCTTCACCATTTAACATGCACAGTAAAAACTGTGCTAATGTTTTTATCACGTTCCTTTTAATATGTCACGAACCCAACATTTTTGACCGTTATGCCCCTAATTCCAATTTGCCCATAAACTCTGTGGTTTTTGTTGAACAATTTTTTCAGAGCGGTAACTTTTAGGGACACACATGTCACATTCTAGCACAACTGACAATAAACAAAGTCTAGTTCACTCCAGTGTTGGAGCACCCCCATCCTGAATAACACTCCCTGTCTCGCATGGGTTGTTGAACAAGATGGAGCCTCTCAGGCACAGTAACACACACCACAGGCCATCTACACCTGCTCCGGTACCATCTATATATGGGAACAGAGCTGAGGTCAGAAAGCAGGCTCACTCCCCAATTCTTGTCACTGCTATGTCTAGTATATCACGTTGCCTGGGTGATTTTTAAATGGCTGTAAAGGCATAAGCAATGTGTTGACATGAAATAGCAGTGTTGACCAAATAAGCTTTTAAAAAGAAAAGTATAGGTTACACTGTTAACCCATACTCAAAAAGGGAAAAAAAGGAAACAAATACAAATATTCTTCTAAAGGGCCCTAAATAAGAACTGAGAAATGCATTTATTCTAGCACATCTCAAATCCCTGCTCTCCTGAAGCTTCCATTCTATTAAGGAAAGAAGGTAATAATGTCAGGCACGATAAATAAAAAGGAAAATAGGGGTACCTGGGTGGTTCAGTGGGTTAAGCATCCAACTCTTGATTTCAGCTCAAGTCATGATCTTGGGGTCATAGGATCGAGCCCTGCATCAAGTTCCACTCTCTCTCCCCCAAAATAAATAAATAATATAAATATTTAAAAATGTATATAAAGGAAAATAAATCAGGGTAAGAGAATAAAGAGAAGTGAGGAAGGAAGGTACCCATTTTAGAGACTAGCTCCTGCTATGGTAATGGAGGGAACAAGGTAGATGGAGCAAGGACAGAAGCTACATTTCACTAGTGTACTTCATTTTGTAGCTTTGAGTTTGGAGCCATACATAATTATGAAACAATATAAAATCAAAAGGAAAAAACAATCCCTAGAAATCAAAAGTGAAATGAAGCAAAACATTTATCACCTTCGGTCATACATAACCATGTAACTTGTCAGTGTTATCACCAGAAGGAAATTTTTTCAAGTGACTTTAAATTTAGTAATTTGATTGGACATACCTAATAGGATTACCCTAAGTACAAAAAGACCCACAAACAGACTTTCAAAGTGGGCTCCACGCCCAACATGCGGTTCGGTTCAGACTCTTGACTATGAGATTAAGACTAACATGCTCTACCAACTGAGTGAGCCAGGCACCCCTGTAAAATGATTTTAAATGGTTTTAGTTAACTATATTGTTATTTTGATATGATATCATAGTATGGAAGGAGAGAAAAGAGAACGTAAGTTCACAAGGGCAGAAAGAATAGAAAAATCAACAGCCCCAAAAATTTAGAAGTTACAAAGTTGACTGAAGCATTATTTGACCTAGGAGACCCAAGAGACAATAGAAATTTCCCCCACATGGTATGAGGGAGTCTTCTCCAGATGTGAGCAGCCCTCCAAAAAGGAAGCATAACACAGAATACATCACCAGTGTAGACTCACTGCCCTTAAGACCCACCACATACGAAGCTTTCAAACAACGTTCTAATTTTCCATTCTTAATTATGAGTATATGACAACTACCAAACATTCAAGGAAGGAAACTAATCTGAAACCCAGACTCCAAAAAAACCTGGGAGAGATAAAAAAAAAAAATATTTTTCATGGAAAAGTTAAAAAAAATTGTAATTAATGTCCTCAGAGATAAAATATTGCACAATGAGATAAGAACAACGCTCAAAGAGAGGGGAAAGCTTCTAAAAATTAAATATATGAACATAAATGATAAACTCAATAAAAGAAAACATCGAGGAAATTTCCCTAAAATTAGAGCAATACGACAAAAGCAAAATCAGACAAAAGAAATAAGAAAATCAGAGTGTACTGAGGTATTTGTCTTATTATTACTTTTAAATCGTATAGATGTTTTAAAGATCTTACATGGAGATTTCTGGATCCCGGTTTCACACGTAAGAAGCTGAACAGACTGAAAAAATCAACAATTCTTGGATCCAAAAGAGAGAGGAGGACAGAGGCAAGCTCATGCCCCAGGATTAGAGAGGCAGACAGGAAAAAACACGGAGTTGTGGTTTATCTGAGAAAAGACTCACCAGCAGAAGGCTTGAAGAAACCACAGCCAGGACAGAAAAACATGAAATGTGATTGACAATTTGCAAGAGGATCACTGTGGACAACCCTCAGAGTTAAAAATTCCAGAAGGATCTAGTCATAGGGAGGCCCACAGTATTGTCAGATTTATCCCCGGGAACTCATACGCTTACTTAGTAAACAGTGGAGAAAAATCCCCTCCTGCCTCTGGGGGAGGGAGGGCAGCGGGGAGGGAAAAGGGACCGTTTTTAAATAGGTGTGAGCATTCTGTTCTTAACAAGGCCTGCCTTCAGGGGAAACCACTTAATCAGAGGTTTATCTGCTCTAGTTAAGCTCCAGACTAACTGAGCTGGGGGCAAGGAAATACCCAACCCCAATGCCCTAGAGCCATCCTGTTGAACCTCAGGCAGGAGAAAGAAACTGGGAAACACTTGTGAAGCCCACGGACCAGAGACCTAGGCTCGCTAAAAGACTGAGACCTAATCACTGGACTACAAAAGACCCCCCACCCCCACCACACCTCACCATCACATTACCAAAAACCTACTTCCAGTAGTTCCTTTTACCCAGGACATCATACATGACTATCAAGAAGTCACAAGGCCAGGGCGCCTGGGTGGCTCAGTGGGTTAAAGCCTCTGCCTTCGGCTCAGGTCATGATCCCAGGGTCCTGGGATCGAGGCCCACATTGGGCTCTCTGCTCAGCGGAGATCCTGCCTCCTCCTCTCTCTCTGCCTGCCTCTCTGCCTACTTGTGATCTCTTTCTCTCTGTTAAATAAAAATAAAAAAAAAAAAAGTCACAAGGCATACCAAAAAGCAAAAAATACAGGCTGAAGAAAAAGGGTGAGCATCAGAACCAGACATGGCAGGGATGTTAGAATTATCAGACTGGAAATATAAAACAACTATGATTAATATGCTAAGCCCTAATGGAAAAGGTAGACCGCATGCAAGAGCAGATGAGCAACGTAGAAAGAGAGACGGAAATCCTAACAAAGAACTGAAAAGAAATGCTAGAGATTAAAAAACACTGTAAAGGAAATGAAGAATGCCTTTGATAGGCTTATTAGTAGACTAGACACAGCTGAGGAAAGATGCTCTGAACTAGAGAACATATTGACAGAATCCTCAAAAACTGGAAAACAAAGCTTTTTTCTTTTTTAGATTTTATCCATTGATTTTTTAAAAAAGGTTTTATTTATTTGACAGAGAGAGACACAGCGAGAGAAGAACACAAACAGGGAAAACAGGAGATGGAGAAGCAGGCTCCCCACTGAGCAGGGAGCCTCATGTCGGGCTCAATCCCAGGACCCCGGGATCATGACCTATGCCAAAGGCAGACGCTTAACGACTGAGGCACCCAGGCGCCCCTATCCATTGATCTGACAGAGAGAGCACAAACAGGGGGCACGGAAGGCAAAGGGATCAGGAGAGGCAGGCTTCCCGGTGAGCAGGGAGTCTGATTTGAGGCTTGGTCCCAGAACCTTGGGATCAGGACCTGAGCCAGATGCTTAGCCCACTGAGCCACCCAGGTGCCCCAACAAAGATTTTCTTAAAAAACAGAATATCCCAGGTCTATGGGACAACTATAAAAGGTGTAACATGTGTAATGGGATTACCAGAAAGAGAAGAAAGGACAAAAGGAACAGAGGGAAATATTGGAAACAATGACTGAGAATTTCCCCAAATGAATGTCAGACACCAAACCACAGATTCATGAAGCTCAGAGAACCCCGAGGAGGATAAATGCCCAAAACGACTACACCTAGGCAGATTCGTTTTCAAGTTAACAGAAAAACTAAAAATACAGAAAAAAATTCTGAAAGAAGTAAAAAAAAAACAAAAACAACACAATACTTATTGTGGGGAGCCTCCTGCCCAGAGGGAGTTAACCAATTGAGCAAAGGCTCTCGGCTCCCTCAACCGAGGATCGGCACCACCCCTTAAACTGACTGGAGTAATGGAACGCTCTTGTTTTAACTGATGGAGGAATACAGCTTTGTTTACCTGCTTATACCTATGTGTACACCTAATCTAAAATGGCCAAAGAGGATGACTGGCGCAGGGGCCTAGACGAGGGCCAGGAGAGGGAAGCTGAGGGAAGCAACAAGGAACTACTGGCTAGACATCGGTCACGGGTGAGGAACTTGACCTAAATATTGACTTTGCTGACTTATGAAATATGAACTGGTATATACTCTGTGCTATGAAAAATAAATTTGACACTGTTGCAGCAATCGCTGTCGGTGTACCTCCCGTCCCCATCCTTTTGCAGTCTTCATTTTTCCTCATCCCCTTTCCCTCGGTTTCCTGTCGATTGTCGCGCGGGCTGCGACAACTTATAACAAAGATAAGAATTACTTTGACTTCTCAGTAATTGCACAAGCAAGAATGAAGTATTCAAAATGTTGAGAGAAGTAAACCACCAACTTAGAATTCTGAACCCTGCAAAATTACCTGTCAAAAGTGAAGGAAAAATAGACTTTCTCAGACAATAAAAATTGAGGGGATTTGTTGCCAAAATAATAGTAACAGTATATTCAATTATGTATGCTTGATGTATATGTTTTATGTATATATGGATAGGCTTATGTATTCTTATATTCAACTAGAATGAATGACAGCGATGATACAAGGGATGGCAGGAAGGAATTAGGATTTTGTTACTATAAGGAACTTCACACTACCCAGGAAGTAGTACAGTTTATTTGAAAGTGGACCTGGAGGACACCTGGGTGGCTCAATCAGTTAAGCGTCTGTCTTTGCTCAGGTCATGAACCCAGCATCCTGGGATGAAGCCCTACCTCGGGCTCCTTGCTCAGCAGGGAGCCTACTTCTCCCTCTCCTCCTCCCTTTGCCTGCCATTCCCCTTGTTTGTGCTCTCTCTCTTGCTGTCAAATAAATAAATAAAATCTTAAAAAAAAAAAAAAAAGTGGACCTGGATTGGGGTGCCTGGGTGGCTTAGTTGGTTAAGTGTCTAACTCTTGATTTTGGCTTAGGTCATGATCTCAGGGTTGTGAGACTGAGCCCTGTGTTGTACCCCATGTTCAGCAGGGAGTCTGCTTGAGATTCTCTCACTCTCCCTTTGCCCCTCCCCTCTGCCTGCACATGTTCCCTCTCTAAAATAAATAAATAAATCATAAAAAAAATAAAGTGGACCTGGATTAGTTATAAATGCATATTGCAAACTCTAGGGCAACCAATAAAGAAAGCAAAAAAAAATGTATAACTGATATGCTAAGAAAGGAAAGAAAACAGAACCATAATAATGGTCAATTGGTCAACCACAAAAGGCAGAAAAAGAGTGGAAGACAAAAACAAGGACAATGAAGAGAAAATAGTAACAACTATGTCAGATATCAATCTAACTATATCAATAACACTTCTAATGTCAGTGGTCTAAATGTACCAATTAAAAGGCAAATTTCAGAGTGGATTAGAACACACAACCCAATTACATGTTGTCTATAAGAAAATCACTTTAAATATAAAGATGCACAGATTAAAAGTAAATGGATGGAGAAAAATAGACCATGCTAACACTAATCAAAAGAAAGCAGGAATAGCTATATTAATTTCAGACACAGCAGACGTCAAAATAAGAAAAGTTGGAGATAAAGAAGGGTCTTATGTAATGATATATTTATATTTACATAAATTCTCCAAGAAGATATAGCAATTATTACTTAACACACATGCATGCCCCTAACAACAGAGTGTCAAACTATGCAAGGTAAAAACTTACAAGGAGAAATAGGTGAAAACACGAACATAGTAGGAGACTTCAACACCCATCCCTCAAAAATGGACAGATCCAGCGGGCAGAAAACCAGTAAGGACACAGTTGAACTCAATAACACCATCAATCACTTAGATACAATTGACATCTACAGACAACTTCATCCAACAGCAGCAGGCTACACATTTTTCTCAAACTCACTTGAAACATTTACCAAGAAAGACTACATTCTGGGCCATAAAACACATCTTAACAAACTTAAAAGAGATGTGCCTGGGTGGCTCAGTTGGTTAAGTGTCTGCCTTCGCCTCAGGGCCATGTATCAGGCTCCCTGCTCAAAGAGGAGTATGCTTCTCCCTCTGCCCCTCCCCCTGCTTGTGCTCTTTCTCAAATAAATAAATAAGATCTTTAAAAAATAAACAAAACAAAACAAAAAGACAAATTTAAAAGAATAGAAATCAGAGACGCCTCAGTGGCTCAGTCATTAAGCATCTCCCTTCAGCTCAGGTCATGATCCCAGGGTCCTGGAATCGAGCCCTGCATGGGGCTCCCTGCTCGGTGGGAAGCCTGCTTCTCCCTCTCCCACTCCCCCTGCTTGTGTTCCCTCTCTCACTGTGTCTCTCTCTGTCAAATAAATAAATATCATCTTAAGAAAAAAAAAAAAAGAACAGAAATCAATTTCTGCTTGCAGACTACAATGGAATTAAACCAGAAATCAATAACAAAAAGGTAACTGGAAAATCCCAAAATACAGGGGAACTAAAAACGCACTTCTAGATAACAAATTAGCCAAAGAAGAAATCTCAAGAGAAATTTTTAAATATTTTGAACTAAATGTATTTGAAAACACAACAATCATTAAGCTTCTAGCCAGTTTAACTAAAGAAAGAAAAAAAAAACAGAGAGGGGGATACAAATTACTAATATTACAAATGAAAGAAGAGGCACCAGAAGAGATCCCACTGACATTAAAAGAATAATAAAGGAATACTATGAACAACTCTATGCCCACAAATGTGACACCCTAGATGAAGTGGACCAATTCTGTAAAAGAAACATCTGTCAAAATTTACTCAGAAAGAAATAGGCAATTTGAATATAGGTCTTTATCTATTAAAGAAATCGAATCAGAGCCCCGGGAGCCGCCGGTCTCCGCAGGCTCGGCCCGTGGCCGCCGCCCGGCCCTGGGCTCCCGGCGCGGCGAGGC
>LNAC01000101.1:2789206-2829336 GCA_002007465.1 Ailurus styani | reverse complement strand
GTTAAATGAAAAAAAGTCCAAAAAGGGTAAAAAAATTTAAATTTTAAAAAAAAAAAAAAAAAAAAAAAAGAAATCGAATCAGTAATTAATAGCCTTCTAAAACAGAAAGCACCAGCCCCAGATGAGTGCTCTGGTGAATTCTACCAAATATTTAAGGAAGAAATTATACCAAATCTCCATTTTCAATCTCTTCCTGAGGATCGAAGCAGAGAAAATATTTCCTAAACTCATTTATGAGGCCATTATTATCCTCATACCAACACCAGAAAAAGACATTACAGGAAGACTACAGACCAATATTTCTCATGAACACAGATGCAAACACCTCCAACAAAATATAGCAAACTGAATCCAGCAATGTATAAAAAGAATTATATGCCATGACCAAATGGGATTTATCCCAGGTATGCAAGGCTGGTTCAACATTCTAAAATTAATGTAATCTATCCCGTTAACAGACGGAAAATCACAGAAAAAGCATCTGACAAATCCAACCACCATTCATGATAAAAACTCACAGTAAACTAGAAATGGAGACTGTCTCAAATTGATAAAGAATATCTACAAAAAGCTACTGCTAACATGCTATATGGTGAGAAATTCCAAGCTTTTCCACTGAGATTGGGTAAAAACATAAGGATGTCCTCTCTCTTTTTTTCTTCCACTGATTTTTTTATTGGCTGTGGTTATTACAGTTTCATATCATCTGAAGGAAGTCCTGTTTCACCACGTCTTTTCAACATAGCACTGGAGGTCCTTGCTAATACAATAAGCTAAGAAAAGGAAATGAAAGGGATACAGCTTGGAAAAGTAAACATAAAACTACTGTTCAAAGATGACATGATTATCTATGTAAAAAAAATCCAAAAGAATTGATCAAAAAAACCTCCTGGAACTAATAAGTGACTAAAGCAAGGTTGCAGAATACAAGGTTAATATTTAAAAATTAAATTGCTTTCCTATATCTCATAATAAACAACTAAAATTTGAAATTAAAAACACAACACCATTTATATCAGCACCCTCCAAAATTAAATATTTAGTTATAAATCTAACAAAAGTCATACAAGATCTGTATGAGGAAAACTACAAAACTCTGATGAATGAAATCAAAGAAGAACTACATAAATGGAGAGATACTCTATGTTTTTAGATAGGAAGATTACATATTGTCAACATGTCAGTTCTTCCCAACTTGATCTATAGATTCACTACAATGCTAATCACAATCCCAGCAAATTATTTTATGGAAATCAACAAACTAATTCTAAAGGTTAAATGGAGAGGCAAAGGACCCACAACAGCCAACAGAACATTGAAGGAGAAGGACAAAAGACTGATACTACCCAACTTCAAGACTTACTATAAAACTATAGTAATCAAGACAGTGTTATACTGGCAAAAGAACAAATAGATCAATGGAGCAGAACAGGGAGACCAGAGAAAGACCTCCAAAAATATAGTCAACTGATCTTTGACAGAGGAGCAAAGACACTACAATGGAGCAAAGACAGCTTTTAACAAATAATGCTGTAATAAGTAGACATCCACAGACAAAAAATGCATCTAGATACAGACCTTTCAAAAAAATTAACTCAAAATGGGTCACAGACCTAAATGTAAAAGAAAAAAACTGCAAATATTGTAGAAGACAACATAAAACAACTGCTCTGTGAAAGACCATATCAAGAGAATGGGATATAAGCTACAGACTGAACAAAGATATTTGCAAAAAACACCTCTGATAAAAGACTGTTATCCCAAATATACAGAGAACTCTTAAAGCTCAACAATAAGGTAACAAATAATCCAATTGAAAAATGGGTCAAAGATCTTAACAGATACCTCACCAAAGAAGATATATAGATGGTGAATAAGCACATGAAAAGATGATGAACATAAGATGTTGTCAGAGAAATGCAAATTAAAACGAGACACCACTGCACATCTACCAGAACAGCCCACCCCAGAGCACTGACATCGCCAAATGCTGGTGAGGATGTGCAGCAATAGGAACTCCCACTCGTTGGTGGGAATACAAAATGGTACAGCCACTTGGGAAGAGTTTGGTGTTTTCTTACAAAACTAAACATGCTCTTACCATACCAGCCAGCAGTCATGCTCCTTGGTATTTATCCAAAGGAGCCGCACACTATGTCCACACAAAAACCTGCACACAGATGTTTATAGTAGCTTTATTCCTAATTGTCAAAACTTGGAAGTAATCAAAGTGTCCTTCAGTAGGTAAGTGGACAGACTGTGGTATAGAATTATAGAGACAATAAAAAGATTAGTGGTTTCTAAGGGACAGGTGGGGGGCACAGAGGATTTTTAGGGAAGTGAAAATGCTCTGTATATTATAATGATGGATAAATGTCATTATACCTTTCTCCAAACCTGCAGAATGTACAACAACAAGAATGAATTCTAAGTAGACTACGGACTTTGGGTGATTGTGATGTGTCAATGTAGGTTTATCCTCAGTAACAAATGTACTGTTCTGGTGAGTGATGTTGAGAATGTGGAGGCAGGGGATATGTGGGAAACTACTGTACCTTCCGCTCAGTTTTGTTGTAAACCTAAAACTGCTCTAAAAAAATAAAATGTTTGGGGCACCTGGGTGGCTCAGTCGGTTGAGTGTCCAACTCTTGATTTCAGCTCAGATCATGATCTCGGGGTCATGAGATCGAGTTCCACGTTGGGCTCAGCGCAGTTTGCTTGGGATTCCCCCTCTCTCTCCCTCTCCCCCCACTTGCTCTTATTCTCTCTAAATAAATAAAGTCTTTTAAAAATATATGCATGATGTATTTTACAATAACAAATTTTTAATAAGGAGAAAGGCGTGGGGACGCCTGCCTTTGGCTCAGATTGCGATCCCAGGGTCCTGGGATCAAATCCCATATCAGGCTCTTTGCTCGGCAAGGAGCCTGCTTCTCCCTCTGCCTGCCTCTCCCCCCCGCCCGCTTGTGCTGTCTCATTCTCTTTCTCTCTGACAAATAAACAAATAAAATCTTTTTTTTTTTTTTTAAGATTTTATTTATTTATTTCACAGCGGGAGAGAGATCACAAGGAGGCAGAGAGGCAGGCAGAGAGAGAGAGAGGGGGAAGCAGGCTCCCTGCCAAGCAGAGAGCCCGATGCGGGCCTCGATCCCAGGACCCTGAGATCATGACCTGGGCCGAAAGCAGAGGCTTTAACCCACTGAGCCACCCAGGTGCCCAACAAATAAAATCTTTAAAAAATTAAATATTGGGGGTGCCTGGGTGACTCAGTCATTAAGCGTCTGCCTTCAGCTCAGGTCACGATCCCAGGGTCCTGGGATCGAGCCCTGCCTCAGGGTCCCTGCTCAGTGGGGAACCTGCATCTTCCTCTCCCACTCCCCCTGTTGTGTTCCCTCTCTTGCTGTGTCTCTATCAAATAAATCAATAAAATCTTTAAAAATAAATATTTAAAAATAAAAAATTTAAAATTTAAAAAAGGGTGTGGCCAACTATAACAAATGCTGTAAATATATCAAAAAGCTGAAGACTGAGAAATGACCTGAGATTTGGAAGCACAAAGACCTCAACAGGAGTGGTTTTGAAAAAAAAAAAATCAAATATACTATTTACACAAGGGAAAAAGACAAAGGTAACTAGAATAAGACAAAAGATGTGAATGTCCTTTAGGTAGGAAAATATAAATATCTATCAAAACACATTAAGGAAACCTAGATAAGTGGAGAAACACATACTTTTTTTTTTTTTTTTAGATTTTATTTAAATTCAAGTTAGTTGTTAATGTACAGTGTATTACTAGTTTCAGGGGTAGAATTTAGTGGTTTATCAGTTGCATACAATACCCAGCGCTCTGTTCTACCAAGTGCCTTCCTTAATACCCATCATCTAGTTACCCCAACCACCCACCCACCTCCCCTCCAGCAACCCTCAGTTTGTTCCTTAGAGTTAGGAGTTTCTCATGGTTTGCCTCCCTCTCTGTTTTTATTTCATTTTCCTTCTCTTCCCCTATGATCCTGTTTTGTGAGAAACACATATTCTTGATTTGACAATTTAATATTGTAAAGATCATTAAGTATCCCTGTATAGGTCTTATAAAACCAACACAATTCCCATCAAAATCCCCCAATGTTTTTCTGTAGGATTTGTCAAGCTGAAATTAGACTAGAGGGGGGTAAAGGGGTCAAGAGTAGCCAGGGTGATTCCAAGGAATACTAGAATGTTCTCTACCATCACCCCTCCCCACAATCTCTCTCCCTCCCTCCCTCTCTCTCTCTCTCACACACACACACACACACACAATTTAAAAATGATTATAATACAAATAGACCAACAGAATAGAACACCTTAAAACAAACCCAATTCTTTACATAAACCTGATAGGACAAATCTGGAATTGCCTATCAGTAGAGAAAGGACAGAATATTCAATAATAAGATCCCTACCTTATTCCATCTACAAAAGTGAATTCCAGGTAAAGTTAAGATGAAAAAAAAAATCTTTAGAAGTTACCATTATTCCATTGGGGCAGCATGGCAGAGACTACTGGTTGCCTACAACTTGTTTGTACCAATATTTTATAAAATTGAAAATTTCTAGAGTATCCATGTGGAAGAAACTCTGACACAAGGACATCTGTTACAATACATTTTGAATAGTGAAAAGATAGAAATTATCCAGGTCACCCTCAGCAAATAATGGAAAAACTTGTGGTTTAGTTGTATTATAAAATACAGCTATACTGTAAATTTCAGATATTAAAATAAACTACATATATATCTAGATCTGTATCTAGATATGTAACAAAAACATGAATAAAAAACCAAGCTATAGAAACGTTCCTTATACCATTTACTTAAAACTGTAAAAACACAAGAATACCGTATGATATTTATACATACAGGATATGCAGAAGTATAAAAAAAATCTACAGTAAGAATTTACGTCTGGCAAGAATAGAACAAGGAAAAGGACTTTAGCTGTACTTATATAGCATTTTTTATCTTTAAGAAAAGTCATCTAAAACAACATGGCAAAACACTGACATAAATAAAATTAGGAATGGTGGTAGATTTGAGTATCTGCTGTATTATTTCCTACTTGAAATATTGCATAATTTTTAAAGTCTTAATTCCTTTTCTAAAATAGAAGAAAACCACTGTACACTGGGTTTTTAAAGGTAACTCCCAGCTGTCGGAGCACTGATGGTGAACCGCCCCACCTACTCCTGCAGCCTTGTCCGTGCTCCCCCTCCCCCAGCGGATACCCCCCCCCCCGAAGGGTGTGCTCTGGGGATGATGGCTTTCACAACTAGCACGATGCCTAACAGGAGCAGCTGTGAAATCAGTATTTGACAAACAACTACACAGACCTCTTGATATGAACTTCTCCAACCACCTGCACCTGCACATGGTCAACTTGATACTATTCAATTATTGAAGGAACCCAGTTTCTAGTTTTTCTGTTCCTGTTCCTTCACAACCAAACCACAGTTCCTTCTTTCTCCATGGTTTTATCTAGCTTCTTTTTTGTAGGTTTTCTGGTGCCCTTCGCTATTCCTTAGAGCCCTGACCATATTTAGTCAACTTGGATTCTGCTTCCTTTATAAAAATTCTTCCCATATATTTATGAAACTCATTCCTGACCTCATGCCAGTCTCTTCTGAAGGGCATCCAGACTGGTTTTAAACTCCCTTGACTCTTAAGGTGGTTTTTGCAAAAGAGGTCTTCCTTGAATTCTGCTGACTTTTCTATTTCTTTCTGTGTGGATACAAACAAAATTTGAGATCATTTCCTGCAAACTTTTCATCTGCCTTCAGAATCCAAAGTTACTGCTTTATGGAAGATGACTGAGCAGATTTTAGAATGGTAGGTATATAGTTCTGGGAATTCAAACAACTAAATAAAGTGCCCCTTTGAAAAGGTGCCCTACACGAGAGAGCATGATATAAAGGTTAAAAATAAATGCTAGTCTAGTAAATTAAGAAATATAATGTGTACAAGTAGAAAAGATTCTCACATGAGTGGTCTGACGAGATGTTGTGTGGAACCAAAACAAAGTCATCCGTGTCACAAGAAGAGTTCTTGCTACTAGTACTGGCAGAATCTTTGGATACTTGTAGATAGTTGGGAGGACCCAATGGTGGGGAGGATAAGTTTTCTTCCTGAATATGCTGCATATCTGGAAGGGACTAAAATTAACAACATAAAATTAAAACTGGCCTAGTAATAAAATGCACGTCAGAACAGCCATTAGACTAAGGAATACTGTCTTCATAAAAGTGGGCATAAAGTTCAATTCCATCTTAAAATTTCGAAAAAAAAAAAATCTCTTTGGAAAATCTTTCCCTTAGAAAAGCACAGTTTAAAGTGTCTTCGTATAAAGACTTCTAAAATGTTTTCCAAAAAGGATACTTAAAAATATATCATACCACTTATCATGTACATGTCTGCCTCTCCTGAAATTTCTGAGGTGTGTTTTTATCACTTCAACGTTCCCAGTTTCAGCTCTTGGCCTAGCAAGGCAGGTACTCAATAACTATTCACTTGATGACTAAAACACAATGTCCAGGGACTTTGGACTAATGACATTCTGCACACATTTTAAAAAGTTTTAAACCTCCAATGAAGAAAACATTATAAACAGGAAAGCAAGAGGCCATGTTATGTAAAAAAGTAGAAAAATAAATAAGAATAACTGCATTCAAGTCTAGAGATTTACATATGCTCACAGAAAGAAAGATCTGGAAAACCTTACATGTTGTGGGTATATTCCTTGTGTTCCTCTTTTGTTAGGGGGAGGAGTGGGTTTGCAGGAGACAGGACAGGAAGGAAAGGAAAGCATATAAAATGTATATAAGCAAATATACAGATGTAAGCAGTTCTATGGCCTGTGGCATTTGCCTTGTTCAAGGACTCAAGTGACATCTCTTATTAAATGTCTTGATTACACAACGGTTTTCTGAAACAATGAACTTCCTAACTTATTGTATTAAGTCCCCTATGACCCTGTTTAACCTCTGTTTCCATTTAAGAAAAGGAAAAATACTACACAATGCCCTTTAAACTTAAACCCATGTCTTAAACACCCAATTCACTGCAAGCACTCCTTTGTATGTCACTGGGCAATGAAATTTGTCTCAGATCTCCTATCGTGCGTGTGCGTGTGTGTGTGACACACATGACATACAATCCCCTCATCACTTTTTAAAGAGACCTCATGGGTCAAGGTAATAAAGTGAAGGGACAATGGAAAGACTGACAGGACTGACTGTCTACTACAGGCTAGACACTGTTCAGTGCTTTCCACATCTTACCTAACCCCAGTCCTGTTCTGAAACCCATGTCATTCATACACACACACACACACACACACACACACACACACACACACACACACAGATATATATATCTCAGAAGTTCAGGAAAATTGCCCGAGATCACACAGCTAAAAAGCGGTCAAGCTGAGATGTGTTTCCAAGCATCTAACTCCACAATTTCTTTCCAGTGGTTTAGGCAGGCACTTTCTCAAGTTCTTCCATGCGTTCATAAAATTGTCTGCACCCACAGCATCTGCGTGGAAGGGGATCTTCTCCACGCTAGTCTCTCTGCCCATGCTCTAAGTCTATTCCCCTCCACCTCCTCAGAGGCCTGGACTGGCTCCCCTCTGTTCCTGATGGTCTCATCCTCCCTTTTCTCTGGTTTTCTTCCCCTCTGTGCATTTTCTCACACCTCAAATCCCTGCAGTCCTCTTAATTACCATCTTCTCTCACATCTTTACTTTTTAACAATGTCTCTCGAAATTATCAGTCTTCACTGACTCAAACTCCTCACCTCCTACGTATCGCTCAACCCACCATAATCCACTTTCTGCAGTCAACTGTCCAGTAAAATGGTCTTTATCAGGTTTACTATTCCATCCCACTGCCAAGTCATGTTCCTTAAGTTGCCTGAGCTCTGTTTCACCTGCACTGTGAACCACTCTTGACACTCTACCCCTTCGTTCAGTGAACCTGCCTCTCCTCCCACCTCCTTAGTCTGTTTTGTGAGTACCTGCTTCTCTTTTGTCCCTTAAAGGAGAGGGCTGGAGTATGGAGTTCCCCAAGGCGCCACTCTGGGCCCTCTACTCCTCACATTTTTAAAAAAATTATTATTATGTTCAGTTAGCCACTGCATAGTACATAATTAGTTTCTGATGTAGTGTTCAATGATTCATTTGTTAAGTTTAACACCAAGTGCTCATCACAGTGTGTACTCCTCACCTTTTTATACTTAACCCTAGAGACCACTCTCACCCTCCAAGTACCACCTCACCTCTGGAGCCTAGATCTCTCCGGTGAGCACTGGACTAACTCACTACCTTTCTACTCCAAAGCATTGCTCCCCACACTCCCTGACTTCACCATCATCTCCATTCAGTCCCCAGTTCAAGCAATTCCAAGCTCGATAAACTCTACCTTTCTCTTACTTGGCCCCCACCTTCCCTGCAGCTCAGGCCCTCATTCTCAGAAAAAACAACAAAACAAAACAAGAAAGGTGCAATAGTCTGTGGTGCTATTAGAGAGACCACTCTACTCTCTACTATTCTCAAATCCGGTCTTCCACCCTGCAGCGGGTCAAAGCACACCTCCACCTCCAGCATTCAGATGGCTCACGGCTGCCAAATCCCATCAAGATACTGAAGCTGTCCTGCCTCTCTAGCTTTACCTGCCCCTCCCCACACCACCAGTGCTCCCTGCATCCACCAGCCTGGACTGGTCCGAGAAGCCTTGTCGCTAGAACTTCCAGCAATGACGGACACCGTCTACATCTGAGGTGTCCAGTGTGCTGGAGATCTACTAGCCACAGACAGCTATTGAACACTTGAAATGTGGCTAACAGGACTAAGGAACAAAATTTTAAATTTCACTTAATTCTAACCAATGTAAGTGGGCCTGGGGGGTTACAGAGTTCTTTCAGGGTGTCCTGCTTCCGGGATTTCATGAATGGGGATTCCTCTGCCTACAATACCATTCTTTTACTAATTCACCTTGCTGGGTCTTTCTTAAAAACTCAGCTCAATGCCCTCCCCTGAGTAGCCTTCCTGAGTTCTTGGTCTGATTTCATGCTCCCCATCCATGTTCCCACAGGCAATAAAGAGACACACACATATGCTTCCAACAGCGATTGCTTTACCTACCTTGTCTCCACACAACTAAATTAAAAGCCCCTTAACGTAAGGGACCTGGTCATTTCATTCATTAGTATCAACCAGAACCTTACACAAACTAGGTGTTTAATAAATGTTATGAAACCAAGAAATATTCAAGAAATATCTAAATAGCATTTAACCTACAGCCAATATCATAACTAAAAGACTGATTTGGATTTTTTTTCCTTTCAAAGATTTCTCTGGAATCAAGTAGCAGCTGGGTATTTGGATGAGAATGTAAAAAGAGAATGTTGTGTGTGCAGGCCTGTGTGTATGAACCCTCCGTATGAGAGTCTACTCCAGCCGGAGGAAGGAGGGGATGCACGCATAAAACCATCTTATTTTTGGCAGGTTACATAAAAAGCAAGGCCTATTAAACCATCCCATTTCTCACTATCTGGAAATTATACAGAAACATTCTGGATTTTCTTTTATTCCTTAGCTTTTCTTTTTCCCTTTTTATTTTTACTTCAAGCATAAATTTTTTTTTTTTTGCCTTTTTTTTAAGTCGGCTCCACACGCAGCATGGAGCCCAATGCAGAGCTTGAACTCATGACCCTGAGACACTTAACGGACTGAGCCACTCAGGCACCCTAAGCATTAGCTTTTAATAAAAGCCTTCTAAAAATGGTTTTCCCACCAAAGTTTTCAGCATCTAAATATGCCTCTTCTCTTCCTCTGGCATGTCCTCACGCGCGTTAGCACTCCATCTCCTCACTAGCAGCCGGAGCCTAGCTCTGAGCGCTCTCCCTTTCAGTGCTACCCCACCCAACAGAAAAACGCAACTCGCTCTCTCCAGTCAAAGCAATTTCCAATTCAACGAACCTCCTACTGGACTCTCTTTCTCATTCCTTGGTCATCCTACAAACAGGCTCCTTTCTTCTTGCTCTCTCCCACATCTCTCTCATAATTAGATTCTTCTCTGTGGTTCCTTTCTCAAGCATAAACTTTGCTTTTCACATTATGTCTCACACAGTATCAAATATAGACTTCGTAATAATAGCTACAGTTTGTCAAGTACACTCCAAGGCTGCTGTTCAAGGTTCTTGAAGCCTGCCTTACAGATGAGGGAGCTAATAAGGCTTAGCTCTGACAGTGACCTGCTCCAGGTGAAGCGAGAGCCAGCAGACAGGCCAGCACTGAAACCTGTTGGGCCTCGCTCCAAATAAAGCCAACTGTCTTTCCATGTCAGTACACTTCCTCTGCGTTTCTCCCCAGTCACTCCAAATCCAGTCTTCTTATATTCCAGACTGAAGCAGGAAATCCACAACACTTCTTTATTTCCTCTTAGCTTTTCTTTTTTAATTTAGGGGAATATGATGTCTTATTAGCCCATCCGCTTTTTCTAACTTGGTTTAAGTCTGGAGGGTTAGGCAAAAATGTTTTTTTGCCAGTTTTCAGACTCATCTGTTTGCGATCGGCTGGTTCAGCATCTGCCTTAGCCATGCGCTGTCAAGTTTTCCTTGAAAATAATAATTACAGCAGTTGCCACTTACTGAGTATTGTGTCCCAGACATTGTAGTAAAGTGTTTTTGCTCATTTACCCTTTAAAAAAACCTATGAAATAGGTCAATTACACTAGCTTTCCCTATGACAAACAGGCTCAAAGAGATTAAGTCATTTGTCTGGGCTAACGTGGCAAGTAAGGGGTGCAGAAGCTTCCAAGCCCCATGTTCTTAAACCTCTGAGGTGAACCCACTAATTATACAATCATTTCCTTTTATGACTGCCCCACCCTATGCCAGCAGAATTCAAGAAATTCACGTCTGCCAGGCTAATCTGGAAAACAGTCACCATAGCTGACACAAGAGCCCTTGGACCTTCAGCTGATGGGAAAGCCTGAAGGTCACAACCCACGTGGCAAGGAGTGGGGGAAGGGTCAGAAGAGGGCGGAGTAAAACCCTGGGAGAGTGGAGCAGAAAGTCTCAGGATCTAGAAGAAGTGCTTAGGCTGGAGGGAAGAAAGCTATGGAGAAAATGGCCTTGGAAGCCCAGGGGAGGGAAGAGGCTGGTGTGGAGCAAGTCCTGAAGGGCTGGGAACCGTCATTAAGGGAACTGAAGTCAGAGGAATGTGGCTCAGAGGTCACTCACCACCACTGGAAATTCTATGTACAATAAATATCCAAATTGATGTGATGATAGAGAAAATAAAAAGTTACTACCTATCTACTTCTGATGGGTACTCTGCAATTATCATCCTTTCCAACTCCTAGGGCGTGAAAAGGTGAGAGTACTCTGCTCACCGTTTAAAGGAAAATGGCCTAGAGGGGTGACACTTCTTGCTGAAGCTTACACAGCTAAATAAGGGCAGAGGTCCAAACCTAGGTCCGCCTGACTCAACAGTAACGCTCTCTGCCCAAACCTCAGCGGCACTAGAAAACACTATGCACCGAAAGGATATCCACAATGTATCACAGGCTCCCTTAAGAACAGAGGCAATAGCACTCACTCCAAAATTATTTTTAATAAAACCAAAACTTACTGGTGGAGAGGCAAAGCGACAAGATGGAGAGCTGCCACAGGAGCTCCCAGAGACGGAGCCAGCATACACGGGCACTGGAACCGGGCAGGCTGGAGGAAGAAGCACAGGTGAAGAGAGATGTGGGCAAAGAGCACTTACACGGCTCGTCTAAGAGAAAAGCTGTCCAAACTACAGCATCTCTGTGTTGACCAAAGATTCACTCACCTACTTATTTCAGCTCCCGTGGGTAAAACCAAAACTGCAGCAATTACTACAACTATTTCAACTGGGATTTGAGAAAAAAACAACTGGAATTCAATAAAGCTACAGGTATTGAAGAAAAGCTCAAGGAAATCTTGCGAAGCACAATCAAAAATTTTGTGACACAAAATACTAATTTTTCCTTAAGTCTGACTTCACTTTTCAAGTAAAAATGCAAAAAATGGGTACTCACATTTTTTCACTGGAACTTGCTCAAGAAAAGGATGGCTAAAAAATGCTTCTGTAATGAAAAAGAAGAATGCAACCCTTAAGCTGAGGTTGAGTAGCAGACGGGTTAATCTCGTCAATGTATTTAACACAGTGTCTCTGAGATCATTAATAATTATTATTAACTTCTTTTTTAAGATTTTATTTATTTATTTACTTGACAGAGAGAGAGAGATCACAAGTAGGCAGAGAGGCAGGCAGAGAGAGAGGAGGAAGCAGGCTCCCCGCTGAGCAGAGAGCCCGATGTGGGCCTCGATTCCAGGACCCTGAGATCATGACCTGAGCCGAAGACAGAAGCTTTAACCCACTGAGCCACCCAGGCGCCCTATTATTAACTTCTTTATGTAGCCTCTGTCTTCTTCCACTGTAGAAGCCTATGATTTTTATAAATCATCTATAAAAATGATCAAATTAAAAGTAATTCTTAATCAGTGAAAAATTTAAAATAATAATCGTGAGTTTTGCAAACACGCGTTACCAACGTGGCAGGCTCCGGGCAACCGAAGCAGGCGTGTTCTGGGACCTGTGCTGTCCTCACACAGACAACCCCGGGGTGGGGGGCACGCTGTGAGCAGGCCCCCCAAAGTGCATACGGGAAGCACAGCTGGCGTTAAATGTCCTAGGAAGCAATCCAGGCAGCTGATTTATATAATAAATCCCATCCTTCTATCCCAGAAGATATATTCCTGGCAGCTGGTTTCACATTTTTTTTTTAATTTTTTTTTTTTTTTAAAGATTTTATTTATTTATTTGACACAGAGAGAGAGATTACAAGTAGGCAGAGGCAGGCAGAGAGACAAGGAGAGGAGGAAGCAGGCTCCCTGCTGAGCAGAGAGCCCGATGCGGGCCTCGATCCCAGGACCCTGAGATCATGACCTGAGCCGAAAGCAGAGGCTTTAACCCACTGAGCCACCCAGGCGCCCTGGTTTCACATTTTTTTAAAAATCTGTAAGTCTGATTTAATTTCTCTGGCTGTCCACCAAGGATAAAACCTACACAATAAGCCTGCTAATTAAAGATAAATAAGTTGGTGAGGACACGGCCATTCATTATTTTACTTTCTCTACCTTCCTGTGTGTTTAAAGTATTTCATTAATTCTTCACAAACCCACAAAGCTAATCTCATGTGTCATGAAGTCCCAGACCCGTTCGCTAGTGAATCTCACAGAGCAGGCAAGGAGGGCAGTGTGACACCAGCATGGGGGTTTAAATGAGGTGATACGAGATCAGGAAAAGCTTCACTCAGGGTCAGTCTAGCGTATCTCCTACTCAGAAGGGTCCTGGGGATCTCACCGAAATAAGTCGCCAAAAGTCACTCAGTGTAAGTATCAGTTACAAGACTTGCAAAGGAATAGAAAGGTGGAGGGTTTTGAAGAAAAACATGAGTTTTCTACCTGAGATCATTTTTAGAACAAAAATTAACATACATATACATAAATTTTAGTTTGACGTGTAAGTTTTTATGCTAATTTTTACAGTGGACATCATAGTGATGAAACAGAAAAGATACAAAAAGAACTGAATGTAAATGCTCTGAAACCGCATCCCAAATCCATTGCTTCAGCAGGGAAAACATACAAATACAGGATATATAATCTACCATTTTAAAACTATTACTGATGAATATGTTGTTTCAGTATTGACCCCTATTTCTCATGGTTACATAGCAACTCTCAATTTAATTTCTCCCCCTGAAAGATAAAAATATTTACCAAGTACATGTGCTGAAATTTAGTTCCAACTTTACAAAATTTTAAGAAAATACATATTCAGACTATTTCACCTTATCCCCTATATGGAAACTTCTAGAGCTACTATCTACCAAGGACATTTGCTAGAACAACAAACCGAGTACTTCACATACCAGTTTATTTAATCCTCACAAACTTAACGCAGAGCATTATCTTCCTTTTATGGACAAGGATAAAGCACATAAAGGCCATGTATCTTCTCTAGCAAGTTGAGGGACTAGAATTCAAACCCTGGTATGTCTTATCTAGGAGCCTACGTGGACTTCCGTAACACACATGAACAGACCAAAACTCTGGACTAAGTTTCTGCAAATCTCTATTACTATTACAACTAATTACTACAGGAAAAATCAAATGTTTTTTTTTTCTAAAAATGTCAACATCAGGGTTAATTTAAGAAGCATTTTCTTTTTTTTTTTTTTAAGATTTTATTTCTTTATTTGACACAGAGAGAGAGAGATCACAAGTAGGCAGAGAGAGAGGAGGAAGCAGGCTCCCTGCCGAGCAGAGAGCCCCATGTGGGCCTCGATCCCAGGACCCTGAGATCATGACCTGAGCTGAAAGCAGAGGCTTTAACCCACTGAGCCACCCAGGTGCCCAAGAAGCATTTTCACTGAACATATCTTGTAGCTTTTCTGGTCTGACATTTAAATTTAAGTCATGCTGTTTTTACATATGATTGCTAAGAAAAAGATTGAAAAGAGCAATCTTTTACATGAGATTGATAAGAACAAGTTAATAAACTGTGCCCCAAAGAGGAGCTGAGACCCAAACAATTTCAGGGAAAAAATGTTCTTTCAAACCTTCCAGAGCTGGATAATCCCTACAGTATTAAGCATTCCAAATTCTTTCATTACACAACAAGTGGTAAGATATTTTTTGAAAATAGACTGTGTTGAGTTAAAATACTTAGAAATTTTTAGTTTTAAGTGATTATATTATAAAAAGAAGAAAGGTTCAAGATCAATGATAATGGCTTTCGCCTTCAGAATGTAAAAATCTAAGCTTGTGGCCTTGCAGAGCACCCAGAGCCCCCTCTCCCAAAGCCCTAACGCTGCCGTGAAAACCAAGCTGGCATGGGGCTGCCCCTGCCTGTCTCCCAAAACCCCATCTTTGAGGCCAGGTACTGTTCCACCAGGATTCTGGAGTGTTTCTCCTCCTTTCCCTCCTCCTAGATTTTCTCCCAAATACATCCCCGATCTAGAACTCTCCTCTGAACTCCAGGTGCCTTTTGTGTATCTGCATCCCTCGGTCACATGCGTGTCTTCAATTTAACAGATCCAAGTTGAACCCCTGATTTGCCCCATAGCCTGCTCCAGCTACACAGCCTCAAGCACATCTGTAACCAACACTTCTATTCCTTTACACACCCAGGCCAGATGCCCTGGAGGCATCTTTGAGTCTTCTCTCTCTCACACCCCACATCCAATTCATCTGTAAATACTACTGTCTCTACCTCCAAAAAGATGCAGAATTCAAGGGACTCCCCACCACCTCCGTGGCTATTATTCCAGCCTAAGCCCCTTCATCTCTCACTGGGGTAATTGCTATAGTCCCCACATTGGTTCCCCCCCCGCCATATTGGTCCCCCAGCTCCTGTCCTCACCGCCCCTCTCCACAGTCTTTTGGCAACAAGCAACCAGAATGATCCTTTCTAAAACATCAGCCAGATCCTATTATTCCTCTGCTCACATTCTCCCCATCACACTTTGAGCAAAAGCCCATGTCTTTAACTGGGCTTCTAACTGTTCCTCCAGCTTACATGGCACACTCCCAGCCCTGGGCATTTGTACTGGTTGTTCACTCCGCCTGGCAAGCTCCTCCCACAGACAGGCACACCACCCACTGTCTCACTATCCCGCTGTCCATCAATCAAGTCTTTATTCAAAGGCCACTTCCTCAGAAAGGGCTTCATGGAACTTAAACTTTCAATCCCTCCCCCACCTGCATTTCCCTTCCCCCTTCTTTCCCAGAGCACTTATCACCTTCTATGTGGTGCGTTGATTAAACTTTATCCTTTGTTTGCCTCTCCCCCATGAGAATATGTGCAACATGAGGAAAGGGATTTTCTTTATTATTTATTACTCTATCCCCCCTGTATCTAGAACATAGTGAGCACTAAATAAATATTTATAAAATAAGGGAAGAAAAAAGACAAAGAGAAAGAAAGAAATTTACTTTAATTTTCTCCTGAAAACTCTATAGTATATTTTCGAAAACAATTTTTTGGGGGATACACAAAAATCAAATTAGAAAGCACACAAAATTTGAAAAATATTACTTACCAAAGTCCATCCTGTCTTTCTGGTTTCTCTGAAGCAAACCCAAGAGGAGATTAGCCAAATAAGGTGATGTTTCTCTGGGAATACTGTGAGAAAGGAAGAAAAAGACTCGAAGTAGTGAGTTTATATATATTAACTATATAACTTTTGCCTTCATTATGGTAAATGAAAATGTATATGCAGATTCACAAATACATTTCAAACCAAGAAGATCATGGTAAAGCCTCATTCTTTATAAGAGAAAAACAAAAACAAAAAACAAGACACTAAGCAGTCGCCTTTGAGAAAGGGCATCCATTTGGGAAGATTCCTGCATTGTGCTTATTAATATTGTCTGTTTGAGTATCTGCAGGCATAAAGCACTTCACAAGTACAATCTTGAACTTTAACACGACTTCAACTTGGCACTCATATTTGCTAGAGTTCTCTATTAGAAGAGCCACCTCCCATTCTGTCTGGAAGAGGGCACAGCTCAAATACAAGTGAGCAATAATACAGCTTCCTAAAATCCACTAAGAGAAAGACAAACCAATAGAAAAATGAGTAATAGGAACGTGCGACTCACAGAATAAAAACTACAAAAGGACATTAAGCAAATGAACGAGCGCCAACTTTACTAGTAAAGAGAATAATGCAAATTAAAGAGCTAACTGGTCCTCTTCTGTTTGCGAGGCACCTGCTGTGATAACAAGCTGCGCTGGTGAAAACGCGGGGAAACGAGCATTCTGTTGTGCTGCTGCGTTCCGTAACCTGGACAGCATCCCTGTGGGTCTAACAATTCCATCTCTAGGAGTCCATTCTAAAGAAATATACAGAAGTGTACATACACACACACACACACACACACACACACACACACACACACACACTTCACTAAACAGTATTTGGAGTAATCAAAAAATGAAAACAAGGGTCTGATGAAACAAAATATGAAACATCTACCCATGGAACTCTATGAACAATTTAAAAGAATCAAGTAGTTCTCTATATCCCGTCACTAAACAGTATCTATGATACACTGTACAGTGGAAAAAAAAAGTTGCTGAACAATTTGCCAAGTACGATGTAATCTGCACTGAAATATGTATGTATACACGTCTACATAAGGAACAGAGCCAGCTCACGCTATCCTGGAGAGCAGGGAAGGCCGAGGGAGGAACGGACCTCCTAGTTCACGCACATCTGTTCTGTTTGCATCTCCCTCCCCCAAGAACATGTAAAACTTCTGTAGTATTTTTTTTTCCTTTTAAATATACTTAACATTTTTAAAAAGAGGGGAAAAATGGTACGGCACTACCCAGGAACCTATGATCCATCAGTAATTTTCTGATTTCTTGTTAAAATGAATGTTCTCCCATTACTGTCAACTGAAAAAAGATTCAGGAATGGAAACTGGTTACACAGAGTTCAAATAATACTGCATTCACAAAACAAACAAACAAACAAAAACAAAAACAAAAACATCCCCAAAAATACCACATTCACAGACAGTAAAACCCAGCGTAACCAAACACATACCTAGGCATTAAGCTCCTGTTTTTTTCATAAAACATCCTTAGGTCTTGAGGACTATTGGCCTGTTTAAAAAAAAAAAAAGTTTTATTCCCTAGACAATGGGGGCAGAAAGTTCAAATCACGTGATAAAATGCTCAAATGCTTGCTATAGAGCAGACATTCTGAACCTGAAGGTCCTGGGCTGCAGAAGGAGCCACAGATGGGCACAAGGAACTTAAAAACCTCTGGAACTGTGTGCAAATTCTGCTTATTTGGGCTTAAGGTATCCTTGCCGAGGTCAGCCTCCCAGAGGAGCCCCCAATTTTTTTTTTTTAAAGATTTTATTTATTTATTTGACACACAGAGAGAGCTTACAAGTAGGCAGAGAGGCAGGCAGAGAGAGAGGAGAGAGGAGGAAGCAGGCTCTCCGCCGAGCAGAGAGCCCGATGCGGGCCTCGATCCCAGGACGCTGAGATCATGACCTGAGCCGAAAGCAGAGGCTTTAACCCACTGAGCCACCCAGGCGCCCTGAGGAGCCCAAAATTTAAGAAGAGTTAAGAACCCCTCTGGAGGTGACCCAGCCCGCCCAACACCTACACTTTTATTGTGTAAAATCAGGGTATATTTTCCCTTAGGACTGCCAAGGGCACAAGGAAGAGAATGAAGGGCACGGCTGCCTCTCAGTCTCTCCCAGACACCAAATGATGCCCGCCCGCACAGTAAGAACTGCAGGATTAGCAAAGGCCCCCGGCCCTCCCACTGCCCCTCTGTCCCAAAGGGACTGAGAAAATAAGTGTCTAAACCCACAGGGGCACTGATTTTACATCCTTTTTGCACAGATAAGTTTACTTTGTTCCAGTTTTCAGGTTCAAAAAAAACCTCTCTGTAACTGGGCAATATGAACTCAGGAGGAATCATCATGATTAGTTCTACAAGGTGTGAGGGGAGTGGAGAAAAGGGAAGAATAACCCCCAAATAACGTCCACCAAAACTAAACCATCAGCTCTCTCTCACCCAGCAGTGACAGGAGTAGGAAGCTGGAGGCGGTCTCCACTCATCTTCCCAGACCAGGCCTAGCCCCACACCCAGCTAAGCAGGAAGCGCTGAACATCACTGTTCACACCACTTCCCACCAGGGTGTCAGTCCTGTCCCTGGCTAGTTCTCACTAGGCCGGGAGACAGAAAACAGGCTTCATGCCCAGGCCAACAACAAAGGGAAGACAGTTAAAAAAAGGAAAAGCAAAAGATGTTCTGGCTCGCTATAGCAGTTTCTGCCTGTAACAAAATCAAAACAAGTCACAAGGGAACCAAAAACACTGTTTTCAAAGTATTCCCCGTTTTCTAAGTCAAAGACAGTTGGGAAATGAGAAGATCCCCAAACTGAGCACAGAAATAAAAAATCAGGCTACCTGAAAAGGTGGTTTTCCAACTAGGCATTGATATATCACTGTTCCTATGCTCCACAGGTCTGCCTTAGCATCATAATGTTGAGACATAATAACTTCAGGAGCCTGGGGACAAAAACATTCCGGACACGTGCATGATGTTATTTACATAACTAATATTGATAAATTAACTGGTAAAGGTCATGCTCCTAACAAAAACTACTAAAATGAGATCACACTGTGGCACTTCCCTAGTCAGATGATCCTGCTGTGAGCTTAAACCACATTTGTATACTGGGATTTACTAGTAAATTTCAAAAACAACATTGGATGAAAAGAAGCAATTTATAGAAACAAACATTCCTATGTATTACTATGGGATAGCAATGCAGTAAGAATATTAAGGTTATAATAAAAATACATACCAGCTACAGGACAGAGGTTACTTCTGGGGTAGAAGAGTGGGAAATGGGAAGAGGGAAAGATTTAAAGGACTTGGGCTGTTGCTGAAATATTTTATTTCTTTCTTGAAAAAAAAAAGATCAAGGCACACATGGCAAAATGTTACCTTCGTTAAATATGGACAACAGGTACACAAGTGTTTGCTGTATTACTCCCTGTTTTTTTCCTGTCATTTGAAAGCTTTTAAAATAATACACAAACTATGAAGAAAATACAATAAGGACTGTCTTAAAAGCAAAGGCATTTGTCTTCTCTGCTGCTTTGTTACAGCTCTTTTCCCACCTCTCACATGCTGCTTTTTAAAAATGCCAAAAATCTGGACAAACATTAAACAGAAATGTCAAACACGCTCAAAGGCAGTGAAACTTTATTTTCCAGGCGTACCATTTTTAGCTGTCATCCCTGGTAAGATTCTCACTGATTTAGATGAGAGGAAATCCTCACTGAACATAAGCCCATTTTAAACTTAGAACTGAGATAGGTACATGCATTTACTTGGCAGAATTCTGAAGCGCCAGAATTAAGCTATTTCCAGGCCTGATGCTTCACATTGGCTCAGAAGTTTCATAGCCTTGCCTTTTCAGACATGACAACATCCATACGGAAGGATCAAGAGGGAACTAAGATTTTTCAGCTTTACCTCTAACACTAATTGAAAAAATCTTCTGTGATCCAGGGATCTTGTCAAGAGAAATAACATGCAAGAGATGAGCATGTTCACCCTAGAGATGAAGAAATGCCCAAGAGGGTTTTTTTGTCGTTGTTTTCCCTAATATCACACATCAAGTACAGCATGACCATGCTTCATCAATCTGTATTTTCAATTTAATCCAGTAAGGAATTTTTTACCACTAATAACTATTTTTTTAAAAAACTTAAGCTAAAAGGACTCCACACTGGGTGTGGAGCCTACTTTAAAAAAAATAATTAGCTAATGGGTAAAAGTGACTTTTTTAGTCCACTATTTTAAAGCAAAAAATGACTTACAGCATTATCAGTAATATAATCAGTGTTAGTAATACAACAGTTTAGGCTATACATAAAATCACACTTTAATTGGAAACCAGCATCATACTTAAAATTCCAGTGCTAATGGCACCGTACTATACACAGGCAAGGACCAAAAAACTCACCATGTACATTGGGGACCCGCACAGTGTTGCAGCCATCATGTTACTATGCAGGTAACGAGCAAACCCAAAATCCGCTAGTCCACAAAATAAAAGGGAGAGAAATAAAAGATACTTTTACTCACACTTCACATAGATCACACCTTCAAAACACAAGAGGGCACAAAGGAATTGTGAGAAATCTGCAGTTTACTGGATAAGTCTGTCTGCCAAAGAAGAAAGTTTCCACCTCAATTTCGACGCTAAGAACTGGTAGTAATCACCAACTGTACAAGTCACTGCTCTGCCGGTTTTGTAATCAGGGAGCGAGCACCAAGAGCTGTGAGAGAAAACGCTAATTGCAATAAACGATTCATTAATACCACTCTCACTAAGTATTAGTGCCAGGTATAGAATTTGAACTTTTTTTTTCCTTCTCCAGATCCAGATACATAAAATCAGAAATGTCTTTTTTTTTTTCAGATTTTATTTATTTGAGAGAGAGAGAGAACGAGCTAGGAGAGGGGCAGAGGGAGAAGCAGACTCCCGGCTGAGCAGGAAGCCCAGCGTGGGGCTCGGTCCTAGGACCCCAGGATCATGACACAAGTTGAAGGCAGACGCCTCCAGAAATTTCTCTCCATACTGGTAAAAAAAAATAATAATTCTAACCACAAAAAGAAACGTTTAAAAAAAGTACCTATGATTACAAACTGCTTCAAATAATTGTGAAAAAGAAAGGGTGATCTAAATGGTCTCTTAGATCCCTTGTGTTAAAATCCCATGAGCTATAAAGAACCCCGGGTTCTTCAACTGCTGCTACAACAACCATACATCAGCTTCCCTCTGATGAGAAGCAGGACAGGGTGCGCTGCTGGGAGTGGTGTTTGGAGTTCCTAACATGGGCCCCTTGGTCCTGAGATTTAGGACAGGTTGCCAGTAATGTAAAGGGTTCCCATATCCAAATGAACCTTGCTGAACTCAATAAAAATTTCAAAACTGCATCAACAAAACCCATCATTCTAACAAAGCTCAACTAAAATTTTCTAAAACTACCGAGTCTCAAGACTGTCCTTTGCATAAAGCACTACATGGTTGTTTACCTATTTTTTTTAAAAGATTTTTTTTTTTATTTATTCATTTGACACAGAGAGAGAGATCACAAGTAGGCAGAGAGGCAGGCAGAGAGAGAGGAGAGAGGAGGAAGCAGGCTCCCTGCTGAGCAGAGAGCCCAATGTAGGCCTTGATCCCAGGACCCTTTGATCATGACCTGAGCCAAAGGCAGCAGCTTTAACCCACTGAGCCACCCAGGCGCCCTGTTTACCTATTTTGATGCGAATACCACTGACACTGGATTTTCTGCGATTTGCATACGACAGCAAGATGTTCTGGGGTTTGAGGTCCCTGTGGATTATTCCTTTGCTGTGCAGAATCCGCATGGCAGCCGCGATCTGGTGCAGAAACACTCTAATCGTATCTTCACTGAGAGTTCCTTTAGCTGGTAGAAAAGGAATCGCATAAATATTTAAGCACACAAAATCAAATACCATCTGCATCTCCCATCAACAGAATCGAGTTAAGAACATAGAGGGAATGAGGAACTGGGAGTCACATTTTTTTCCCCCGTTTTACTCTAATAATTTAAGTCTATGAGAAGATATCAGACACCTCAAACGTTTCACTCCATCTGTTGTAAAGAGAACTGATTCACATTTTGCATCTCTTGAAAGTGCCCACGTGACTCTGCAAATGTGAGGCCCCCTCGACAAGCCAAAATATAAGTTCCCCTTGTTATTAGCCAAATATCTGGGATAAATGTCCATATTTCATTCTGGGCATTATAGGAGCACAAATTAAAAGCAGGTGGGGTCAATAAAGAGAGACCCGGATCTTTTTCCACCACTTGTTGCTGTGAGGGGTCTGTGCTCCCACAGGGCTCTCCCCTCCTCTTCCCTGCTGCAACACTCCTGCCCCAGCACAGGATCTCTCATCACTAGACACCTTTAAGAAGGAACAGTGTAACTTGTTTTCACTACTATAAAGAGACGGTATGATTACTGGAGGGTAGTCACTATTCAGGGACTACTACGTTGTGTCTCCGTGTGTGCTAGGGCATGCAGTAACGGTTAACAGCTTGATCAGGAGTCAGGCTGCCTTTCTTCAAATCCCAGCTCCTCCACCTCCTCACTGAGTGACCCCGGATGGTGAACCCTCTGTGCCTACTTCCTCAGGGTGAAAAAGCTGGACAGACTAACCACATGGGGTTGTTGTGACAATCAAACGAGATAGCACCTTCAATAATGAAGACTTTAGAAAAAGCCTGGTGCAGAATAACTATTCAAATATAGTCAGTACACAAAGATAAACTTTTTATTATAATGTATCTAAAAGTCACAAGTGTGATTCCTTGAATCTACATTAGGGATTTAATATCCATGACCCTATCTACTAAATCCTTTGTGAACATAATTCTGTATGTGAACATACAACTCTAGAATATGTTCTATATAACCTTTCCATATGCAATTAAGAAGATAAAAATAATATTACACTTGGAACAAATGAAATATTCATTTTAAAATCATTTTAGACACATTATAAAGACATTTTATGTCCTTAACATCTTCAAATAAGATAAATCCCCATGGTTTATAAATACTTTTTCTGTTTTACTTTTTTTATTCTTCGGGGCTCTTTTCTTGATGCTCACTGAAAACAAAAAGGAATATAAATACGCTAAAACATATAAAAAGTGGTATCTTCCATATACCATCCCTTGGAAATAAACGCTGTTAAAAATGTGGAGTGCATCCTTCCAGATCTTAGTGGGTGGGTCAAACCAATTATTAGATCTTTATTTTTGTAATGTTTTACTTAAGTTACTTTGCAAAAATGAGAATGAACAGTTTTCCATTTCGTTCATTTACATTTTCATTCTAGGGCTACTTTAAGTGACTGCAGCTGCTCAGAACTTGAATTTTTGCCCCATGACATACAATTGAGTATACTTAAAATTTATTTGCTTCCAAGTCCAAATTCTAGTACTGTTCTTGGGGGGGGGGGAGGAATGAGTGAACTCATTTAAACTGTTTTTGAACACACCATAGTAAATATTCACATAGTTCTATGAAAATGGAATGCATACTTCTCAACACAACCCCATAAACTGAATTTCCCAAGTTAAAAACTTAGTATTTTAAAGGCATGGCCTACATCAAAACTCTTCCAAATAAATGAATTCTTGAGCAAGTTAGCCCAGAGGGAGTAGGCTCAGCCACAGCTGCCACACTCAATGAATTCTGCCAGAATCCATGTTAAAGTATGACTTGCTAATTAATTTAAAATGTTTTTTTTTAAAGATTTTATTTATTTATTTGACAGAGAGAGAGATTACAAGTAGGCAGAGAGGCAGGCAGAGAGACAGGGAGAGAAGGAAGCAGGCTCCCTGCTGAGCAGAGAGCCCGATGGGGGCCTTGATCCCAGGACGCTGAGATCACGACCTGAGCCGAAAGCAGAGGCTTTAACCCACTGAGCCACCCAGGCGCCCTAATTTAAAATGTTTTAAACTTGCAATCAGTAGAATCTGTTTTCTGTCTTTTGAAAATGTGAATGGCATTTTACTTATCAAAGCAAATAAAAGGACTAAATGATCGTGTTATGAGATAACGGCATTAGATCATCTAGACCAGTGCTCTCCAATAGAAATATAATGTGGCCCATGTACATTAACTTTAAATTTTCTATTAGCCACATTTTAAAAAAACTAAAAAGAAACAGGTTTAAATGATATATATTTAATCTAATACATCCAAAATGATTTCAACTTGCAATCAACATAAAATTCTTAATGAAATATAATTGTTTTCTTCCTTGAAGTGTTCAAAATCAAATATATTCACATTTGCAGCATGTCTTCAGACTACCCCACATTTCATGAGCTCGGTAGCCCCATGAGGTTGGTGGCTACCTTACTGGATGGTTTCTCTCTCCAAAATTCCTTGAGGTCTGGATTTCCTTTATATGCCTTTACAAGTGTTTTCAAACTACAAGGGATTCCTTTAAGGACTGTGGCAGAGAGGGACCAGGGAGAGGTTCGAGGACTTGAACAAAACCACAGCAATCGAGTGATGTGAAGAGGGGCACTGTTGTAAACCAGCTTGTCTGACTCCAACACTCAAGCTTGCAAACTCCTCACTCTCGGGTCTCCTGTTCTAACACAACTGCTTTGGAATATCAAATACAGAGCTCAACATAATGCACGAACCTGCTGCCAAAGCTAACTTAAATCCGCGGCGCCAGTAACAGTGCCTGCATCAGCGAGTAGGACTTATGTTACTGAGGGAAACCGATATTCTAATGAGGGCACTAAACTGATCGGGTGCCACTCAATCTGACCCCAGGGGAAAGGTGCTTTTACCCAGATCACTGAGAACATCAAGGAACTTGAGATTCGCTGACTGAGAAGGCAGCAGCAGGGTGTTTTCTAGCTTGAAGTTCTTCCCACCAGTGGTCAATGAAAGTGCCTGTCTCACTGCATTCTATCTACTAATAAACGACATTTTAGGAAAAAAAAAAACTTACCAAATTAGGATTAAAAAAAAAGAATCTTGGTTGGGAAAAACACAAAAACTACACATGCAAGAAACTCCCAAATTCAAGGTAACAGGGTAAGGACGGGAGTGGGACTGTGAAGGGCTGACACAGAGCTTTGACTATGTATATTTTTTTAAAACTGGGGGTGGGGGGATACCTATTTCTTTCCTTCCTTCCTTTCCTCCTCCTTCCTTTCCTTCCTTCCTTCCCTCCCCCCCTCCCTCCCTCCCTCCTCTCCTTCCTCAACAATCAGCCAGCCAAAACCAAGCTGCCAAATCCTGTCTCTGTCCCGGTGCCTCCCTAAGGAGTGTGGACTCCGGAGGGGTCCTGCCGCTCTCCCTCGGCTACTGCGAAGGGCTCAGGGCGGGCAGGGCAGGCGGAACGCCCTGGGGAAGCAGGAGCCACAGAGCATCGGTCCACTCGGGGCAGGAACGCGTGGGACCAGGCGGGGTCTCGGGTCCCCTCCAGCCTGAATCCCCCCATCAGGATGAACGGGACGCCCGCTCTGCTCCTTCTCTGCTGTGGCAGTCGCGGCGCCCAGCCAGCCAGCCCATGTGCGGGGACGGCAGGAGCTCTGCTGGCGGTGGACCTTGTGGCGTTTTCATGGTGTCCCCTGTGCCCCCAGGCCCACCGCTGTGGCCGGGAAGGAGCTTGGCGCCCAGGGGCCACTTCACCCACCGCCACACCAAGCAGGCGCCAGCCGAGGCCAACCCTCCTAGTGTTCCTCCTATTAATCTCTATGCAGCTTTTGAAAGTCAGCAACGTTTCACATTTTAGAGATTTTTAAAAGGTCACTTTCAATTGCACTCCCTAATTACTAGGTGAAATTGAACATTTTTAATATGTTCTTGTAAACTGTCCACACCCTTTGAAAGTCTTAGTGTCACCATCAACCGCCATGATCTGTTGAGAGGCTGAGATATTTTCTGCATACTTCCCTCGCATTTTAAGGGATGAACAAGGAGATGCTGGCCCCATCTAACACTATTTTAAAACATACTTGTGGGAGACAGACTCAATTTGATCTGAATGCCTTCTAGCCATCCTGTGTATACACATTCTGGGTACAGGAATTTCAAGCACCATATAGGACTAAAATCTCACCCCTGCCACCAAATAACTTCAATGTTACTTTTAATTAATCCTTTGTAACTTTTTAATTTATAAGAAAGATTCACATTAATAAACACATTCTTAGATATATTTTTGCATTGTGTGGTTTTTTTTTTTTTTTTTTTGAAAAAAATGAAAGGGACTAAAGGTTCACTGCTGGCAACCCAGGAGAGTCTTTTGAAGAACGAACCATTTGGGTTTTTCTCTCTTGGGGAGAGGACCCATCTCTCCAACACTGCCAGAGAGAGGGACACATGAAGGAAGCACTTATCCACAAGTTTAGGAATAAAACCACAACAACAGTTGGTCAGCAAAGTGATCACACTTAAACAAATACACAAATATTTACTGAATGTTTCTATACAAGTGCAGAAAACAGGGTCAGCATTATTTCAGAAGTAACTCTCAGGATTAAACAGACTACAGTACTATCTTTATTGAACACTGACAGACAAACAAAAATTACCTTGCAAATAATCTGCCAGGTCTCCACCATTGCAGTACTGATACGTAAAAGAAAAAATAATTACAATAAGGAAACTGATTCAAGATTAATTCATGATCAGTTAATTTTACTTAAAAATAGTTTCTATAGAATGTAAATCTAGTCTGAAAAATACAAGAATTGTGGTTTCAAAAATTTTTAATTATATATTCCTTATAAAGTAGAATCTATGGCACTAAATGGACTTTATTAATTCAAAATTTCAAAAAATAATCTACTGTCCACTTTAAAGTACATATTAATCAAAAGGAATCTGAAGTAAACTAAACAGCACATATACTACGTACCTCCATCACCAGAAAGACAGAGTTGGGTAATTCCTGCAAAGTAAACATTAAATAGAATTTAGAGAAAGAATGAAGCACCGATTTAAAAAGTGACAGTTAATAAAAATACTACACTTATTCATTACTAAACAAGTAAAATAAAATCACAAAATCTATTAGTAAGTGAAATTTTAATTCCCCAACACGATAATTTAAGCATCCCAACTTCAAAGCCAAGCCAAGTTTTGATGACACTAATACAGTCATTATGTTCAATTCTGTTTATGGAAAGAACTAAAGAAAGATTGTTTGGTCATAGTATGGTAAGTTTGTGGGGGGTGGAAAGGATTCTCTGGTCCTCAGAGAAGCACTTCCACTTTGAAAAGTTTGTGATTTGAGCAATGACTTGATATTCCTATCTAGCAATGCTAAATGCACAATCTGATTTCTGGAACACATGTCCCAGGATGATTAGTTTTTTGTTTTTCTGATTCTTATGTTTATTTGGAAGCAATCACATTATCTGGGAATTGTTGGCAAAGGAAAAACATTTATTTCCTCACATGTCTTGGTAACAGACTGATTTTTAAGGAACTGATTTTGGAAATTTCACTAAGTCTCTCAAAGTCATATAGCTCCAGATCTGTTGCTTGGGTAATTCAAAGAGTGGCTTCTTGATTCTTCAATAATAATTTTTATAATGTTAATTAAATTTTGACTGTGCTTCCTATAGCCTAACTGGAAACAGTGTTCAAATGTGATTCAAGATACAGCCCTTTCCAAAAGCACTTGGCTTGACTAATATCCTAAATTCAAGAATGAGGAGTTCTGTCAGAGGATGGTAAGAGGAGAGGTAAGGCAGCATCCCTCAGAGTGTTGTTTGAGAACCAGTGCCAATCAGTGAATTATTTGGTACTAGCCCACGTGAGATAATTACAGAAACTAAATGTAAGAAATTTTAAAAGACCTAAAGCAATTTAACAAAATAATTTTATGTCTGCTAAGCCTAATAATAAAAACTTTGGACATGTTTGTAGGTCCCTTGTTAACTCCATTTTTACAACAATTTGTTTTTATTGGATTTTATAAATAAAGTATCAGGTCGCACTGATTAGAAATAAAAACTGGCGTCTCAGCGCTTCTGTCTAGAGCTCTTCTGTGCAATGAGGAGCAATACAAGAGGCTGCCACAAAGTGGTTCCACAGTGTTCGCCAAGGGTCTGGACGCCACAAATCAAGACCTAAATTATGTTCTGCAAGAAACTCTGTGACTTGAGATGATATACCTCACTTAATTCTCCAGAGGACTAGAGAAAAAATTAAAACAGACTGTGCCCAATTCTTTGAGCCCCAGCCTCCTCCGCCCCCACATGAAGGCACTTGGAAGTTCAGAAGAATAGCAGTGCTTTCTGCTCTCTGCTGGGGAACCAGGAACCACAGCCCTGCCCAAGCAGGATCACACACCGCATGGAGAGCCAAGCCAAAGCCTAAAACAGACAGCTGGTTTCCCTAAACAGCAGCACTCCCATAAGCAGGAAGGAAGTGGAGAACCGTCAGCTCCCAGCAGACTAGAAAAGCAAGTCTGTAAGAAATACTTATTTCCTCCTGTCATAAACAAAAACAAAAATATATTTCTAATTTAGCTAAATCATCTATCTCTATGGTGAATCGGTCTTATGTTTAGCCATCTAATCTGATCAAATCCAGACCAAAATGCCCTATCATCCCTGAAAATAGTGAGATATCATTAAACCACAGTTTTCTTCTCCCCAAGTACGAAGTACAAAAATATTATCTCAAATCAGTATTGCCTAATCATACAATAGCACCATATCCTAACTAATGAAGAGAAAAGACAACTAGGAATCCCTTAGGGAGGGCTAAACTCTTTACTCCACACGAAGACATGGAAAGAAATATTTTAACATCTTTGATGTCTCATGCCAATATTCTCTTGCCCACCTTTAAAGCAATACAAACCTCCAAAGGTTCGATCATTTTCTCTTGAACATCCTCCTCCATTACAAAATAGTGCACATCTTTTAAGTGAAGCTCGAAAGTAATCTGGAGCACGAGTAGCTCCAAGAGCCAGGAAGGAGTCAGCAAAAAGAAAAGAAAAAACAACCCATCAAGCTATCTATGGACAAACTGAACCTCCAATGGTAGTGGAGCACCAGGGAGGAACTTGAAGAAATACTTGGAGGGTCAGAAAGGCTGAGGAATGAGGCCAATAGGCCTGTGAGCCAGACCATGGAGCCTTTCCCAAAACTGAATACACATCTGATCTCCTTTTCTAAAAATCAGGAAATCCTCATCCTCAACTCCTCCCCAGGGAACTTCCATCACAGAATTAAACACAATGAATTTTAAGTTATCATTTCCCTACTCAAACTCCTTAATAAGATAGAAAATCCCTAAGAAGGAAAAAAAAAGGTATTATTATGAAGAACTCTTTGCCAGTATACAAAAATGTGGATGAAACAAACAATTTGTTCAACTAAAAACACAATCCTCAGAATTTTTCTCCTTGGGTTTAAATGGTACTAGCCAGCCTGATAGCATCCTATGAGTAAGCAGGCTTGGGTTATCATCTCCCTTTACCAAGGGGGTGGTGGTTATAAATAAAAAATAAAGTCTTTTGAAGGACGCACATGGTGGGTTTTTTCTGGAAAAAGAAATAAAGGGAGCTATCAGCAGAGGGCATCTCTTTTTTACTTTATATACTGCTAGACTATTTAAATTGTTTTTCCACTGAGAGCCTATTACTTTTGTAATTTGAAAAAACAAAGATAAAGTGAATTTAAAAATCAGATAGCATGATTAGGTGTTCTTTCCAGCAGAATTCGGATGCTCAGGATCAGAAGGGGAGAAACATAAAGTAACAAAACAATGCAGTAAAGAGCAAGAGAAAAATTGAAGACAAAGTCTGGACTCCTGAAACCCATCCCTCACCATTTCTCTGCTACTTTTCCTAATTCATTCTCCACCCCCTGCTCCCCTTGGTGACTCCTATTGGTTATCTCCTAAAAGAAGAAAGAAAATCCTTGTAAACTCCTAAGGGATCAGAGATGAAGGGCTCTTTTGTTATGCTAAGGAGGCGACCTTTAGAAAACCCTCAGGTCACCCAAGGGTGGCCTTTACTGCCCACTTGCGTGTACCCACCAGTCTCTGCCCCCCGTTTTCCTTATATGAACCTCGAAGTATTTTCAGCACTTCGGAGACCGTCTTTTGAGAGTTGCTGGGCTGTCTTCCCAGTGTTGGCCTCACTGAAATAAATCCCTTTCTTGTTTCACCACCACTCATTTCACTGTCTTTGGATTTTGTCAGTGGTGAGGGGTCAATCCTGGTCCATTCGGGACCCCTGGAGCCAGGTGCTCTTGGGCCCCAGTTGCAAACTTAAAGTACCTCCCTAATCTAAACCTAACTTGCCCATAATTCTTCAAATTGCCTAACTCTTTGCAACAGTCCCACAGGAGGTACCACCCTCTTCTGCAGGTGGACTCAACAACTGAAAGTTTGGGATAGCCTTCTGAAAAATCAGGTGAGTCTCTGTATCATTTCTCTGCACATAAATTCCAGAGACCAAAGATATAAATACGAAAAACCAAAACCATAAATACTAGAAGAAAACGGGGGAGGGCCATTTTAATAATCTCATGGTGGAGAAATCCTTACGTGATATGAAACCTAGAGGCCATTAAATAACAGATGGACAAATATTACTATGCAAGAATTTCCATACACCAAAGAGATGCTAAAGACTCCCTCTTCCCTGCCCCCCCCCAAAGAGAGACAGACAAACTGAGAAAATCATTTCAATACACACAAGAACTGTCAACTCTGATTTCCTCTTCTTCCCCTCACACCGCTATCAGCAGCCCTGTCTCCTCCATGTCTCACCCATCCATCCAGGCCGCTCCATTCCAGGGGTGCCACTATCACCCAGACCCCTCCTCCATGGTGGCCCCAGATCCACCCCTGCCCATGCTCCAGAGTAGCCAGTGGTTTACATACCTTAACAGACATCTATGGTCACTGATTTACAATGGAGAATATTCCTTTTTCTAACCATAATGGTTAAAGGTAAGCTTTAGATGTATGTACTCCCTTGCTAGCATTAAAGGACCTGGAATGCGAATTCCTAATCAGAAGACTGCCCAAGGACTACAGAAAGAAAGAAAGCAAAAGTGAATACTCCCCCACAGAAAAAGAAAATTGCTTTTCTTCCTCAATTATTAAGTGTTTACTGCAAAACCTTAAGATACAACACATGTGAAAGAAGAGTCACCTTAATCTCACCATCTGAGGTTGACATGACAGTTTATGCTTTCATGAACCTATCTATATGTGCACTCACATGCAAATGGAGCGTATATTTACATTTTTGTACATATTAATGTAATCCATTTCCACTTTTTAGCTTATCTCCACCCCTTCCAATAGTCAATATTTCCAGCTGGTATGTATCTTTTCACAACTTCCTCCTAGGAAAAAGTGTGTATTTCTAATGGCAACAGATCTTTCTCTTCATTCAAATATTCTTTAAATGCCCACTATATATAAGACACTGTTCTAGGCAGTGAGGCTACAGCTGCAACTAAGCACGGTTCAATGCCCTATTCTCGTTAAGCTTCAGTTCTAAGAGGTAAGAGTCAGGGAGAGACACCAAACAAAAGAAATGAGTGTATAAAATATGTCAGAGGGTCATAAGTGCTTTGAGAAACAAGTAGGGAAGGGAGATAGTGCTGGGGAGGGGATTGCAATTTTACCGAGGGTGGCTAAAGAACGCGGAAATGTATTTGGTGAAAACATAACGCTTTCGTAAAGACCTCAAGAAGGTTGGGAATGTATCTCTATATACTACAGAGACAGAGAAAGAGCTGTATATATGGTGTACCTGGGAAGAAAGGTCTTAGGGAAAAAGAAGAGGGCCCTGAGAATGGACTGCTACGGGGACCATACTGGAGGCCCCTGTGGACGGAGCAGAAGCAAGCACAGGGAAATAGGAGACGGGTCAGAGATAATAGGGTCATGCTGTGCAAATAAGGACTTTGGCGTTTACTTTGATAAAAATGGGAAGCCACTGCAGAGTCTGAGCAAAGGACCAACAAGCCCTGACTTATCTCACCGGGATTATTCTGACTGCAATGTTAAGAAAATTCTTACAGGGTGCAGAAGCAAAATATTGTCCAAGAGCATACCAAAAATGTTTTAACGATTCCCATTTCTATCAGTGATCGGTGAGAATATTTTACTCCTCCTCAATTCCACTAGTAAGAATTGAGGCACTTTTTAATTTTGCCAAAGGGATGCGTGAGAAGTGACATCTCACTGTTACTTTAATTTACATTTCCCTGACTACTTGTTCATGAATATCATTTCATACATTAGCCATTTTTATTTCTCTTATGAGAACGAACAATTTATATCCTTTGCAGACTGTCTCTTTGGGTTATCTTTTCCTTACCAATTTGGGAGAGGATTTATATGTTTGAGATATTAGCCTGCCATCTGTTGTGTTGTAAATACTTTTTTAAAAATTTTATTATGGTACAACGTATATTCATTCACATACCCAGGTTGAAGTGTACATTTCAGTGGTTGTGACAAATGCATAGACTCATGTGACCACTCTTCCAGTCAAAATACAGATCATTTCCATCATCCCAGAAAGTTCTTTCGTCCCCTTGGCTATCCCTACCTCCCTGGAGGCACCAACCTCTATCGTGCCTTCCCTGACTTCTACCCAACCCCCCCATACCCCGAGTTCTGCCTCTTCTTGGAACTCACAAAAACAGTATCATACAGTAGCTGTATATGGCTGGCTTCTTTTCTTAATACTGTAGGGCCACTTTCAGGCAACAGGCTTGAGCAATGGAAACGTGAGCAAGGCAGAAAGGCCCACAGTGACCACCAAGCTGAATGCAAACAGGCTCCTTAAGCAGCCCACCTCGAAATGACCACAGACCCTATGAAACCAGGTATAGTTACCAAAAAAGGGAAAATTCCCTATGTCCCCCTACATCTTCACTCTGCATTATAACTTCAGCCCCCACCACGCCTCCTCCAAAGACAGTCTCTCCTTTGCTGTCCTGCCCACGCAGCAGTGTATTCCATAAACTTCTATCTCCTTTGTTCTGCCCTGACTGAATTCTTTCAGGGCCTGTAGCACAGACCTCCACCAAATCAGGACATTTAAACACAAACATAACGTTTAAAATTCATATGCTGTGGCAGGTATCAAGTTTGTTCCTTTTTATGGCTCTCAATTTGTTCATGGTACTATTTGCCATAAAACAAGTTTTAAAAAATTTTATACTTCTATAGCTTCTGAGTTTCTTGATTTAAAATACCTTTCCAACTCCTGAATTATATACAGTCATCTAAATATTATTCTAAGATTCTTGGGACTTTGGGTGGCTCAGTCGATCAAGCATCTGCCTTCGGCTCAGGTCATGATCTCAGGGTCCTGGGATTAAGTCCCACATCGGGTTCCCTGCTCAATGAGGAGCCTACCTCTCCCTCTCCCTTTACTCTCCTCCCTGCTTGTGTTCTCTCTGTCTCAAAAAAATAAAATCTTAAAAAAAATATTATTCTAAGACTCCTGCTCTTTATCTTATATATTTAAACCTTTAATTCATTTGGAAATTACTGTAGAAAATGATGAGAATAGGGATCCAAACTTTATTTTTTCTCAGATAACTCAGTTTTGCCAGCACCACTTTATTAAACAAATCATCTTTTTCTCACAACAGTAAAAATTACCTAGTGGTGGGTAATTAGTATTTATAATTAATAACTAATTATCCAGACAATTGGCAAATATGCAGGTGAAGTACTCCTGGCAATACTCATCTCATGCCCAGAAGGCTCAAAGATAGGTATCTTCTGAAAAACAGACTTGATATCACTCTCCTGCTCTTAACTCTTCAGTGACTTCGTGCTGCCCTCAGAATCAAGACTGCCTGTGGCCCCTGCCAGCATCAAGGTCATCATCATCTACTACTACCCTCCCCTCAGCCCTGCACTCCCACCCCCCACCCAGGCTTCTCCCAGTGGCTCAAGCTCTCATCTCTCCTGTCTGCTCTACACAGAAGACGTCCTCTGCTCGGGGCTCTTGCCACTCTTCTCCCACCTGCCTGAGCCTGGCCGTCTCCCACTCTTCCAACAAGCTTAAACACCATTTCTTCACCAAGTCTTCCCCAGCCTACAAAGTGGGGAGCCCTACTCCCCTCACCCCCATACGCTTTCCTCTCAAAGGTCTTCAACTGTCCTCTTCTCCTTCACAGCATTGTGCACACTTAGAATAAGTAGCTATCTGCTTCATGTCCTCGTCCCCAACATGCTGGAAGCTGCACGAGGGCAAGGGCCATTTCTGTCCTGTTTACCACTCCACTCCTGTATCCTCTCATTAAACGGTCCAAGAAATCCTAATTACAAATAAATCAGTAAGAACCATGAACATAACAAAAGTATCACAGAATGGCAACAGGAAAGTCACAGAAGAAATACAAAAAGGCAAATAAAACATGAAGATGGTCAATGCACTAATGATTTAAGGAAAAAAAAAACCCAGGTCATTAGATCAAAACAAATTGGTACAACCTTCTGCAAGGCAACATGCTAATATTCTTTACCAGAACGATTCCATGACAAGGAATTTATTCTACAGGAACACTCATTCAAATAAGCAAAGATATGTACACAGCTTTCTCTGCAGCACTGTTTCTAACAGGGAAAAATAACAACCCAAATGGCCACAGTTGGGTTTTAAGTAAATTATGATTTAGCCCTATGGTACTATGTTGATATGAAAAGGTATCCAAAATACACTAAGTCTAACAAAACAAGTTGCATTTATATAAAAATACTATTATTAAGTCCCTCACAATGAAAAGCTTAAAAATCTAAGTATAAGCGATTATAGCTGCATATATATTTTTTGAAAACTCTAAAATATATATATTTTTAAAACTCAAGTTATCTCTGAAAATTGCTATTTCTTTTCTAATTTATTCATGTTCACAATGATTGTTTTAATTATGGGGATATATTAATTTTTTCATTAGGGAAAGTATGTTGCTTTTTAAGTGCCATCTAAACTGAGTCTTGATTTTTTACAGTGTTGAAAATTCTCAATTTATAAAAGTGTAACCATGAACTTTAGACAGATCTCCAAAACTGATGGCCAGGAAAAACAATGTTCGTTTCAAGTTGATAAAATTACTGTACTGTCTCTGCCAACATACTGTAAACAATTAAAATTAAGGAAGCAAATCTAAAATATTAGATCAAGACTCTGTTTACTCATTAGACAAATGCTCAAGAGTGTATTTGACTGATATTTCATAAATTTATGTATTTCCAGTAGTATACAATGCACAAAATACAAACATTTTAATGCAGTCATCTTAAAATTCTTGATTGTTTGATAATTCAGGTTTTTGAGTTCACGTTCCTCCTAAATATCTCACTCTACAACCAAAGCTAGTACTTAAAAACATTTTTCTAATAGAATGATATCTAAGTATACTCTCTATTTCCTGAAAGCAAAATCTACTCTGCAATTGACAGGGTTTTCTGTGCTTCTCAAAAAATGGGAAATTAAGAGTTAATATTATTTAAACAATTTTTGTACCAGGCACTGACTTGTACCACTTGGTGCCCTCTGTTTCCAGAGACTAAGATAAACTACACAAACAGCTCTGAGGAGAATCAACATTTCAACCAGGCATGGTGAGATAAGTTTAGTTTTGACTTTAAAGTTTTTTCCCATTTCTTTCTATGCTGCTTTCAATTTCTTGGATGAAGGAATGAGTTACACCCATTTAAATAGGTAATAAAATACACCCCACAGCACTCACACAGTCTGCACACGAAATTTAAATAGCAATTTTTGGGGAGAGTAATCACATGCTACAGTCAAAAACTTTAAAACTTTTTGTGCTATTTATTTACCCTGGTAATTCCAATGCTAGAAATTGAACGTAAATAATCCAAGCTATGTTCAGAATTTATTCTCCTCATAGCACTTTTCTACAATGGAAAAAAAATGAAACATCTTGTAATGTGGGTTTAGTTAAATACTTTGTAGTATGATAGGACTACGTGAAAAATCACTACATACAAAAAAGAAGCACATGAAGGACTTTTTGTCCATTTTGTCTCACAATCCATTTTGTCTCACCCCACTAAAATTAAGCACACTGAAAGCAAGGACTTCGTTTTACTCCCTACTTAATTCCTAGCCCTTAGAACAATGCCTGGCACATAGTAGCCACTCAAAACTGTACAAAACAAATGAATTTGAGTAATGGAAGTGTGTACAGAAAAGGTTTTAGCTAGAAACACATACTGCACACTCACATACATGTCCATTTACATTACTGTAAATGATTTACATTACTGTAAATGGAATTCAACTGTCCAGACTAAGAAAAACAAAAGAAGGAAATAAAGTAAATCATGCACCCTGGTCTGCTTTGGAGTCAGAATCCAGGGAGAAGCTGAGTCTGCTCCCCCCCCCCCCACAGAACTCAGATCCTTGAGGCTCTCACACAGTGGCTACCACACTAGACAAGAACGATTCTAGAATTTAAAACACAATATGGCCCCTAAATATAAGACGACTACTTACTTTGGTGCTCTGCCCCCCCCAAAATAGTAATTTTCTCCAAAATTGGGCATTTTAAAAGGATTTCCAAGGGGGAAATGTTGCCTTAGAAGAGAACCTCAGGACCTTGCCTTCCCACCTCCAAATAAAATTCAACTCTACTGTATGCCATGGTGATGATCACAGATATACCAGGGTGATGAATATGTAGGCTTTCTTTGTTTTTATTTTTTTCTAATATCTCTACAATTAACAAATGTTGCTCTTTCAATAAGAAAAAAGCTCTAATTTTTAAATAATCCACAACAGTACTTTCTACATTTATTACAGAAATGCTAGGGGAAAAAAAGAAACGTTAGATCTGGTATTAAGACTCTTCTACTTGACCTAAAACAACAGTACTCCTGTACTCGTGCAGCATATTATTTTCTCCTATCCCTCTTTGCTACCCTAAACAATTTTTAAGTTAATAAACATGTAACTCAAGCTATATACCTTTCCAACAAGAATAAGCCAATTTTCTATTTCTATTACAATTCACTTAAATTTGTATGAAATAGCAAAGTTCTTTACTGACATGCAATTAAAATAATAATAATAAGGTACCTGAACATCATAGAGTGCTACAATATTTTCATGCTGAAGTTCCTGTTAAGGAAATTGAGAATTTAAAATATTTGTGATCGCTGTAATAAATACATTTCAATATGCAAATAAATACTAAGTACCAACACATACACGTACTATATACTCTTTCTATATGCTACACTTCCATTACTGGATTAGAACAATTCAATCTACAAAAGAATAAGAGGAAATGTGTCCGATTAAACTACCTGAGCCCTCAGTGGCTTTTCACCAGGATCATTTTTTAGACTCTTAACAAGGTGAGTACTCTCATTTACAAAATAAATGTCACAGTTAGTATGCCCACAGACTCTCTGGGAGTCTTTCAAATTCAATATACATTTCTAACAGCAATAAAGGCGTGAAATTCCAAAGTGCTTTTAAAGAGCACATTATTTGCCTGAAAGAAAACGAAGCATAATTCTTAGCTCAAAGAGCTGTAATTTTTACCAAAGAGCTCTCCACAGAGTAGTAGTTTCATGAAAGCTGGTGTGAGGTGAGAGCTCTATGTTCACATCGGCTTGGGGAACACGGAGTTAAATAAACAGACCTAAGCCAGTTTCTTCATTGCGCAATTTTTCAGATTTTCTTTACTGAGCAAAGTGCTCTGTGACTCTCCAAGAAGTATGCAGTAAAAAGGATTTCCACATGTATTTGACTGCTGGACCATTCTCCCCCCGAAGCACCTCACTTGAATAACACTTCTTGTGAGTGATCTAAAAAGACCACTTCCAGGGCGCCTGGGTGGCTCAGTGGGTTAAAGCCTCTGCTTTCGGCTCAGGTCATGATCTCAGCGTCCTGGGATCGAGGCCCGCATCGGGCTCCCTGCTCAGCGGGGAGCCTGCTTCCCCCTCTCTCTCTCTGCCTGCCTCTCTGCCTCCTTGTGATCTCTCTCCCTCTGTGAAATAAATAAATAAAATCTTTAAAAATAAATAAATAAATAAATAAATAAATAAAAATAAAAATAAAAAGACCACTTCCAGGGTAAATAATTTTTTTTTTCAATTTACAAGGAAAAAATTCCATCTTCCCCCCAGCCCCCCCCCCACAATACTTAAATGTCACCTGAAAGAGATCAAGAGAAGGGCTAAATAATGGATAAGAAAGAAGGCTGTGCCTCTTCTCAAACAGTAACACAATAACTAGGGAAAAGAAATTAGGAGAAGCTAAAATCAGTCTTCACAGAATCCCTCTAAGCGCTGGCCACAAGCCACAAACATCTATTCTTAAAAATAGCTTCCGAGTACTCAAATGTCTCAAAAAATTGAGCATGCAAAAATGAGAGCAACAGGTGAAAATTCTCAAACTTGACTCCAAGGACCAAAATTACTAAAGATGTCATCATGCGTTAATGTAAAATAAGTTTTAATCCAGTATGAAATACCACATAAAGCCACATACCTTTAAGATCTTAATTTCCTTCCCAAGCAGTATTTGTGATTTTGACAAGTTCTTTTTATTAATACTTTTAATAGCTACCTCCCAATCAGTTTTCTGAAAAGGAAAAGTAGTGTTACTCTGGGAAAATTATTTTATAGAAACATCAACTATAAGGTGTTTTTAGCAAATTCATAAACACTGGGGGGAATATGGAAAAGAATCTGAATCTCCAATAGGAAAAGGATTTCATAAATTACAAGCTAATGCCCTACAAGACAGCCACTAAAAATAATAAATATGAAGACCACATAGCAACCAGCAGGAAGTGAAACAAAGTTTACAACCACTTTGAAGTTATGGAGAAATGCGGATAATAAACTGGAAGGTGGTATTTGATCGCCTGGCAGGGATTAGCCCTGTTTTAATTACTTTTTGTTGAGTTCGCAGTTATCCTCATAATAAACAAAGTAGTTTTTATTACTCTGATAAGCAACAAAACCTAGCCCACTTTCAACAGGCCCCTTGCCAACAACAAGGACTACCAAACCCCTTTGATTATTTCCACTCCCTAGGTACTCTTCCAAATTTTTTAGATTCGAAAACCCCGTGGGACCCTATTTGTGGAACAGCAAGAGCTTTAAAACACTTCTGAATTCGCATTCATGTTTACTTGGACTGAAAAATGAAGCGTCCAACCATCTTTTCCACCCGCCTACCGAACCCCAGGAAGGGAAGTGGTACGAGGCTCGTCCGGGGGCAGAGGGGCCAATGCTGCTGAGAAATGTGATACCACCCCACCCCGAGTTTGAGAAAGTCTCGGGCTAACGGGAAACCAGCCCGTTTTCCGCTGGGTCTGCAATTATCGACCTCAAAAGCGACAAGCCTTGGCAGCGCAGGGCGCGGAAAAACCTACGGTGCGTCCACACCCGAGCCCCGAGCTGGGCAGGGGACCGTGCTGTCCTTTCGGACACGGATCCAGGGCACATTCAGGTGGAAAGGCACGTCCGGGCGGGCCAGGGGGGCGAGCCCCCAAGTGCCTTCTGGTTGCCAGGCACTCCGCAAGGAGGAAATCAGAGGCCGAGCGGCCCGTCGGTAGGTGGAGCGCTGCCTAGCGGCTCCGGCCTCCAAACCACCCTCGCCCGACCAAAACAAACCCCGCGACACTGACAGCGCGCACAATGGCAGGCCTCAGGGCGGCGAGCCACCCCAGGGGGGCCTCCGCGCCCGCCGTGTCGCCAAGTGTCAGGACCACCCAGTCCGGCCGCGGCCCACAGACCCCGGCCTCGCCCCGGCCGGCGGGGCTCACCTGGCGGTGCCGCCCCCGGAAGACCACGGCGAAGGCCCCGTGTCCCACGAGGTCCCTCTTGCTGTACTCGAAGTCGCCCACCACCTCCATGGCCGCGCCCCCGGGGCATACAGCGG
>LNAC01000101.1:2749758-2788964 GCA_002007465.1 Ailurus styani | reverse complement strand
AAAGCTGCCCGGCCAGGGGCGCCGCAGCCGTCACTGTGCGCCCCCGGAGCCGCACACGCGCCCGGGAGAGGTGCGGAGCTCGGTCTTCCCCATCCCCAGCTCGTCCGGCCGCGTCGGCCCCCTCAGCCCGGGGTGCTGCTGCGGTGGCGGCCGCCGCCCTAGGACCAGCACAACCCCCGTCCCCGCGCGCCTCCCCGCCTCGCAGCTGCGCCCAACGCACGCGCGCGCGCGCCGGCCGCTCCCGAGCCGACTGCCGGCCCTCCGCGACGTCAGCACGTCTTGTAGGACGCAGCGCCGCCCGCCGAGACCCGCTCCCTCCGCCAGGAAAATGAGTGCGCGCGCGCCCCGGGGCGCGGCGCTGCCGTCGAGGCCAGTCCCCAGTCCCTCGCCGAGGCGGGGAAGTAGGATGCGAACCGCTGGGACCACACTCGTTACCCGCTGCAGCCTTCGCGCTGGGCCTGGGAGCAGATTCGAGCCTGCCGCGCCCCTGGCGGGAGCCCACTGAAAGGCGGGCGTCGAGGAGGCGGGTCTTGAACTCCCAACTGCAGGAGGGACCGGGCATCCCTTGTGCAGTATAGACCTGAGGGAACCGGTCAGGGCAAAGGAGCATCTGCTAGAGCCCGGCTTTCCCCGCGCCCTCTGAAAGCGGAGATCGTGGGGCCAAGCTGCGTGTCTTCCCCGACCCTTCTGGGTTTACTCCCCAGGGTCCCCGAAGAGATGTTTTCGGGCGCATTTTGGGGTCCCTTGACTTCTGTGAGAAGCTGATGACAGCTTCAGGATCCTCTTCCCTGGGAAATGTTTATGCACGCAGACCCAGTATCGAATACATTTTCCACGGCCCTAATAATCAGAGCCCCTGCTTCCAGCCACCAGGTATCCTGCCAGTTTGACCTCAGGCTCACCTTTGAATAGCTTTAAGGGAGCTTGCTCTTCTCCCTGATTATTGCAGTTCAAGTGTCAAAGAACTTACCTGGCAACTTTCCTCAAGGAAGAGTCTTACAAAACCATGTTATAGACAATAAACTTGAAAATATCATAGAAAATTCAGGCCCCGTACTCTCCCGGTATGTTCCGTTGTTTAGTGTATTTGCTCTCAGGTCATCCTTTACCACCAGAATTACATTTCCCACCCCAGGTCCATCCCGGCAAACTGACCTGAAGGCGCCACAGAGACCCTAAGAACCTCCAGCTGGAATTCTCAGAGGAAGCCCTTCCCTTCCTCAAACCTTCAAAATGTAGGGTCTCAGAACTCTGCTTTCACTTCCGTGCACACCTACGTCATTCTATCCCTATCTCAAAATCGAGCCCAGGTGAGTGTTGGACACTATGGAAATCTGGAGCCTTCAGAAAGGAAAAGCAAATGAAGCAAGTATGCACAGAGACACAAAAATTCATGTGGAGATGATTCTTTCCGTTTGAAATCGCCTCTATTGTAAATCTTTAGACATGGATATTTAAATAGGATGCTGCATTTTTCAAAAAGATGTTATGTATTTATTTGAGAGAGAGAGGCACGGGTTTGATCTCAGGACTCTGAGATCGTGACCTGAGCCGAAAGCAGAGCCTTAATGGGCTGAGCCACCCAGGTGCCCTGGAATATAGGATTTAATGTGCCAATCGCCCCCCCCCACCAAAAAAAATAGCTCTTCAGGAATATGTATCTTATGGGCTGTAGGACCCTGAACAAGTTACTTACAACCTCCTGTGACTCGGTTTCCTCATCTGTAAAATGAAGACAGTAACAGTAACTGCCTCATCGGGTCCTTCAAGCGAGTTAAGCACGGGAAGCCCTTAACCAGTGCCTGGCTTGTACACAGAACAATTTAAGCAATTGCCAGGTAAGTAAAGTGAAATCAAAGCTTGAGGCAGCCCTTCCCCAAACCCAGACCGGTGCCCTCAGGATGGTCCCCCCTTCTTCCTCTGTCTCTTCCCCCCGGGGTTCTTCTCTGAACAGAATCAAAGCTCTTCAGCTCCAGAGACGGACCGTCCATACCCACATAAGGGTGGTTTATCTAACACGTGTCTGGAGAATTTTTCCTGTAAACGTTCCCTGCAGGAACAATTAGCAGACATTTTTTGGATAGCAGGGAGCAATGGGGAGGTATACATCCAGACTGGGTCTGACAGCCTTTCCCACATGGTACTTGGCAGCCAGCATCTCAGGAAGCACAGGGGGTGCCCCCCAGGCTGCCCAGAAGCGGCTGAAGATGCTGCCTTCAGGGTCTGTCTGCCGAGATGCCCCTCTGGGAGTTAGTACCTCTAGGAGCAGCACTCTGACCTTCCTGCTGGTCACCTCACTGTGCCAGCTAAAGACAGGCACAGGCATACACACTTTGTCATCTAAGCCAATGCATATTTTACACATATCTGTGTCTCGGACCTTCTGTCATAAGACATAATTCATAACCTCACCCTGTTCACAAGGTCCTATCTGCTAGGAGTTGAAGCTCATTATAATTAATATACAATTTTGAGCTGTTTATATTTAATGTTATTAAAATTACATCCCCACACTAGGACATTATGAATCTTATTTGACAGAGAGAGAGAGAGAACACTAGTAGGGGGAGCAGCTGGCAGAGGGAGAGGGAGAGGGAGAAGCAGGCTCCCCACTGAGCCGGACCCTGGGATCATGACCTTAACCAACTGAACCACCCAGGTGTCCCTCAAACCCAAATTCTTAAGGAAGGGATTCTGATTGGTCCACCTTAGGTGAGGTGCACTGAACAATCATCTTAAGCCAGGGATTGGAGATGAGGGAGGCAATCCAAGTTGTGTAACTAGGACTGTTCCCAAGGTAAGTCTGCAGGTGCAACAGCGGGGTGGGGGTTGGGGTGGGGAGAAGGTCAGGGAGATCTCCCAGAAGAAGCGGCTGGACGGACAACCCAGGAAGTATTTACCATGGGTCAAATTCAGGCTTTCTTCAGGAATGGAAGCAAGGGGGAGTTTTAGTTTGCTTCTGAAATCACTCAGCGTGGCCAATCTGATTCAGTTTCATTGGTCTTTTTTTTTTTTAAGATTTTATTTATTTATTTGACAGAGACAGAGAGATTACAAATAGGCAGAGAGGCAGACAGAGAGAGAGGAGGAAGCAGGCTCCCTGTTCAGCAAGGAGCCCGATGCGGGCCTCGATCCTAGGACCCTGAGATGAAAGCAGAAGCTTTAACCCACTGAGCCACCCAGGCGCCCACTTTCATTGGTCTTACTTTGTCCAATTTAAGTCTCTGTGTGGGCACGCAGCAAATGTGCCTATTGATAAACTATTAAAACGCGTCAGTGCTAGTTAGTAAATTGCATAACAGCGACCTCAATGAGAGGTAAAATGAATTATTAACATAAATTCTAGTATAAACTTTATCAGCCAAATGCTGTAGAATGTCATGGTGAGAAAAGGGCTTCTTGGAAAAGTAAATGTGAGGAATGTTCACAGCCCAGTCTCCTGGGCAGGGAGGTACTCAAGGTTTAGGGGAGTCGTTCATTTATCATTCTCTTCAAATCACATCATCGCTTCTATTTCAGTTCTATTGTTTCTACTTTAATCCTGAGGCTGAGTCTTTGAAATTCTTGTGAATAGTTAGTATGCAGAGCTTTGGTATTTATACATGCATGAATTGATAATAAATTATGGAAATAAGCACATAAAAATGAAGAGACAACAAGATTTGGATATATTTCTTAAAGCTTTTAGGAAATATCATAGCCACAATTCTTCTGAATCATAAACATGCATCTTCTTAAATTATACCCAAAATAGACTTCGGCCTAGGAATTTGCTGGTTTACTCTGATAATGTGACAACAGCAAGGAGCATCTTTCCATATTGTACAAGAACCAGAATAAAATTTGCATTTCTAAAAGGACAAACAGTTTGATTATTTCACCCAAGATCCTGCGTAGGCTATTTTTACCATTGCCATAACTGTTAGATTGAACTGGTACTCACCGTTTAGACCATTAAAAGTTAAAACTGCTGGGGGTGTCTGGGTGGCTCAGTGGTTAACCGTCTGCCTTCGGCTCAGGTCATGATCCCCGAGTCCTGGGATCGAACCCCACCTCAGGCTCCCTGCTCTGCAGGGAGCCTGCTTCTCCCTCTCCCACTCCCCCTGCTTGTGTTCCTGCTCTCGCTGTCTCTCTCTCTCTGTCAAATAAATAAATTAAATCTTTAAAAAAAAAGTTAAAACTGTTAAACACATATTTCATAGGAACTGCTGTAATGTTCTGTTCATGCTAACGGGCAAAACAAAGACTACTTGCAAACATCACTGAGATAAATTGCAAGGAACATCATGAGTCAGTTTTCCAAACAAAGCAACTGAAATATTAAAACTCCTAAAACAAATATTTTATCGATGTATCCTTGTGATCTAGATCTTTGCTCCCTCTTGTGAAACACATATCGACTGAAATGAAAAAACACTGTCCCAGGTGGGTTTGCAGAAACAGGCGCTGACCCAGAGTTGGGGCACAAGTTGATCATTAGAAATTAACACAGGTGGCAGGAGGTGGGGGTGGAAGCAACACTGGCAGAGAGAGAACTCGGATGCAGGCTTGACCAAGCCTGGGCCATGCCAGGAAAAGGCTCTGGAGCAAAGTGTCAGAGTTGACTCACATTGAGCCAGCATACCCCAACTCACTCATCACCTGAAGGGGCTGAGATGCAGGTGTGACCCCCGGTGGGCTAGGCTGCCGTCAGGCCTGAAGGAGCAGAGAGCTGGAGGCTGACTGAATTTTCCCAACAGGGCAGTGTGTCCTTCCTTCCCCAGAATTCTGGGCAGCCCATCTCCAAGTCAACTCCAGTGTTTTGGAAAACGTACGAGTCGGGCTGTACAATTTCTATCATTGTCAATGACATGTCTATTGTTTCCCATACAAGTATTTTTGCTTTGCTTTGTTGTTGTTGTTTTTTCTTTTTTTAAAGAAAAAAACCAGTTTATTTTGGAAACTCTCAGAGTGCTGCTGTGCTCCATTTGTCCATCTGTTTATTTGTCCAAAAGTACCAGGCTGCGGGGTGCCTGGCTGGCTCAGTCAGAAAAGTATGTGACTCTTGATCTCAGGGTTGTGAGTTCGGGCTCCACCTTGGGTGTAGGGATTACTAAAACAAATAAATAAACTTAAAAAGAAGAAGGAGAAGGAGAAACAACAACCACCACCACCACCACCACCACCACCACCACCACCACCACCACCAAGATGCTATGGGGGGCCCAGAAGCTCTGAAATTCTTGTGAGTAGTGAGAACGCCTCACTAAGGCTGCGTGTTGGTTCTCCTGCAGCTCTTCTTTCCTCCCAACTCCACCTGCCCACTGCCAATCAGCGTGTAGCTTCTCTAGCCACAGCCACACCCACTCATCCTCCCTCCCAAGAGGTGCTGTGATGGGAAACTGGCCTCAACACCCAGATAGTAACTTAGGCCCAAGGGGGTGTGATGAACCAGGTCCCATCACCCCAGGAGCAAGGACCCTAGGGTTCTTCATCCCCTGGTGGGAGCTGGACAGGGAGGGGAATGGGGCAGAGCGTAGGGATAGGGTAACCAGTGCAGAGGACCACAACCCTCCAAAAAACTCCTACAAACAACTCTCAAAACCATTAGCAAACAAAGGCGCAAACCATTCCCAGTCCCACTGGTTTCCTTCTCCCAGCAATGGGCTGGCCATCCTGCATTCGATTCTCTTCCTTCATAGTCTGGGAGTCTGGACCAGAGGGTTCAGGCTGGGGGCAGACCCCATGTGTCCTGGCTGCACCATTCCCAACTGGGACCTCCATGTCCTCCCTGCCGTCTGCCTCTTCCTCATCCTCAGCCGGCTCTCTGGTGGCCCTGCCCTTTCTTTGGGTGATGCGGAAAGCCATGTCCCTCCGCACGGCCCTCTCCACTCTGGACGTGGAGGAACGTGGTCTGCAGCTGCGGGCTCGCCTGCAGCAGACTCCCATCCTCCCGAACACATCACACCCACTGGTCATGAGCTGCCCCATAAGCTTCCACCTCATCCAGCTCCTGGACCACAGCTGGTTGGGAGGCCAGGGTCCAGAGAGTGAGCCCTTATTTTGCAGAAGTGCCCACTGGGGAAGAACTGCTCCATCGTACCCAAAGACACTTGGCCTTCTCCTGGCCATACTCCCTCTGAAACTGTTCTCTATATCCATCTGCAAAGCTGGCCGGGGACCCTCGGGGCGCTGGTGCATGTCCCCCAGGCCTGCCATCATCCGGCCGCGGACCCCACATACACATATGCTAATCCTCTACTTAGGTTGCAAAATTGAACGCTTGGAAGCTTGTTTACTGGTTCTTATAGATGATGCGGCGCTAACAGGAATAGCGTCTAAAAATCAAATCATAGGGGCGCCCGGGTGGCTCAGTCGTTAAGCATCTGCCTTCGGCTCAGGTCATGATCCCAGGACCCTGGGATCCAGCCCTGCATTGGGCTCCCTGCTCAGTGGGAAGCCTGCTTCTCCCTCTCCCACTCCCCCTGCTTGTGTTCCCTGTCTCACGGTCTCTGTCTGTCAAATAACTAAATAAAATCTTTAAAGAATCAAATCAAATCAAATCATATATTGAATTTGATGGTCAGTGCTCCGGGAAAATGGTTTCGATGCATGTGAAAACTTCATTGGATTTTGCAGATGCGGTGCCAGTGTAATGCTAGGGAGAAAGTCTAGCATTTCAAAGTTTAAGAAAATTTTCAGATGTTTTCATGTGATGCTTAGTCACCGTGTTCAGTCATCACTGGATGAGGCAAGACATTTGCAAATCAAGTAACGCACTTCGAATCTTCCCTTGATAAATGTCGTATTTACTACCCTGTGTCAAATAAATAGCAGGTGAAGGAAATAAAATATTTGAGAGCAGGGATTAAAATAACGACAGCTGGATGAACACTTGGATCTCGATAGGCAGCCTGTGATCCTGGAATGACAAAGCAGTTAAAAAATCATGTCAGTTGGAACATCTGGCCGGCTCAGTCTCCAGAATGCCTATCAAGTGCCTATCTTAATCACCGGGTGGTGACTTTGAGCCCCATGATGGGGTTAGAGATTACTTTAAAAAAAAATTCTCAGGGCGCCTGAGTGGTTCAGTGGGTTAAAGCCTCTGCTTTTGGCTCAGGTTATGATCTCAGGGTCCTGGGATCGAGGCCCGCATTGGGCTCCCAGCTCAGCTGGGGAGCCTGCTTCCTCCTCTCTCTGCCTGCCTCTCTGCCTCCTTGTGATCTCTCTCTCTGTGTCAAATAAATAAAATCTTAAAAAAAAAAAAAATTCTACCGGAATGCGTGGGTGGCTCAGTCGGTTGAGCGACTGCCTTTGGCTCAGGTCATGATCCCTGGGTCCTAGGATCGAGCCCCACATCCGGCTCCCTGCTCCATGGGAAGCCTGCTTCTCCCTCTCCTACTCCCCCTGCTTGTGTTCCCTTTTTTGCTGTGTATCTTTCTGTCAAATAAATAAATAAAATCTTTTTAAAAATAAAATAAAATAAATCTTTAAATGAGTAAATAATTCTATCAGTAGTGCTCTATAGAGTTCAATAAAAACTAAAATGGGAATGGCTAAGTAAACAATAAATACATGAAAAAGTTTATGAGTTTGGGTTTAATAAGCGATATTACATATTATCAACTATCTATTTTAATAGAAGAGTCAGTGCTTTACAAGATATTGTTGAAGCTGAAGGATCAATTCAATAGTCCTCGAAGTGTGGATTCCTGAGGATTTCAGGCCATTTCAGTGGTTCCATGAGGTCAGACTGTGATGTCTTCCATGTATTTTCATAAAAATATGCGTTGCCCTTTATGTTGTGTTAATATTGGCACTAATGATGCAAAAGACACTTTTCTCACTAAATTTGTTTTGGAAAACATAGCTATTTTTTATTACAGTATGTTATTTGTATTCACTTATAATGGGCTTATATTGTTTTTAAATAAATTAAGAATAAATTTATTTTGAATTTCTTAGTCGTAATTTTTAAAACAGTAAATATATTGGGTCTTAAAGATAAACAGTTTGAGAACTGCTGGATTAATTAAGTCCATGATAAAAGTGATTAAACATATAAGCCTAAGGATGGGAAACTATGACAAAGGAGTGGGTGAAAGAGAAATAAAGAGATACGGTATGCTATTAGAAATAAAACAGGGGTGCCCGGGTGGTCCAGTCAGTTAAGTGCGTGACTCTTGATTTTGGCTCAGGTCATGATCTCTGAGTTGTGAGATCAAGCCCCACATGGGGCTCCTTGCTGGGCATGGATTCTCTCTCCCTCTCCCTCTGTCCCTCTCCCCACCTCTCTCTCCCTCTAAAAATAGAAAGAAAGAAAGAAAGAAAGAAAGAAAGAAAGAAAGAAAGAAAGAAAGGAAGGAAGAGAGAGAGAGAGAAAACAACATGTCAATCCCAAAGGAAAAACCCTGGTTGTTTAATTATGTAATAAGGAAATTATTTAATGACACAAGTGACGATTACAGTAAACTTTTAAATCTTTCCATTCATTAAATGCTGAAACTCTTCAAATGATGTTTTGGCCTCATGGATTAAGGACGAACAAAAGTCATAAAATTATGTCAACAGATTCAGTAAGACAAAGCAATAATCTTATACATACTTCATAATAAAGATGTTGATTATATTTTTAAAATCTCTGAGATTACTACAAGAGNCGGGTCATGATCGCAGGGTCCTGCAATGGAGCCCCACATGGCATCAGGCTCCCTGCTGAGTGGGGAGCTTGCTTCCTCCTCTCTCTCTGCCTGCCTCTCTGCCTACTTGTGATCTCTCTCTCTGTCAAAATAAGTAAATAAATAAATCTTNCTCTGCCTGCCTCTCTGCCTACTTGTGATCTCTCTCTCTGTCAAAATAAATAAATAAATAAATCTTAAAAAAAAAAAAAAGAAAGAAAGGATTCAGAGTTAATATATTTTTAAAAGATTTTACTTATTTATTTTCTCGGGGGCGGGGGGGCACAAGGAGCTAGAACAACAGGCAGAGGGAGAGGGAGAAGCAGACTCCCCACTGAGCAAAGACCGCCCCCCCCATCTTCCCATGCAGGGCTCGATCCCAGGACTCTGGGATCCTGACCTGACTGAAGGCAGACCCTTAACCACCCAGGCACCCCAACAACATAATTAACATTAAGAGACATTTGCTGCTTATTAAGATTATTGAAATTATTCCCAAATTAAGAATACTGAAATACCTTATGACTTCCAATTTAATGGAGAATTCCTAGGGAAAGTTTGCTATATTCCCTATGGTTAAAACATGGTCCAGACAGAGCCCTCATTTAACTAGTGAGGGCCAGCCACATCAGAGAAATGATCACCCAACAATTTCAAAACATTAACAAATCATTCAAAACTTTCAAAGTAATTTAATACATTATGCTACATTGTATATGTGCTGGTAAGAAGCTTTGTGGTATATTGTTTTGTTTACTCAGATAATAAAATGGGATGTTCAAATTTATTATTATACTTGTATCTTAGCATATAACATTGTTTATATTAAATATTGTTAGATATTTTTAACATCACCCTGGATAGAGAAAAGATTAGGTCCCTGTCCTCAGAAGCTTCTCAAGGATGAATAAAAACTGTTTCAGAGTGTGCCTGGGTGGCTCAGTTGGTTAAGTGGCTGCCTTTGGCTCAGGTCACGATCCCAGCGTCCTGGGATTGAGTCCCGCATCGGGCTCCCCNTTTGGCTCAGGTCACGATCCCAGCGTCCTGGGATCGAGTCCCGCATCGGGCTCCCTGCTCGATGGGGAGCCTGCTTCTCCCTCTCCCTTTGCCTGCCGCTCTGCCTACTTGTGATCTCTCTCTCTCTCTCTCTGTCAAATAAATAAATAAATAAAATCTTTAAAAAAAACTGTTTCAGTAATCTACTGCTATGTTGTAAGACTTAGTTGCTTAAAACAAGAATTAATTAATTAATTAATTAATTAATTTTACTTATTTGACAGAGAGACAGGGAGAGAGGGAACACAAGCAGGGGGAGTGGGAGATGGAGAAGTAGGCTTCCTGCTGAGCGGGGAGCTCGAATGTGGGGCTTGATCTCATGGACCCTGGGATCACAACCTGAGCTGAAGGCAGATGCCCAATGACGGAGCCACCCAGGCGCCCCACTTTTTTTTTTAATTGCTCACCATTCTTTCCATGGGTCAGGAATTTGAATGGGGCCATCAGGCATAGCTCATCATTGCCCCACATGGTACTGGCGGTGGTGGCTTCACAGGGGCTGGAGAACTCAAGGCAGCCTCTCCTGGGTCATGGCTTGACCAGCTGGGTCAGGTGGGCCAGATTCATGCAGAGACCCCCTTGGACCCTCCTCCAGCCACTGCCCCCACCAAAGGGTAACACTATCCCCCAACTTGTGGATTTAGTTTTATCTGCTTTGTGTACGGCATCTTGCGTTCTGCATTATGTATTTGAGAATCTTCCAAGGTGTCATTAGTTCATTCTTGTTGATTTTCAATACTGCATGGTATGAAGACATCCCAACTTGTGTATCCATTCCGCTATTGATGAGCTCTTAAGTACTGTCCAGTCCAGGCCTATTACAAATAGTGCTGCTATGAGCACTCTAGAACATGAATCTTGGTGAATATAGGTATACATTCCTGGTTGGCCTATACCTAGTAGTGGAGTGGCTGGGTCATAGCATGCATACTCAATGCTGGGAGATGCTAAGAAAGTATATTCCAAAGTATATTGCAAAGTACACCCCGTACCAGCCAAAGATGAGAGTTCTGGTTGCTCTTATTCTCTCCAATACCTAGTAGGGTCAGTCTTTGTATCATCTGGTGGCTCTGACTCAACAGCATCCTCCTCCTCCTTCTGGAGGGCTGTGAACTGCAGTATATGCCCCAAGGAAATCCCACGGGGCTGGTGTCAGGGGCCGAGGGGCAGCCACCTCCCCTCACCCCGAGGGATCCAGATTTCCTGCCAATCGGTTGGATGGATGGTGATCTGAAACGACTGGAGGTTCATTTGGGAATGTGGGTGATGGTCCTGTTCTCTTGGTTCCCTCACAGTCTTTTTTTTTTTAAAGATTTTATTTATTTATTTATTTATTTATTTGACAGAGAGAGAGATCACAAGTAGGTGGAGAGGCAGAGAGAGAGGAGGAAGCAGGCTCCCTGCTCAGCAGGGAGCCCGATGCGGGCCTCCATCCCAGGACCCTGAGATCATGACCTGAGCCGAAGGCAGAAGCTTTAAACCACTGAGCCACCCAGGCGCCCTCCCTCACAATCTTGTGGCATCCCCCGGACCCTGAAGCAGGAGACCAGAATCCACACCCTGATTCCTTCCTGCTCTGTTTTCTCTCACCCTTGTCATCACACACCCCAAATTCAGCTCCAGACACTGCACACGAGTCATGTCCCAAACGCATCAGCCCCTTCACACCTCTGAGACGTGGCTGCTGTTGGAATCCTTCTGCCTACTGTGACTCTATTCTTTTTCTTTTTTAAAGATTTTATTTATTTTATTTGACACAGAGAGAGAGATTACAAGTAGGCAGAGAGGCAGACAGAGAGACAGGGAGAGGAGGAAGCAGGCTCCCTGCTGAGCAGAGAGCCCGATGCGGGCCTCGATCCCAGGATGCTGAGATCATGACCTGAGCCGAAGGCAGAGGCTTTAACCCACTGAGCCACCCAGGCGCCCTGTGACTCTATTCTTGACCAAAATCTCTCTCCTTCTTAAAAGGCCAAGCCAAGTGTCACCTTTTTGGAAAGTTCTCCCACATTTGGAAAGTTCTCCTGGTCCTTTCTGGATCTCCTCACAGCAAGTTGCCTGTGTCTTGCATCAGACACCTGGTCACCTCCTTCTTGTCTGGTTCACCCCTTTGTTTCCCCAGTGTCTGTCATGCCTAGAAAAGTGTCCGACGAAAAAGGCTCACTTTGTTGAATGAATAAACTTTGTCTTTTCATTTTACCAGTCATGCAGTGCCGGGGGACTCCCACAAGCCAGGACAATCTGTTGAAGGTAGAACTAGAATTAGAATTAGAAGCAGCTAATCCTATCTAGATGGAGTCCACTGAGGCTAACACGGTGTTTCAGGTGAATGTGGAAAATGAGTCAGGTATCTGTGAGGAAGAAAGGCTCCTCAGACGAAGTCAGCCGCTTGTGCCCACATCCAGCAATGGTATAGAGCCCTGTAGGGCTGGGGTATAGGGATTGAGTAAGGGATGGAGGAGCTAAGCCAGAAGGTGAGGAGTGACACAGCCTTTCTTCACTCAACAAATATTTGTTTAATACCTGGCTGAGAGAGAGTTTTGGGAGCCATGAGTGAACATGTATGAGATAAGGCAGCGAGAGGGATTGAGGCAAGAGGAGAGAGGAAGTGGGAGCCATTGAGGGATCTGGCGGGAGGGTTCTAAGAAATCTTCCCTGGTCTTCTTGTTTATAGTATTTATCTTTACTTGTAACAAAAGCAATAGCAATTCATTGTAGAGAATTTTGAAAAGACAAGGGACATCTAATCTGGGCATAAATACCCATCGTTTCTTGCCCAATCTGTGTACAATTTTAGAAAACAAGAGGGATCATGGTAGCGTGTCTATTTTAAGCTATTTTAAAGTTTATTGATCAGGTGCCTGGGTGGCTCAGTTGGTTGAGCGACTGCCTTCAGCTCAGGTCATGACCCCGGAGTCCCGGGATCGAGTCCCGCATCAGGATCCCAGCTCCATGGGGAGTCCACTTCTTTCTCTGACCTTCTCCCCTCTCATGCTCTCTCTCTCAAATAAATAAATAAAATCTTTTTTAAAAAAATAAAGTTTATCGATATATTCACTTATGTAGATTTTCCTCCCCCAAAATATAGAGTATTATACTACACATGCCAGCGTTTTGTTTTCCTACTCTTTTTAGTTTTTCTTCTAATTTTGCTCACCTCCCTCTTCTTCATCTTTCATGAGACACATGTTAGCAACCTATTACAGATTTTCCCCAGGCAAGTACAGCCATATAGAAACTTATTTAAACAGAGGCTTATAAATGCGTACGTGGAAAATAGCCTTCCCATACGTGTCGGAGTTTGACAAACATGGATCATATAATAGACACTTACCTGAATTTTGCTATTCTTAGGTTATGACCTGATGGAATTCCTTCAAGTTAACCAAAGTCCATCTAGTTAACCCCTTTTTCATGTTTGCATAATATTCCACGGTGTGTGATGAGGAAAACAAAGGCAGGGAGAATGTAACCAAAGAAGAATCATCTGGGCGCCTGGGTGGCTCCGTGGGTTAAAGCCTCTGCCTTCGGCTCAGGTCATGATCTCAGGGTCCTGGGATCGAGGCCCGCATCGGGCTCCCTGCTCAGCGGGGAGCCTGCTTCCTCCTCTCTCTGCCTACTTGTAATCTCTCTCTGTCAAATAAATAAATAAAATCTTTAAAAAAACAATTTAAAAAATCTTTTTAAAAAGTCTTGAGGAAAGCCTGGGCCAATCAGAAAGGAGTTTGGAACCTTGGAGGAATAAAAAGGTGGAATCAAGGAGACAGTAGAGGAAGAGGAAATATTGGCTGAGATTTTAGTTGCCTTGATGTGGGTGATTGTCTCCAATGCCATTACCCTGTATCAGCAGATGAACTTGGCTCTGCTTGCAGCTCACTCAGTATCCCTGAAGATTGGCTTCCCATGTGGCTTTGCAGTGGTGAGGCATGTCCTGATCTTCAGACACAGCGTTCCAGCCCACACACTCATTCATTCAACAAGGATTTATGAGTAAACAGAACTGACAAGGTGTCTACCTTCGGGAAGCTTATTCTCTGGTGGGGGAAACAGACCACAAGTGAGATCAATAAAACAGGATGTTAGGTAGTGAGCGGTACGAAGGGGAAAACAAAATCTAGGAAGGGAGGTAGGAAATATGGAGAGAAGGATACAGTTTTTAAAAAGATGGCCAGGAATGGCTCTACTGAGAAGGTGACATCTGAGGAGAGACCTGAAGGGGAGGGTGTGATCCATGCAGGTATTAGAGGTATTAGAGGGAGAGTCTCCGAAGTGTAGAAGCCCTCAGGCAGGAGCCTGCCTGCAGCCCAGAGTTGCTGGAGCTGGTGAACCAGGGGGAGGGTGATTGGAGATGACGTCACGGAGTCAACAGGCCAGGTGCTATAGGTCTCATAGGTCATTATAAGGACTCTGGCTTTTCCCAGGGTCAGATCAGAAGCCTTTGTAAGGTTTTAAACAAAAGAACAACATCACTGCAGCAAAACTGAGCAGAAGTTGTCCCCACCACTAGAAGAACGGGTAATTAATGACATAATCACACTGTAATATACATGGATCACAAATCGACATGCTGAGCCCCTTAAACTTACCCAATGTGATACGCCAACTATATCTTAATTTAAAATATGGAGCAGAGGGGTGCCTGGGTGGCTCAGTCGGTTAAGCATCTGCCTTTGGCTTGGGTCGTGATCCCAGGGTCCTGGGATGGAGCCCCACATCTGGCTCCCTGCTCAGCCGGGAGCCTGCCTCCCTCTCTGCTCCTCCCCTGCCCGGCTAATTCTCTCTCTCTTTCTCTGTCTGAAATAAATAGTCTTTTTTAAAAATGGAGCAGGAAGTATAGAGATTTTGCACATATATCCCATTCCCACACGTGCACGTCCTCCCCAACTGTCCACACCCAGCCACCCAGAGGAGGACACTTGGGACAACTGATAAACCTATGTGGACACGCTCTTGTTCCTCAGAGCCCGTGGTTTACATTAGCGTTCACTCCTGGTGTTACACACTCTGTGGGTTCGGACAAACGTCAAAGCTGAGGAAAACTCCCCTCTATTCCTGGTTTGCATGAATGGGTGTTTGCATTTTGCCAAATGATCTTTCCGGTTTGCCTTTTGACAGTTGAGCTTTCTCTAATACATCAATACATTGGTCCTCGGGTGTAAATAACTGCATCACAGCCTCAGGGAACAGGAGTGATGTTCCTGAGAGAATCTCTCAGCCTGACCTCCGGTTGCTCATGAAATCAGCAAGGCTCCCTCGTAAAGCCTTAGGGAGGACCTGGGGGGGGTGGGGGGCGGCTTCCCCTGGTGTCTCCTGCTCCCCATTGAAGCCGCGCTGAGGGCTAACCTCAGGCCCACAGCCTCCACGAGCTTCCTTCCTGAGAGCCTGGCAGGTGGGGGCTGTGGCTGACCTCAGGCAACTTGGAGGAGACTGCTTTGGGCCCTGCGGTCAGGACAGAATGTTCGCTTCCTCCTGAGCTGGGGGAAGCCGGCCGATCAGCAGTTCTCACCGCAGCAGGGAGAGGATCCTTCTTCCAGTGCCGACAATCACACAAGCCCCGTACATCCTCCGGATCAGAGATGCCTTGAACGAGGAGCCAAGGGCCTGCGTGACCTGCTGGGTGGGCGCTGTGGGAGCAGCCTCGGAAGCAGGGTTATCGGAGAGGGTCTTTCTTTGTAATCATCTGAAGAAAACCAGCCCTTCACCCTCTTCTGCATAATACACCATCAGGACCTTTGGATTGCATTACGAAAGGTTTCTCGAATCAGCGGACTTCTCTCTCTGCCGCCACCAGCTGCTGAAGAATCATCTTCATTCCTGCAGAGGATACAGAGGCCCAGAGAGGGGCAGGAGATGCTGAAGGTCCCACAGCCGGGTTGCAGCACCATATGGGATAGAACCTGTTCCCGCGCCAACGGCACAGTGTGGATAAGGTCTGGCCTCCTCAGTGTGGCTTTTTCTACCAGCCTGAGGTTTGGACAAGTGGAGTAGTTCTCAGACTTCTTCATCTCAGCAAACCTTCACACTCTGTTGGTGGTTTTTGAGCTTTGAATGATTCTCTTTCCTATGCGTGGTTTTGCGGGTTGGTCAATGGGGAAACATTGGTTCATTGGGTTATGCCCATCTTCCAAATGTTGACACATTTCATCAGACAGTATCCACCCCACCCCTCCCCCAAAAAAACCACATCTGTTAATCCGCTCACAACAGAAATGCCTTGTAAACATGGGAAGCTGTCTGGGTCACGGTGGCGAAGACTGGTGTTCCAAAATTCTAAATTTTGCTCGGAAACTCACATGCTATACTTGGCAATAAATGCTGTCAGTGTTTTCTTCTCAGAGCCATCGGCTTGCTTTGTTCGTTTTTGAGAAAACGTCTTTTAAAAAGCCAGGTCTGAATACCCAGTTAGCCAGCTGTTCGTTCACGGTATTCCGTGACAAGCGTGGCCAGTTCTGCAAACAAGCCAGTTAGTTGCTGTTGCGTAAGTGCTTTCCCTGGAGGCCCCAGTCATACTCGCTGAGCAGAAGTGTTTTATCCCTACTTCCCATTTTGTCCCCCGTTATATTAAAAAATATGTACTTGAGGGTTGAGATTTAATAAAATTAATAATTGTTTCCGGTTCACCATGGATGTTCTTATGGGAAATTGCCTTTTCTTTTCTTTTCTTTTTTTTTAGGGCAGGTGCATGATGGTAAAGGAGACATGACTGCTGGTCCAGTTTGGTATCACTGTCCAGACTCCTGTTAAGGTGCTGGAAGATTCGCCTACCATTGTTTTTGCCTTGTCGGTGCAGATATTCACATGGTGGAAAAGGCAGTTAATGTCTTAGTATTATTATGATACATAGTTTTGACTGTGCAGACCTCCTGAAAGGGTCTCAGGCAGTCAGGGGCTTGTGATTCAGACCTTAGCAACTGCTGGGCTAGTATGAGGAAGTGATATCTCAACATTAGCCTCTTGCCTGGAGCAGGGAGCAGGAACCCTAAGGCATAGGAAGACTTAGTTCTGATTCTGGGTGGATGGGCCCTGCAGACCATTAGCTTGGCCTCATTTAAAGCAAGATTAAAAAAGAAGAAGAAGAAGAAGAAGCTTGTCTTCCATCCAGCATCTCCTGGGCCAGGCTCTGTGGATCAACTCCAGCCCTTCCCTGGGAAGAGCTCACTCACATCTGGTGAAGCAGACCAGCCTGGAACCAACCCTCCATGACGCCATATTGGATGCTGGGTGAGGACGTGCTCAAGGGAACTCAGACAGACTGGGCACCAGGGAATGTTTTCAGGGTAAGAGGCAGAGGAGGAAGTGAGCCAGGCTTTAGAGGCGAGAAGGACTTCTTTAGGCAGAGTGTGGGGGAGGACATTTTAAACTGTAGGCTTTGCTTGAGCAAAGAAAGGCACAGGCTCAGAGGTGTGAAAGCCCACTGAGGAAAGGGTGTAAAGAGGTATGGTTTAAAGCCTAGTGTTCCAAGATCGAGGTGGCTAGATCAAGCAGGGTGTTAAATGCCATATAAGGAACTTGGAATTTATTCAGCACCAACAGGGAGCTCATTAATGATACAGGTGATCTTATATTTAAGGCAAATCCCTATTTTCCTAATGAAAACATTTTTAAAAATTAAGGGATCAATCCGGGTAAATTTAAAATTTTAGGAATGTCGATGAAATAGTCAGATGTCAAATTACAATATCTAATTTATTTAGTTACACGTGCATATTTAAAATAACATTATATACAATCATACATTAATATAAAATATTGCTTTCCCCCCCATTCTTACATGTCAAGTAACAATTTTATTCAAAGTCTCTACATGCATCTTGGACATCAACATCTTCATCATATCCCACTTTCTTCAAGTGTATATCCTTCAATTGCATCTAAGTTGTCTGAGATGCAGCATTTTAAAATACTTGTCTGACACTGTCATAGAATGTTCGATCCAAGTCACCACATTAGAACAGTTCTCCCATCCCCAACTTTTCATGTTGGTGCAGGTTTATAATCCTTAGAGCAAAAGTATTCATTTATTGCTTTTTGAAGTGGCTCCTTGAAAGGCTGGTTTACAAAACCTAACTCTTGTAATAGTGAGGGCATACCCCTGGAATAATTACGAAGTTTCTTCCCACCCCTCTTTTCACCCATGCCAGTAGGAGTCTATAATGGTTCTTGCATCGTTTATGGTTATGGTGGGCTAAAATGTGAGGAGAGACCAGAGGTAGTAGAGCAGTCGCAGGAGATGAGAAGACCTCGTTATGAGTGTGACTGAAGAGTAAACTACGTTCTTGAGAACAAAGAAGGCCAAAGAGCTCTAAGCTGGGTTGCTAGGTGGGATCCTCCTCCTGACAGTGAAGTGTCTCCGAGGTGGGAAGGAAGTAGAGATGCATCAAGGACCTGGAGATAGCTGGGAGTGCGTGGAACCGGGCAGGGGGCAGCCTCCCCGAGCAGCGATGGAGGATGTGGAGCAAGGATATGGAAACAGCACTGGCCAGCAGCGGGCAGTCACGCCAATGTGCCAACACGGAGTCCTGGTCCAATTGCGGGGGAAAGGGGGAGTGTCGGGACTGGGAAGCAAGGGTATCTTGAGGAAAGAGGTACAGGCAGAACGGATACCTTCTGGAGGAAGACTGAGATGATCAGGACGTCTGTGACTCACAAAGAGGGGTCCACCTAGACTGCTCCCAAGAGGTTCCTTGTGCTTTCCCGTTAATACTCATCGCATGAATAGTCATAGTTTCCTAGACTGCAAGAAGAGAGGCAGTATGTGTGTTCTGGGGACTGCTGTACCCCCAGTAACTAGGAGAGGCATGTAACAAGTCCCTAGGAAATACATGCTGAAGGAAGAAACGGGGAGGAGGGAGATGAAGAGGGGCAGAAAGGAAGAACACGGTACCAGTGTCCTATGGGAGGGACTTAAAAAGGAGGACAGCGACAGAGACAGGTCAGGAGAGGCACGGTCAAGACCTCAGAGGGCAGTTGGCATCAAGGAGCAGGGGGACACACTGGAAGGAAATGGACCAGACAGGGACTGCACCGAAGACTCCACTGGGGCCTTGGGTGTGATCCCAACAGCCCAAAGTCTCAGCCCTCGAGGAACATGTCAGGTGCACTGTCCCCGGCAAAGGCACAAGGCATGGGGGGCGGGGTGGAGGTAAGGGGGGAGGGAGACCGTGGGGTCTAGACTGTAGCTTCTTCTAGTGCTTACCCCATGGGGAGACACTTGCCTCGATGGTCTCAGACCTGCTCAGTGACAGACAGTGGGGTGGTGTTTGGGTGTTCTTGGCGTTAACACCTGAATAGTAATAAAGGATACATATGCTTGTTTTGGTGACTCACGAGGGATAAGCCTCAAATTCCCTTTCTGTGTAGCATGGGCATTTGGAATGGAAAGGCAATGGAAATATTCAGTTCCCAATTTACAGGAACGATCTGAAGCCACAGACTCTCAAAAGTCTGGTCTCTGGAGCAGCAGTGGCGTCACCTGGAATGTGTTAAAAATGCGACTTCTCAGCCTTTACCCCAGGCCGACCAAATCAGAAACGGGGTTAGGCCCAGAAATCCGTGGTTTAACAAGTCTCTCCAGGGGATCCTGATGCATGTGAAAGTTTAAGAACTACTGCTTTAAAGCAGTGGATGGAACGTTTTCAAGCTACCCCTTTCCGGAAACCTTCCGCCTCCGCTACACTAGTCTTTAGTGAGTACCAACAAGCAGCAGGATGAGAGAAGAGCCGATGGCGATTTACGCCAGCCGAGTGGTGGGGAAGAGGGCAGGTTCACTGCCTGGACTGGCTTCCCCAGCCTCTGAAGGCTCAGCCTCCCTTACAGGAGGCGAGAGTAGGTGCCTACCTTTCCAGTGCCTGGCACAGTGTTAAGTACTCAGTTCTGCTGCTTGTTGTCATTATCATTGAAGCAGAACTCAGAAAGAGCTGATCGCCTCACAGCATCAGCTCAATCGCTAGCTGGGTTCTTCCAAGGCCGGGATTTTTTCCCACTCGCATGTAGTAACCTTCCACTACTAGCCTTCTTATTTCTGGCTTCTAAGAATTCACATTTCCCCAGGCTCGGTGGAGAGCCCCAGGGGGCTGAGGCTCATTCTTTGGCCTCTTCTTAGCCTACCCCACTCACTTGCTTGATGGCCTCAGTCATCAAAGGGCCACCCCCTGTTGTCAGCCAGGTGCTCAACACCTGAGTGTTCTAGTCTTGCAGGGAGTAAAAGCAATGGCGTGGCAGGGAGTCCTTGAGGGGCTGGTGCTCTCATTACAGTGCCCCTTCCTTAGGCCCCTTCTACCTTGTGGATCTCCTTTATGGGTCAGGAAAGCCTAGTTGACCCCCTGCAGGGCTCTGTAAGGAAAGGGTGTTAAATCATAGGCTCAAAAGTCTACCTTGAGTCAAAAAAATACCAGCAATTACAGATGGAGTCTCCAACTTCTATCTCCTCCTCAGTAGAATGCAAGCTCCAGGCGGCCCGGAAGCTTGTTTTATTTCCTGTGTCCCTGCACTGTAAACAGAGCCCAACACTTAGTAGGCATTAAAATACCTTGGAATTGGCAAACACTTGCTAGACCAGTGGCTCTGTCATTAGAAGGAACAAAGGTTGCTCTCTGTCACGAGGAGGGAACAGAAGGTCTGGGTGGAGCCCACCGGGGTCTGGTGAGCGTGCCAGGCGGGGCCCGGCGCTCAGAGCCGCGCACAGTGTGGAGGCCCACAGCGGGCGCTGTTTGGCTAGGCCCTTCCACGAGGAGCATGGGGGGCAGGACTCTTACTGTGACGTAGGCAGAGACCGGCGGGGGATCATTTAGGGGTGAGCCTGAGGACACAGTCAAGATGGGGGACCCCGATACCTGAAGTCAGGGGAAAGGTCGCTCACCACAATCCTATTTACTCCTTGGCAATTCCCAGCTCCGTCTGAGCTGAACTCAAGCCCACTTTTTCTAGACAGCTCGCCTGCTCACCACAGGCCCAGAGGCCCAGCTGCCCCAGCGTGTGCTCATGAATACAGGGTTACAACTAGGCAGCAGGGGTGTAGGTGCCTCAGGGGGGTCTGGGGGCACTACCACCCTCGGGCAAGGGGCTTAATTATTCCAAGTGAGATCGGACACCCTCTTTGTACCAGAGCCTGCAGTCTGAGGGGAACAGACTGAGGAAACATTTGGTTGCATAAAGTTACTGAGGCAGAAATACTCACTACCCTGTGTGACGGGCAAGCAGATGAACTTCTTCCTCCCTGAGCACGAAAGTCCTCTAGGCTTTTGCCCCTACGGATCCCTCCAACACTTGCAACACCATGGCCATTTCCACCTGTCCCAAACCCATACAGTACCGTACTTCTTACTCCCAGCCATTCCGAACCCTGCCCGAGCAGAGAGGCCTGTAAATCCCCACAGTGCTTATCTATGAGGGGCCTCATAAGGTAGCTATTAGTGCCAGTCTCCTAAGTTGGAACCTTGAGGGTTTTGCTGGGATATGCTCCCACTTATGGTTCCAGCCAAAGGCCAGACGTCTTGCCTAGTCCATAGGAGTGGTCAGCATGGGGCGCCTGGGTGGCTCAGTGGGTTAAAGCCTCTGCTTTCGGCTCAGGTCATGATCTCAGCGTCCTGGGATGGAGGCCCGCATTGGGCTCTCTGCTCAGCAGGGAGCCTGCTTCCTCCTCTCCTTGTCTCTCTGCCTGTCTCTCTGCCTACTTGTAATCTCTCTCTCTGTGTCAAATAAATAAATAAAATCTTAAAAAAAAAAAGGAGTGGTCAGCATGTACCTATTTTGTAATAAGTAGGCAGTGGCCCGCGATCATTTGAAGCTTATTAATGATCAGTTACTCACTGACAGAAATGCCCTGTTTCTGGGTTTATTATAGTTGCTAAAAGAGGGGATGGTATTTTGTCCTTTGGAAGGATGTTGGGAAGCATGAAGAGGTCCCTGTCCTGAGTAACTCCTCCCTGTAAAAATGAGGGCGTGTCTTTTAGTTCCATTAGTTGAGGGTTCCATTTTGAGAGAATTCACAAAATGACCAAAGTTTACTAAAGAACAATTCTCACGAATGTAGGGGCAGTATTTTGCAAACATGCTGAGGACACATGATCATGAGTGAATTAGAGCAGTCTGGTAGTACTTTAGTCAAGGTATAAAAAGTCACTTCAGACTGATTTTTGAAAACCCAAGATGCATTTTAAGGATACCTGAGGGATGAACAGAGTCCACAGGAAGGTTGGAGAACCGGATCCAGAAACCCGTGAAGGCGTCGAGGCTACTGAAGTAGCTGATCTGACTTGCTTGCACTCATGTTTCTCTATTTCTACTTCTACACCTCTCCGCTTGTCTGTGTAGGGCGGCTCACAGGTCCCGGCTTTCGAAGGGCCCCACACAAGCTGCAATCCCACAGGGTCTCTCTCCTTCCCTTTGCAAAATTCTTAAGATAAAGAACCGTCTTGGGCCTGTTTGGATGAGAAGTTCGACCCTGGTCTCATCAACTGGTGTGGGGGGGAGGGGAGGGTGAGAGGGAAAGGTCACTGGGTAGACATGGTCCTCTTTCCTACAGGGAATGAGGGCAGCATCAGCGTGAGTCAGGCGGGTACGTACCCCCAAATGGTGTCATTAGAGAGAGAAGTCAGCTGCTTCAGTAGATGCTTAGCTACTGGTACTTAAAACAACAAAGAAGTCTGTAACTGTCTACAATTCAGAGTGACCATCCCCTTCAAGTTCCTACTGACCTCGTCACAGCTCAAGAAACGTGCACTACTTACACGTAAGCTCTACCGAATACTAAAACCCAAGGTGAAAAAGTTACAAAAAGTTGCTCCCTATTTTATTGCTCTTCTCTGGACTTGGTTGACATTTGCTTTTTACTTTCATCAAATCTTACAGGAGTGATGAAGACATGGCAAGTTACAAAGGTACCCCTTTTGCACTAACATCTGTTCTAACAATCTGCGTTCATGTCAGCAACATGATAAAGATGGATGTTCACTGGATTCCTCGAACCTATGAAAAATCCTGCCGAGGCATCGTATTTGTGGGTGCGCTGCACAGAGACTGAACACAGTGGTGCTCAATGTCAGAATGAATCCAATTCCAATTTTAACGTAATACAAGGATCTACTTCCGATCAAATATTAAATCTGGCTAATAGTTTCAGGCCACAGTCTGCTTCTATGTCCCACAGCAGGTGGGGCAGAAGAAAGTAACGAAGTCTCCAACTTGTTATTCTTCTTTTTAAGAACCTTACCACTACTGACATCTCTAGCTCAGAAGCACAAAATGTATACAAAGAAATTACTATAGATTAACTGAAAGCACGAGTTTAAATAGCCTAGGGTCTTACAGAAATTGTTATTCCAAAACATGCAGAGGCAGCAAGAGTCACCCAAAACCACATTTTATTCTATGACCTTTATATTGCTTTTCTGTCACTTAAAGGTTGAAGCAAAGTGAAAGGATGGAAATATTTTGTTAAAAGAACAAAATGAGTTAATCACAACAAATACACCTAATAAAACCTCAGGTCTATGCCGTACACTCCAAACACAAGGCTAAGTCCAGGAGTGGTTCATGTCTGGATTTTGTAAAGCAAATGGAAATATTTGGAAGAATCAACACATTTCAGTAGAAGAGCCATAAATGCCCTGAAAGCAGAAAGTTGACACAATTTTAAATATAATTCTCATATATATATTTTAAAATCAAACACAATTAAATAGAATATGGTTTAAGTACATGAATACTTCGCTTTAGAAGAATAACAGAGGTGGTACATAGTACCAAAAACTTATACACAGCCTTTTTGCTTCTTCTGTTGATGAAACAGTGTGCCTCTATACAATCAAATATTGCAATGGAATAAATTCTCTATTCATTCAAGACTTTCTCAAGGACAGAGGTGATTAATAATTATATATTTATATATATATATATATATAATTTTTTTCTTTTTTTTTGCAAAGTCTGAGCAAAAGCAGTAACACCTAAGAGAACATTCTTCCCCCTTAGTCCCGTGCAGTGAAGAGGCATCGGCACGGCCTGGCCAGTGGAGTGTGCTCGCCAGTGGGGCAGCCCCACTGATGGCAGTGAGGTCTGCACCCACTAGCTGACTGAATGGAAGTGCAGTGAGGGAGTCTCCTGCTCTCCTAAAGAAAGAGAAAAGGCCACCGGCTGCACACTCCCAGCTCACAGCAAAGAAAGGAGAGGCAGTCAAGGTTGAGTGCTTTTCCTGCCCCATCCTGCCAACCCTTGCTTTCCAAATCTTTAAAAAAAAAAGAAAGAAAAAAGAAAAAACAAAACAAAAACCATACAATCTGGGAATAAACATTTTGTCCAAGGTATCACAGGGGGAAACTGGAGTGATTGTTACTCTTCCTTCTTTTCCACATGTATTCTGAAGGGAAAGTGAAGTAACTTAGAGCAGAGCATTCCAGAAGAGCAAGTCTTCATGCTCAAAGTAAAGGAGACTCATCTTTTTGTTAGCACGGGAGACTGGTTTTCAGTATACTGCATCTCAGGAGCAATTAAAATGTGAAAATTGCACACTGTCACCAGGACACCAAGGACAATGTCACTGAGACTTGACCTGTCAGCTAGCTTCCTTCCACATTAATGCCTCTGTGAAGGAAGACTGCCAGGGAGCCCTCACCCCGGTCTGCTGAAGGAAAACAATCTGCTAGCACCGCACTGCCACTCTGAGCTGCCTGGCTCTCGGAGGGGCTGACTCACCTGTTTGCTTAGGAGGCCAAAGCAAAGCACTTCCGGTACCTGCTTTAGGATACTTGTAGGGATGGGTCACCGCTACAGAATGTGCATCCATCAAGTATCAGCTCTACACTTATCTGCCTCCCACAGTATGTGGTCCCTGTCTATTCCAGTGGACTAAAACTCGTTCATAAATGGGTTATTGCCATTGGAAAGCTATTAATTTTCTAGTAATGTAAACAATACCACTTTGTCTCTTTATGACTTTCACTGTGTGAACATCATGTGCAGCAAATATGTCTACATGTCACTCTGCTTATGATGGAAGTCTAGGATTGTCTGCCATTCTTTCTTGGGAACAACAGTGATATATCAGTGAAAAGAAATACAGTGCTTTGTTTTCATTGGCTGTGTTGAAGAATCCAACCAAAGCAAAAAAGTTCTCTTATTTTTCAAAAGCAGATTTCCTTTCTCTCAGGTCTTGAGTCATAGCTGAAAAAAAGAAAAAGAAAAAGGTAAGGTACATTTTTATAACCAGGGACGTATTATCATTACAGATTAAGAAGGGAACCGACACTTGGGGGTTACAGATTAAGAAGGGAACCGACACTTGGTGTTTACTACATTCCAGCACTTTTGACAGCCAGGCTCGGACTACAATCTTGAGGTAAAATGCTGTAATTATTTTCATTTACATATGAATGAACGGAACCTTAAAAAGGCCAAGCAACTCACCCTAAGGTTACCAACAAGGACTGGCACCCAGATCTGCTTTTATCTTTCCCCTTTGGCAATAAATATTACACCGAAACATCTACTCTTTGACAGCGTAATTCTGCTTCTAGGAATTAACCACAGAGCATACTCATAAGAGAGGGCAAAAATTTATATATACGTACATTCATAAAAGTATTGTTTGTAACAGGAAAAAACCCAAAGCAACTTAAATGACAATCCACAGGGGATTCCTTAAATCAGGAGAGCTGTAATACAAAATAGTCCCATCATCTCTAGAAATAAAAAAAGAACTCTTGATTTCTCGCCACCTAACACCAGGTTCCTGAGGCGGAGACCCCTTTACTCACAGCACTGGGGAGGAGAAAAAACATCCCAGGAGACAAGGTCCTTGGGACATAGACAGATGAAACAATTCAGAAATGTTGTGAGGTAGTTTATGTTAAATGCCCAAGTACATTCCATAGACGAGGGTAAAGTAGGACATTCAAAGCAGAGAGGCTTCAACGTGGGCTAGAGAGACTGGGTATTCTTTCACAGAAGTAGGATGTCTTAAGTTCATGTAATCATGGAATGAGAATCAAAAGGGGATCTTATGAGACTATCTTGTCCAATTTCTCTGATTTACTGATGAGGAAAAAAGACTTGGAAAAGTAACTTGCAAAAGGTCACATATGTTCATTAAAAGTGGAATGAACAAGTTCTGTTTAGCCCAGCACTTTTTCCATACCAGCACACTGGGGATCCCTAAGGACCGGCAGGTCAGAGATCTTAGCCAGCCAAAGAGAAGGGCTAGCAAGCTTAAAAATCACAATCCAGCAAAATATATTCGTATACCCTAAAAATAAAAAGCACATGATAATAAAATCTGAACCTACAACTCAAATGAAAAGCCTTAATTTTAAATACCTGCTTTCTAAAATGGTGCCTAAAAGGACATTTTCATATTATTAAACATTTCATCCTCAAAGATAATGGGGAATCACAACTTCACACACCGTTATCTTGCTATTTGCTATTTTAGGTTTGCCTGAGCCAGTGAAGATAAATACAGATAAAAAAAAAATTATCACCCTTACACAGAAAAGAGGATAGAATCTGCAAAAGTGAACAGAAAGTTGGTGTGAATCAGCTCAGTGCAAAGTTCAAAATCAAACCAAGCCCTGGTAATGACAGTTCTCAGAGTAAACAGCAGCAAAGAAAGGGGCTGCTGGGCCTCAATCTAAATGCAAGCCCTCAGAACCACTGTGGGTTGTGCGGGATGTCATCTGAACATACTTAATTCTGATTCCCAATTTTTGCAAATGTAAATAATAGAGGGGTAGTATAATGCCTTCATAAGGAACATGAGCAGAAATTCTCCTATTGGGGCGTCTGGGTAGCTCAGTCTTGTTAAGCGTCTGCCTTTGGCTCAGGTCATGATACCAGGGTCCTGGGATCGAGCCCTGCATCGGGCTCCCTATGGCAGGAAGCCTGCTTCTCCCTTTCCCGCTTCCCCTGCTTGTGTTCCCTTTCTGTCTCTGTCTTTCTCTGCCAAATAAATAAACAAAATCTTAAAAAAAAAAAATTCTCCCATTGCCTTAAGTCTCTGTGAATCAACTCAAGTTAGAAAAAGTAAAGTTGCTGAAGAAACTGGGAATGTCTGGCTTGAAGAGAGGACTGGGTGTTGGAGGGGTGGGGGGATGCAGGGTATGCTACATGGAGGCCCTCGACCTTCTGAAGGTCACCTGCATGGCTTACTCACTAGAACCAGCCGGCGAAGCTACAGACAAAGAGTATTAGCTTGTGGATATTCTGGATACAACTCCTTTCTCAGAAAGTTGTTTTGCAAATATCACCTTCAAGTCTGTAACTTGCCTTTTCATTTTCTTTACAGGGTTTTTTGACAAGCACAAGTCTCTACTTTTGATAAAGATCAATTTATTGATTTTTCTCCTTTACGGCTCATGCTTAGTATGATCTACGAAATCTTTGCCTAATCCAAAATCACAAAGATTTTCTCCGAGTTTTAGTTTTAGCTCTGACATTTAGGTCTATGATCCACTTTGAACTGATTCTGTACATGCTATAAGGAAGAAGGTTCATTTTCCTCCCATATATATATATACATATATATAGATGTTCCAGTAACGTAAAGCAGAAAGACTATCTTTTTACCATTGAATTACCTTGGCGTATATGTCAAAAATCAACTGACTTCATATAGTTGGGAATACACTTCTGTATTCTCTGTCTACCCTTATGCTAATATCACTCTGCCCTGATGATGCAGCTTGAGAGTAAATGTGTCCACATACTGTTAGTCTTCCAATTTTTCTCCCCCAACCCCCTTGCCGCATGTTTGTCATTCTAGTTACTTTAAATCTTTCAGTAAGTTTTATAATCACCTTGTCGATTTCTACAAAACACCCTGCTGGAATTTTTATTTGATTGTACTGAATCTATCAGTAATCTCAGATAATTTTGTAGAGCATGGAGAGTATAGTCAATACTGTATAACATATTTGAAAGTTGCTAAGAGAGTAGATCTTAAAAGTTCTCATCGCAAGAAAAAAATTTTTTGGTGATCATTTTGCAACGTATATATGAAATCCCTATGGTGCAGACCCAAAACTAACATATAATGTTATACGTCAGGCACACCTCAATCATCATCATCATCCTGGGGGAAAACAGCACCTTAACAACATCTGCATCTCTTGATTCACAAACATGATTGTATTTAAATCTTTAATTCTGCTCAGTTATAGTTAATATCGTACAAATCTTACACACATTTTGTTAAATATATTCTTGGAAAAAATTTTTTTTAAAGATTTTATTTATTTGACAGAGACAGACACAGGGAGAGAGGGAACACAAGCAGGGGGAGTGGGAGAGGGAGAAGCAGGCTCCCCGCTGAGCAGGGAGCCCAATGCGGGGTTCGATCCCAGGACCCTGGGANAACACAAGCAGGGGGAGTGGGAGAGGGAGAAGCAGGCTCCCCGCTGAGCAGGGAGCCCGATGAGGGGTTCGATCCCAGGACCCTGGGGATCATAACCTGAGCCAAAGGCAGATTCTTAACGACTGAGCCACCCAGGTGCCCCACATTCTTAGAATTTTATGTTTTAGGATGCTACTGTAGATTGTATCCTTTTTTAAATTTCAATTTCCAACTGTTAATTGCTAGTATGTAGAAATGTACTTCATTTTTATATATTAGTCTTTTAACATTTAGCATTGCTAAACTTAGTCCTAACATTTTTACAGATTCCTTAAGATACTACTGTCCAACAGACCTTTCTGTGACAATGGAAATGTTCTGTATTATGCATACATGGCTAGTCACTACCATACTAGATAGATAAAACAGCCTTTGGAATGTCTACATAAATGATGAGCTCTTCTGCAAAGAAAAACAGTTTTACTCCTTCCATTACAATTTATAGGCCTTTCTTTTTTGCCTTTTTGTACTGGCTAGGACTTCCACTGCAAGTGTCCTTGCCTTCTTCCTAGAATTATGCAGTCTTTCCCCATTACACATGACTTTAGCTGTGAGTTTTATCAGGGTAAGGGGGTTCTGCTCTGTTCCTAGTTTCCTGAGAATTTTACCATCAGTGGCTGAATTTTGTTAAATTCTTTTTCTGCATCTATTGAGAGGATCATGGGTTTTTTTTTTTAAAGATTTTATTTATTTATTTTGAAAGAGAGGGAGAGATCACAATTAGGCAGAGAGGCAGGTAGAGAGAGAGAGGAGGAAGCAGGCTCCCTGCCGAGCAGAGAGCCCGATTTGGGGCTCGATCCCAGGACCCTGAGATCATGACCTGAGCTGAAGGCAAAGGCTTTAACTCACTGAGCCACTCAGGCGCCCGGTTTTTCTTTTTATGATGAATAACAGCAACTGATTTTTTTCCTTTAAAAAATGTTTTTATTTATTTATTCCAGGGAGAGAAAGAGAGTGAGCATGAGTGGGTTGAGGAACAGAGGGAAAGGGACAAGGAGACTCCATGCTGAGCACAGAGCTCAATGTGGGGCTTGATCATAGGACCCGAGATCATGACCTGAGCTGAAATCAAGAGTTGGATGCTTAGCCAACTGAACCAGTCAGGCACCCCAGCAATTGATTTTCAACTATCAAAGCAAACCTGCTTTTCTGGGATAACCCCCACTTGTCATGATGTTTTATCCTTTTTATATATTGATGATTGGTTTCCTTGTATTTACTTATTTACTTATTAATTTGAGAGCGCTAGTGCGGAAATCTCAACCAGACTTACTGCTGAGTGCGGAGCCTGATGCAGGGCTCAATCTCATGACCCTAGGCCGGAACCAAGAGTCAGATACAACCAACTGAGCCACCCAGGCACCCCTTCTTGTATTTTTGTCAAGAATTTTGCATGTATGTTCAAGAGAGACACTAGCCTGTTGTTTTCTTTTTCTTTTTTTTTTTTTAAAGATTTTATTTATTTATTTCATAGAGGGAGAGAGATCACAAGGAGGCAGAGAGGCAGGCAGAGAGGGGGGGAAGCAGGCTCCCCGCTGAGCAGGGAGCCCGATGCGGGCCTCGATCCCAGGACCCTGAGATCATGACCTGAGCCGAAAGCAGAGGCTTTAACCCACTGAGCCACCCAGGCGCCTGCCTGTTGTTTTCTTTACTTGTAATGTCTTTGTCTGGTGTTAAGGTAATGCTAGCTTCATACAATGTGTTGGGAAATATTATCTCCTCTTCAATTTTCTGGAACTTGGTCTAGAATCAGTATTATTTCTTCTTTAAATTCCATCTGGGCCTGGAGTTTTCTTTGTAGGAAGGAAACTGACTTTCTCTCTCCCGCCCCCCAATTTTATTGTTATGACTGACATATAACATTATGTAAGTTTAAGCTATATAATGTGATAATCAGATATACATATTGTGAAATGATTATCACAATAAGATTAATATATCTATCACCTCACATAAATACCTTTTTAAAAAAATAGAATACTTAAGATCTATTCCATTAGCAATTTCCAAGTATATAATACAATATTAACTATAGCCACCATGCTATGCATTAGATCTCCAGAACTAATCCATCTTATAAGTGGAAGTTTGTATCCTCTGACCAACATCTCTTCATTTCTCCTAACCCCCAGTCCCTGGCAACTACTATTTTACTGTGTTTCTATGAGTTCAACTATCTTAGATTTCACATATAAGTGAAATCATACAGGGCGCCTGGGTGGCTCAGTGGGTTAAAGCCTCTGCTTTCGGCTCAGGTCATGATCTCAGTGTCTTGGGATCGAGGCCCGCATCCGGCTCTCTGCTCAGCAGGGAGCCTGCTTCCTCCTCTCCCTGTCTCTCTGCCTGCCTCTCTGCCTACTTGTAATCTCTCTCTGTGTGTCAAATAAATAAATAAAATCTTTAAAAAAAAAAAAGTGAAATCATACAGTTTGTCTGACTTATCTCACTTAGCATAATGCCCTTAAGGTCCAACCATATTGTCTCAAATGTCAGGATTTCTTTTTTTTTTATGGCTAAATTTTCTTGATGCATTCAACTGTCAGTGCCACTTGGGTTATTTCTATGGAACACCTATTATAAATTACGCAATGAACATAAATGGGGGTACAGGTTATCTTTTTGAAATAATAATTTCACTTTCTTCAAATATATACCCAGAAGTGGGATTGCTGGATTTATACAGTAGTTCCATTTTTAATTCTTTGAGGACTCTCCGTACTGTTTTCCATAGAGGCTGTACCAATTTACATTCCCACCAACACTGAGGAAGGGTTCCTTTTTCTTACATCCTTGTCAACACTTGTTATTGCGTGTTTTTGATAAACAGTTATCCTAACAGGTATGAGGTGACAGTTCACTTTGGTTATGATTCGCACTTCCCTAATGATTCGTGATATTAAGCACCTTTTTATGTTCCTTTTGGCCATTTGTATGTCTTTGGAAAAATGGTCGTTTGCCCATTTTTTAATTTGAAATTTTTTTCTATTGAAGTCCATATATATTTTGGATATTAACTCCTCAAATTCAATTTAATAGACACAGTATCATTCAGGTTACCTATTTCTTTTTGAGTGAGCTTTGGTAATTTATGTATTTCAAGGAATTTCTCCATCTCATTCGGGCTGTTGAATTTAATAGCATAGAGTTGTTTGTAAGATTCTACTATTACCATTCTAGTAACTTTAGGATCTGTAGTGATGTCCCCTCTTTCAATCCTGGTACTGGTAATTCATATCCAATTTCTTCTTCCCCCCCCCTCAGTTAGTCTTGTTAGAGGTTTATGAATTTAACTGGTCTTTTTAAAGAGACAGCTTTGATTTTTCTCTATTATCGATGTAATTGATATTCATCTTTTTTTTTTTTCCCTAAAGCCCAACATGGGGCTTGAACTCATGACCCTGAGATCCTGAACTGAGATCAAGAGTCGGATGCTTGGGGCGCCTGGGTGGCTCAGTCATCAAGCGTCTGCCTTCAACTCAGGTCATGATCCCAGGGGCCTGGGTTTGAGCCCCACATCGGGCTCCCTGCTCGTCGGGAAGCCTTCTTCTCCCTCTCCCACTCCCCGTGCTTATGTTCCCTCTCTCTTGCTGTGTCTGTCAAATAAATTTAAAAATCTTAAAAAAAAAAAGAGTCGGATGCTTAACTAAGTCATCCAAGTAACCCCCATATTCATTTGTATCTTTAATATTTCCTTCTTTCTTCTTTCTTTGGGTTTAATTTACTCATTTCCTAGTTTAAGACAGAAGACCAAAAACTTTTTTTTGGCCTAATATAAATATGCTATAAATTTCCTTCTAAGGACTGCTTTAGCAGTATTCCACAAATATTGTTGCATTTTCATTTTAATTCAGTCCAAAATATTTTCTAACTTCCATTCTGATTCTTCTTTGACAATGGAAGACTAAGAAGTATGCTGTTTAATTTCTAAATACTTGGGGGGTTTTCCACATATCCTTCTATAACTGACTTCTTGTTTAATTCCTTTGTGGTAAGAAAACAGAAAAAGACTGTATGATTTCCATCCTTTTAGTTTATTGAAAATTGTTTTATGGCCCAGAAAATGGTGTATGTAGATAAATGTTCTATGTGTAAGCCAAAAGAATGGGCTACTGAATGCACTGTTCTATAAATGTCCCTTAGGTCAAGTTGGTTGACAGTGCTGTTCTATCCACTACGGAGACATTATCCATTATGCATTTGTGTATTTTCCTTGTAGTTCTATCAGTTTTTGCTTTGTGCATTTTCAAGTTATTATTGGATGCATACACTTTTAGGATTCTTGATGTCTTCCTGATGAACTGATCTTTTTATCATATAAAATGTCCTTCTTTTTTGCTGATAATATTCCTTGTTTACTCTGTTTACTCTGACTTGTAGTAATACAGGCAGTTCAAATTACTTTTGATAATATCTGCATGGTATGTCTTTCCCATCCTTTTACTTTTAGCCTATGTCTTTATATTTAAAGTGGGCTTCCTACAGATAGCATCTAAGTAGGTTTTGCCATTACCTATCTAATCAAATAAGCTCTGTTTTAACTAGACCATTTAGACCGTTTACATTTAACATGGCAATTAATATGATTTCATTTAAACCTACTATCTTGCTATTTGTCTTTCATTTGTCCCATGAGATTCATTCTTCTCTTTCCCTTCTGAAGTTCTTTTGTATTCAGTAATTTTTTTTTTAATTTTTACTTATTCACTTGACACAGANCTATCTTGCTATTTGTCTTTCATTTGTCCCATGAGATTCATTCTTCTCTTTCCCTTCTGAAGTTCTTTTGTATTCAGTAATTTTTTTTTTAATTTTTATTTATTCACTTGACACAGAGAGAGAGGAGGAAGCAGGCTCCCTGCTGAGCAGAGAGCCCGACGCGGGCTTCGATCCCAGGACCCTGGGATCATGACCTGAGCCGAAGGCAGAGGCTTTAACCCACTGAGCCACCCAGGCACCCGTGTATTCAGTAATTTTTTTTAAGGTGTGGTTTCTATAGATTGTGTTTTCGCCTGACTATGGGTCAAGTTTTTCTTTTCCTTGCATACCCAGTAACGCAGTGGATGGCAGACACTGCTATTTTTACATTGTCGAGTGCTGAATTTTATTGTGTTCCTTTATTTATTTATTTATTTANTCTTTCATTTGTCCCATGAGATTCATTCTTCTCTTTCCCTTCTGAAGTTCTTTTGTATTCAGTAATTTTTTTTTTAATTTTTATTTATTCACTTGACACAGAGAGAGAGGAGGAAGCAGGCTCCCTGCTGAGCAGAGAGCCCGACGCGGGCTTCGATCCCAGGACCCTGGGATCATGACCTGAGCCGAAGGCAGCGGCTTTAACCCACTGAGCCACCCAGGCACCCGTGTATTCAGTAATTTTTTTTAAGGTGTGGTTTCTATAGATTGTGTTTTCGCCTGACTATGGGTCAAGTTTTTCTTTTCCTTGCATACCCAGTAACGCAGTGGATGGCAGACACTGCTATTTTTACATTGTCGAGTGCTGAATTTTATTGTGTTCCTTTAAAGGGTTGGCCTTTGTTCTGATCCTTTCAAAAGTTGCTTTAAGCTTGGTAAAGTGCTTTACTCTAGCGCTAATTTAGCTCCAGTATTAAGGCATGTTTCTGAGGATACTACCCAATGCCTTGTACATTACAAGATCTATCCAAACTGGTCAGTAGGGGTGTGATCTATTCCTAACCCCAGGTTTCAGGAATTGCTCAGCCTCCTAATTTCTGGTAGTTTTTTTCCCTCTCCATGGGCATTTGCACCCAATACTTGTATAGATCAGTATTTGGCCAAGGACTTCAAGGGGCCTCTCATAAAGAGGTAAACTCTGGAGTTTTCTTTCTGTGACACTCCTTTTCTAGTAACATGCTCTATGACTTCCAGCCATCTTAGGCTATCCAAACTTTGATTTCTGACTCTTCAATTAGCAACACTATGAACTTTGGTAGGCCCCCCTCCCTGCACTTTGGAAACTACTTCTGGGCAATGAGCTAGGGATCATGTCAATGTTACCCTTTTTGCAAGGATTATAGACTTCTACTGCCTATTGTCTAGGATCTGGAAATAGCTGTTTCATTTAGTTTGTTAGTTTCCTAGTTGTTCATGATGAGAGGGCAGTTATAAAGTACCTAATCTTTCAAAGGCAAAAGAATCTCCTCTATGTCCTTTTTTATTTTTATGTATCTGGAATCTAATTCTTTCCAGTTTTATCTAGGCTAGATCAGAACACAAGTCATCCTTACCTTTGTAGACTTCTCTAAAGGTTGATCATATTGTGCCTGTTGCATAACATCACTGACTATCATTTTAGCAATTTTCCAAGCTAGCTCTTCTTGGGCCTAAAAACAAAACAAAAACCAAACAATTCAAACTGTTGATAATGATTATTCATTAGAAAAATCAAGACTTACATTATCAGTACTCCAACGCAACTATATATGTGTATCACATCTACTTCTTTGGATAAGCAGCATATTCCATTTATGGGGGGACCTGGACCACCCTCTGGCTATGCTACATTAACATGCTGTTCATGCACTGTCTTCTAGGGTCAACTACTGGGTACCCAACATCATGACTATTTTCATGTTAGATGAAACAAAAATTTTTCTTTTTCCATCTCTCAATGTACTAACTAGTCAAAAAGTAATCCTCTTCTGAAAACTGATGGTGAGGAAGGAAACATTTGAACTTTTTGTTTCTACTGATGCCTACTGGTTGATGAAAGCTTCAAGGCACAGATATTTTTCAGTGGCTAGAATCTCTGAACTAAAGATCCTGCACTGCCCCCATGAGGCTACTGTTAGATGCTAACAAGGGCCTGCCCTTTCTTGTTACGTCCTGGATAAAGGAGCAAGGAGCCATGACGATTAAACATGGGAACTAAAGAAAGAAAAAACTTGAAACCTTATTTAGACAATGTGCTACTTGTAAACAGGAATTTCTTTACATTAAAAGTAGAATTTACCTCGTCAGTATTTCCTTGCACCCATTTCTTCATAGCTTGTGAGAACATGGATCCTAGTAAACAAAACCAAAACTGAATGTAGATTTCATGTGCAATGTTACATTTAAAAAGTGGTCTTATTCAAAAGCTACTTCCAGAAATGGATACGCTTTTTTTGTTCAATCTCGTCTAAAACATTAAAGAATATTACCGTTAATCAAAATTGATTATCTTCATTAATATTTAGTATTTAACTTGCAAAAACCATGGCTCAAAAGACTTCTGAAAGTCTGTTTCAGAGTTCTGGACTTTTCTTTCTTCTATTCTCCTCTATCACCTAGTGTTAGGTTTTCAGCAAACATTAAGCGAGCAACAGAAAACTGTGGCCAGGATTTGGTCTTAGGTAAGAATCTAGCAATACATCAGGAGATATCAATCCACTTGCTATATATCCAAACTTTTCAGAACAGCTTCTATACAAAAGGGCTTCCAGTAGAGATTACACTGTTACATGGTCAATCTCTAGTATGTATAAATTAGCTGCGTAAGAGCAGAGTCTTAAATAGCCATGCTGTGTCTGAGCCACGGCACACCTCGGTCTCCTAAGAGATACACAAAAGCCTACCCACAACTGTACTCAGGTGCTGAGGAATCACCAGGACATAGGCTAGCCACTTTTTCCATGAATCAAATACATAGCTTATCCCTTCATTAACACAAATAGGCTCCTGTCCTAACTCTGCTTTAAATCAAATGGTTGGTGGATTATTTCTTAGGCAAGGTCCTGATTAATTCAGTGACTGGATCAGAACTAAAAATAGCATTCATGAAAAGTATAAAACCTGGATCCATTCCCTTAACAATTTTCAGTATTAGCTAAAAGTATGAATATTGGTCTGGTTAAACTTTATGGCCAAGCAGTCAACAGGGGCCACAAAAGCACATGTTCCACCTAAAGTTGCAAACGGCTGTTGGAATTGCCCAGTTGCGGCTCCCTCTTCAGGCTCACCCAAACAGTCATACTGTTGACAGTCTCCTACTTGCTTAATGCTCGCTCTCTCTCTCTTTTTTTATAAACCAAGTGTTTGACTCCTTTCTGTGCATTCCCTCCTCCTTTAATAGAGAACTTCTCCAGGACCCCATTCCCAGCCTTCTTTTCTCCTTCAACTCATTTTCTTTGGGGTAGCTCATCCATTCTTGTGACTTTAACTTCCTTCAAAATGCAAATAATCGGGACGCCTGGGTGGCTCAGTTGGTTAAGCGTCTGCCTTTGGCTCAGGTCATGATCCCAGGGTCCTGGGATCGAGTCCCTCATCGGGCTCCTTGCTCTGCAAGGAGCCTGCTTCTCCCTCTGCCTGCCTCTCTGCCTGTTTGTGCTCTCTCTCTGACAAATAAATAAATAAAATCTTAAAAAAAAGAAAAGAAAAGAAAAAATAAGATTAAAAAAAACCCACAAAAAACCAAAATGCGAATAATCAAAAAGCTTGTCTTTGTTAAATTCATACTTACATATTGTCCTAAGGTGTCTCAAACTTAATGTGCTCCAAACTGAGCGTCTGTTTTCCTACCTGCTCTTTTTCTTATATCCTCTACTCAGACATTAATTTAATCCTTTATTAAAAATTCACATCATAAATTTTCACCCAGAGAACCCATATTAAAAAACTCAATCCATCTTCCTCACTTACTCTCTATATGAATCTGTCACTAAATTCCACCTTGAAAGCAGTCTCTTGAATTCCCGTTTGGAAGTCTTAGAAATCTGATCTTTCAAATTCCTGCTACCAGTACCTACCTTCAAATCCTCTTCTTCTATCTACATTACTAGCTAATCCTACTACCTGACTGGTCTCTCTGATACCAATCCATTCCTGTACCACTGCCAGAAAAATGCATCTAGTTGGTACTCTGTTAATGGTGGGGGGTGGGGGGGGAAGGAGGACCTGGCTGGCTCAGTTTGTGGTGTGTGTGACTACTGATCTCCAGGAGCCCCACGCTGGGTACAGAGATTACTTAAAAATAAAATCTAGGGGCACCCAGGTGGCTCAGTCAGGTTAATCGCCTGCCTTTGGCTCAGGTCATGATCCCAGGTCCTGGGATTAAGCTCCATGTAGCCTCCCTGCTCGGCAGTAGCCTACTTCTCCCTCTCCCCCTCTGCCTCCGGGCCTCCCTCTCCCCTTCTCTCACTTGCACATTCTCTGTCTGAAATAAATAAATAATCTTTTTTAAAAAGGGGGGAAAAAAAGGAAAAGAATCCCTGATGTTTACATGACAGGAACCCAGGCTTCCTACTATGACACACCAGGGCTTTCACCATGTAAGTACAGTTTCACTGCCCACCACTGCATCCAGGCACTAGGACTAGCCACTATACATGTTCATGACACCTTGTACAACTCCTTGTTATACTTTCTCCTAGAGGATTTGAACACAACTTTTTTTTTTAAGATTTTAGAGAGCGAGAGCATGTGCGCATGTGCACAAGAGCGGGGAGTGGGGGGTGGAGAGGGAGAGAAAAAGTCTCTAGAAGACTCCCCACTGAATGTGTAGCTGGACCCAGGGCTTGATCTCATGACCCTGAGATCATGACCTGGGCTGAAATCAAGAGTGGACGCTTAAGCAACTGAGCCACCTAGCTAATCATTCAGGCACCCCTGAATGTAACTTTTAAAATTACTTTGCTTGCCCTGAAAGCAAAGTTCTCATACTTTCAGAAGCCTCTGAGATACACCCTTCTCAAAACTCAACCCTTTCCTCTGTGCTCTATTAGTATGTAAAAACCCAAATTGAAACTACAGGCTGGTAAATGATGAACATTCTTGCAACTATCCTCAGCAAGGAAGGAGAGGAAGCATAGTTGAACTGTCACAACACCTTTCGGCCGGAACCGCCATCTTCCAGTAATTTGCCAAGATGACCAACACAAAGGGAAAGAGGAGGGGTACCCGCTATATGTTCTCTAGGCCTTTTAGAAAACATGGAGTTGTTCCTTTGGCCACATATATGCGAATCTACAAGAAAGGTAATATTGTGGACATCAAGGGAATGGGCACTGTTCAAAAAGGAACGCCTCACAAATGTTACCATGGCAAAACTGGAAGAGTCTACAATGTTACTCAGCATGCTGTTGGCATTGTTGTAAACAAACAAGTTAAGGGCAAGATTCTTGCCAAGAGAATTAATGTACGCATTGAGCATATTAAACACTCAAAGAGCTGAGATAGCTTCCTGAAGTGTGTGAAGGAAAATGATCAGAAAAAGAAGGAAGCCAAAGAGAAAGGTACTTGGGTTCAACTCAAACATCAGCCTGCCCCACCCAGAGAAGCACACTTTGTGAGAACCAATGGAAAGGAGCCTGAACTGCTGGAACCCATTCCCTATGAATTCATGGCATGATAAATGTAAAGAAAATAAAAGACCTCAAGACTGTAAAAATGGGGCACCTGGTTGGGTTGGTTGGTTCAGTTGGTCATGGTCTCGGGGTCCTGCACACCTGGAGGTCTGCTTCCTCCTCTCTCTCTGCCTGCCTCTCTGCCTACTTCTGATCTGATCTGTGTGTGTCAAATGAGTAAGTAAAATCTTAAAAAAAAAAAAAAAAAGAATTGTCACAACAGTATTCTGAGCCAAAGCCCCCAGACTGCTATTAATCTGCTGTGTGATTCCTAATAAGTTATAATATCCCGGATTCTCAACTGTTTCATTTGCAGAATAAGGAGGTAGTATCCACTGCGAAGGAATCTGCATTACTTGGGGTCTGAGAATGCTTGGGAGTAGGGTTCTATGAGTGCCCTCAGAATAATAAAGTGACCTGGATAAGAAAACTGAGTGTCCGTGTTGGTTTAAAAAATAATACTTTTCTTGGGGCGCCTGGGTGGCTCAGTCGTTAAACGTCTGCCTTCGGCTCAGGTCCTGATCCCACCCTCCTGGGATCGAGCCCCGCATCTGGCTCCCTGCTCGCTGGGGAGCCTGCTTCTCCCTCTCCCACTCCCCTTGCTTGTGTTTCCTCTCTCACTGTCTCTCTCTCTGTGAAATAAATAAATAAAATCTTTATAAGTAAATAAATACTTTTCTTTCTTTTTAATTAAAGATTTTAGGGTGCCTGGGTGGCTCAGTGGGTTAAAGCCTCTGCCTTCGGTTCAGGTCATGATCTCAGGGTCCTGGG